>CM031234.1:299298434-299626518 GCA_018340775.1 Taxus wallichiana var. yunnanensis | reverse complement strand
CGTATTGCTCTATACAGCAATTTAAAATAAGCCATCACCGTGACTGCCGTATTATCCCAAGCCAATGGGGCGGTGGCTTAACAAACAAAAGCGCTGAAAGCCATTCTCATTAAAAGCAGTGAAAGAAAGCAAGCGAAGATTAACGTTTGAAAGTTCTGTCGAGGCCTTATAGGCCACCAGGACCCTCAATAAGAGCTTTCAACAAAGGCAACTCCTTTCATGTGTAGTATTTGGGGCGACGAGTTCTCCTCTTGGTCAGCCATACGATCTCGCATTTCACTACTAGCACTACCTATATAACTATCTACATTGCATCTTCATATAGATTTAGATCATTTTGTCCACTTGTTCTTACACAAATTGTGATCAAGGAATCTATTCTCAAAGTAATTCATTACAAACTCATGATGTTGTTGGCACAAAACTTTCTAATCATATCTCTCCATTTTCGCGATATCATCAATCACTTCAGAATCTTTTATCAAATAAAATCAAACATGACGAAGTCTTAACGGTAACCATACCAAGATCTGCAAGTTTGTTCTCACTTTGATTTCTTCTTAGGATTGGTGTCTTGCCTATGGTCTGTTCTAGAAGCTTCATGGTGTCACATCTATCCCATATATACATCTCTTTGGAAACAAGCATATACTGACATTTTACTCAAAAAGACAAGTCAAAAAGTGATTAAACAGAAAATTTTATTTTTACACATTTCCTTGCCCTACCAACCTTCGGTGATGAGCTTGCGTCTCTTACTAGTGACGTAGGGTTGGGAAAGGATGGAAATGCCCTTACTCGCCTATGCCTTGCCCACGGTGATAAACCCACGCTTCTTACTAGTAGCATGGGGCAAAGTGTAGGGGGTCCTCTAGACAATGCAAACATTAAAAGGTCATAAACAAACTATTCAAACTTTGAGTCAAAAACGAATGAATCAGATGCTCAAAATTCCAAGAGAGTTAAAAATCCTAAAAACCAGATTTTGTCTACTATGTGGCCATCCACGGGTCTAAGTCCTGGATAAACCGCAAAGCAAGTTACACCCAAAACTATGAAGTCATTCGGTGGAGTAAGTTTGTAGTTTTCAATTTGGTTCCACCAAATCTTCGCCTCATCTTTCATCACTATCGTTTCACCATATTTCATACACTTGCGCCCTTCTTGGCTCTTGGTGATGAGCCCTCGCATCCTACTAGTTGCGTGGAGTTAGGAGTGGGGCAAGTTAATCTGTTCATCATACTGGTTATTTTCATCACTTTGCCAAAACAAACATGAGGTATCCAAATTGCTCACAGAAGCTAAGATTTAAGATCACAATATATCTACAATATCATGTATCAGCATCATGAAACACAAAAAGAAAGCAAGCATTTGCATCATCTGTTCTCCATTGCATACATTCTAGAAAGCATATAAAACATACATCGTAGTATACACAAAGCAGTTGGAAATAGAAAGGACAAACGAGAGTGACAAGTTTTGATCCAAAAACGAATGCATATATATAAATAATCAATGTTTATATACAATGCCATCATGCTCTAGGCATGGTCAAAACGCTCAAAGAGCCCGTGATATACAAAAGAATCCATGATACAAAATATACAAGGGCCAAGTCACCTCTCAACCCCTACGCGACCCCTCCGAGGGTGCGCGCCCTCGCCTAGGACTCAGGCTACGCCGGCACTCTGAATGCACGGAGGGCTCAGGGTCTCGAGGAGCAGCCGCGGTCTCGCCACGAGAATGGCTCCTCATAAGATGCTCAACTGTCCTATAGCCCGCCAACTCGTACGGAGAGTCGACACCATCCTCGGCCACATGCCAAACAGGGAGCAAAGACGCCGGATGCCTCACGGCCGCCGAAGGCTCCCGGCATCTACAGATAGCTCCGCACGGGTCTTATCCATAGGGATCATCAGAGAATCAGTGCATACCCTACGGATTAGATCCCGCCACTCATCAACAGTCTCTGCAAAACAAAGAAGAAAAACGAATTAGAAGCTAGGCAAGAGACTAAAAGATACAATATCAAAACGTAAGGAGAGATAGCAATTAAAAATCCTAAATTAAAAAAACATTAAAAAAAAATGAAAGGATAACTTACTCGGGTCACCAGGCCTCCAAGATGGGTCATTTGGGCAAGACCACGCCCGCAGATGCCACTGCCGACTGAGGGGCTACTCCTATAGTAGGAGCAACATGACGCCCCGCAACTGACTCATCCTCTCCATCATGGCCCTGGGAGAGTGGCTCCTCTGAAACTAGAGTCTCTCTCTCTGCACTCTGCTCGGCCCTCTCTACCTGCAAAATATCCTGAGTGTCATGCGACTCAGGATCGCTTATCATCCGTCCCGCTCCTCCGACCTCCTCTCCGTAAGCTCCTCAGAATCGGAGTCGATATCTATAGGGTCATCGCTGCTATGAGCAGGACCCGCGTAATCCGAAGTAAAGGTGCCCGAGGCGCACCAGCTCTCCCTCTGGCCCGAACAATCCCCCTGGCTGTAATAGGAATACCAGGAGTGACCACTGTCCAACCACGGCTTCCAGGCCCCCCTCTAGCCTCCCGGATTGATCTATAGACGGTGCCACCGGGAGGAAGCATGCCCACATATGGGAGGCCGAACTGCTGAGGAACCCTGCCGAAAGGATGTACCTCCACCCGTCCCACATGGTCAATAAGTTGCCCTGTGGTGGAGCAAGAGATCAATGTGAGAGCCTCCTCTCCCCAAATGCCAGCCATGAGCTGGTACGGTGTGGCCTCCATGTCTCGCTAGTAAGCGAGGCAACCTGGCCGGTGAGGTGCTCTAAGCACCGACATATCCGACCATCTAGCCGCCCCCTCACAAAATTCCCGGGTCTCCGCCACCTCTACCCCCTCCGCCATAGGGAATAAAATGCTCGTACACCCAACTCATGACCAGAGTAGGTGACTCAAATCATCGTCCTTGTAGACGGACCACCCCGTATAAGTCATGGTAGGTGGTCCCTGGTAATATCTCGCGCCTGGCATATATCCGGCCATGCCCTCTATCTCGTGCAATGATGGGGGCCCAACAGTATAGTAAAGTATCCCCTCCCTTGTCCCCGATCAGCCTCGAGGCAAGGATCCCCATGATAGCCTGTTGAAATACGGGGATGGGCAAAGAAGGAATGGATCTAACTCTCACTCCCTTCTTCGGCCCCATGGAGATATTGCATCCCCATGTAACCTGCCCACTGTGCACCGTGCTCGGGACCCGCTGTCTCCTCCCGATGATCGGGACCCCTAGGATACGATAAACATCCTCCAAAGTAATCGTCCACTCACCGCGGACCCCTGGCAGTCAAAAAGTGTTCCGATCTGCATCCCAATAAGAAAACAAGTCACAAAGGATGTGACTAGATGGTGCGACATGAGGCACGCGTGATATACACAGTATGCCGGCCCTCTGCAATGTGTCCTCCTCATCTGGTGAGAGGGCATCCAATACCCCGGGCAACCAATCACACTCCCTCTCTCGACTCCATCTGATGTACTCCTCTCTCGCCTGCATACACCCAAAAACACACAAAATAGAGCAAGTTAGTATCTAATCAATGCCGAGAGAGTCGTAAAAACATATAGAAATGATAAAAATACAAGTGCAATGTCTAAAGCAAGCTCCTTTTGCTTTCTGTGCAAAACCGCCGCCCTGAGCAGGGAGGCGGTTCTGTAACCGCCGCCTTTAAGGTGGCAACACGTAGAACCGCCGCCTCGGTCGGGCAGCGGTCATGCAAACCGCCGCCACGGCCGGGGCGGCGGCACAAGTGTCATGTCCGAAAACCCGCGCGGTTTTTAAACCTAAAAAGCCCAAAATGAGCAAAAATAAACCTTTTTAACTAAAAACAAAGCCTACCCAGTAGGCTGCCCCCCTAGGTGGACCTTTTGAACCTAGCATTTTCAAAAATAACCCCCCCATTACAAAGAATTTGCCATTTCAAATTTGAAGGGGGAAAAATGCAAAATTAAAGAAAACCGACCTGTGATCTCGCGGGGTGGCGTTCCGCACGTGGGGGCATGGTCGCTATCTCACTCCAGACGTTTTGACTCTATTCACGCAAGAAACCGTCACCGTGGGTCCCAGAGCTCAAAATCAATCAAATCAACTCGCGCAAATGAATAGGAAAATGGGCCCACTTTCATATATATATCGTTCTGTTTCGTTTTAAAATGGCTTTTTCACAAGTTCGGAGCGCTGTTGGAGGTAAGTTTCTATCCCCACACAAATGGTACGTTCTCTTTCCCTGTTATTTTAGTGTTTGTTTTCCAAATTATTGTATCTATCTGCACTTGAGTTCTCTTTTCATTTTGCAGGTAGCGGGAATTTTGGAATGGCGTCATTTCAACACACCTGGACGTGTAAGGTATAACTTCTAACTCCCCATTTCGGATTTGACGCCATACTTCCGGACCCACCATTTTATGCCTCTTCATGGCTAAAACGTTTCTCCGAGGGGGCAATATGTACGTACTCCAAAATTGTAAGGTACTTGTACCGCTGAAACAAAGGTAAAAAGTGCCCCAATGATGATACAGGTCTCCTCGCAAGGTGTTCGGGATCCGGAAAAGCCCTCGGAGTATGCGTTAACATCCCACATGCCCCACTTAGCCCCCATGCCCTTTGTTTTCCCTTTTTTCCCTCTTTCCTTGGCCTCTTGACCTTCAGTGACAAAACCGCCGCCTGCAGGCGACGGTCTCGAACCGCCGCCACTCCTGAACAGGTGGCGGTCCTCAGAACCGCCGCCCTGCTCAGAGCGGCGGTCCTGTGCGCATTTTCCAGAACACTCTTTTGACGCGACTCGCATGAAATATCACGTTTCACCAGCTTTTCTTTTCCGACTTGAGCATGCATTAATGTTTTTGGTCCCCTGGAATAGTGTTTTTCCTTTGTTTATTGTTTAGGAGTTCAATTTGGTTTTGGTTTTTGAGAGTTGGAATTCCTATAAATGCATGGTTTGTGTACATGCAAATGGTCTGATTTTGGTGAAGAATTTGGTCTGGAGTTTTTGGTCTGAAGCTTGGCTGGATTTTGAAGTTTGATCTTTGCTCTCATTCCCTCATTTTAGTGCTTTAGTTAGTTAGCTTGTTTAGAAGCCATAGCTTGGATTCACTTGCATCTTTTGTTAAATTGCTCAGCTGTTGGTAAGCCACAGACCCATCTTGTGCAGGCAGTGTTGTTGTTCCACCCAATCCGGTTAGAAGCTTGCCTCTGAATTCCTCTTTGCTGTAGATTTGTTTTACTGTGACTTAGAGTTCTTAGTTCAATTCATTATATACCTGGTTAGTATTATTCAGCTGTTGGTAAGCCACATATCCAACTTGTGCAAGCAGTGTCTTTATTTTGGAACGGAATAGCTTAGGAAGCCATTAAAGTTGCAGGTTTTGCTCTTCGTATAGGATAGTCAAAGGTTCTGGTCACTTCATGTTGCATGACTCGCAGTAAAATCCCGCTAGGAATTGCATAAGCCAAGCTCTGTACTCTTGCGCTATCCCTCTCCTACTCGCATTCTCGGTCTGCATTCTGAGCTATCCTTGTCCCAAAATCTACTCCTATCGGTGCTAGCATTACACGCTTTTCTGGATCCAAGTGAACACGAAAGAACGAGAAGATCATACTGAGGGGACGAGAT
The DNA here is from genome assembly GCA_018340775.1 of Taxus wallichiana var. yunnanensis. NCBI lineage: Eukaryota > Viridiplantae > Streptophyta > Pinopsida > Cupressales > Taxaceae > Taxus > Taxus wallichiana. Next base: position 299,620,866 of record CM031234.1, on the reverse strand, counting down.
CACATACACCATCGGATTCACCACTGTTCTGCGGAGTCCAGGTTTTACATTTCAAAGTTCTAGTCAGATTCATATCAAATAGAGTAGTTAATCGCTTTATTTCATTTCATTCTATTCTCAACATTGCCAAGGAAGCTGTGGGGATTGATAGTTTCTGAGAAACTATGATTCACTCCTCACTTCTGAGGTAGGATCGAGAATCTTGCCGGTAGATTAGACAAACTGTTTTATTTAGAATAATTCTATAAATCGCACAGGCAAATAACCACACTCGGTTATCTTGTCTGTTTTAAATTATTGTTTAGTTATTATTTCTAGATATGCTTAAAATAGTTTGCTTTCCTTAAAATTATTAAATATTTCATAGAAAAATAAAAGTTATATGTAGTTAGATTTATTTCACTTAGTTAGAATTTGTTTCATCACAGTTAGATTGCATTTTGTTTCGTATGACAATCACGGGACCTCAAGAGCCCAGGGAATATATATTTGAGCCAATCGTGCCTCAACCAAACCTAGTCACAGCAATAGTTGACATAGACCAAAATCTCAGGATACAAGTATTCCGAACAACCACAGATTTACAACTGATCAGTTCACAGTTAAGAGGATTAAACATAGAAGACGACCAAGCACATGCGTTTTGGTCAAGTCAGCCAAACTACAGATTACTCTAGAAAACATCCACATGACTGTAGAGGGGCTCAAAAGAGAACAAACATTCGGGTGCGATCCTCTAGTTCCACAGCCAGACGCTGGAGACACCCTCGTAGATATAGATACCAGCTTAAGAATCCAGGTTGCGAGAACGTCTGTAAGGTATTCTGAGAAGATTGCACAACTATTGGTTCTAAACATAGAAGCTGAGAAAGCATACGATTACTGGATACTAGGGATTAGAACTTGATCTCACGTATGACCATAACAGGACCGCAACAACCAAGAGTCTACGGTTGTGATCCACAGATCCCACAGCCCAACGAATCCACAAGTCAGTTAGATATAGATACTGGCCTACGCACACTAGTGTTTCAGTCCACCCCACTTCCACCTATCATCATCGAACAACTGTCCTTACTAGATATAGCAGCTAACGAAGCTAGGGAATTCTGGACTAGGCCAGAAAATCGTCCATAGAATCGATTGTATTCATCATCCACTATATGACCTTATCAGGAGATATACATGAAACAATCCCAGGTCATTTTCCACGTATTCCGCAACCCATAGATCGAATCATGCCAGAGCTCGATATTGATTGGAGCCTTCTGAGCAGTCATCATCCTCGCTAATCGATCTATCACACCCAAAGTTAGAAGGGCCTTCTTTGCCTTAGATTCGCAAATTCCACTAGTGCGTGTCAAAGACATTAAACTTGCCTAACTAGTTTGTCTCGCATATTCCATCGCCACCGGATGTCTCGGCATGACCTCGACAGTCGGAATGCACGCGGAAGAGTCACTTGTGGACTCTCACGCTACCTGTCGCTTTCCCGGCGCATACAGGTGGCCACATCAACAAGATTCTTATGGGAAAATATAATCGGTAGGTATGGGTGTCCTCTCGAGTTTGATTAGTGATCAAGGGTACTCATTTTTTTGAATGAGGCCTTCAGAATTTGTTGGTAGAGTTCATGGTGGCTCATCACAAGACTACTCCTTATCACCCTCAGGCTAATGGGACTGCTGAGGCATTTAAAAAGATATTGATTCACACATTGACCAAGCTTTATGATGGTGGGATACAGGACTGGGATGACAAAGTCTCGATCGTGTTATGGGCGTATAAAACAACTTATAAAAGATTAAACAAAGCCACACCATTTAAATGGGTGTTTGGCGTGGAAGCTATTTTTTTAGGTAGAGTTTGTGCTACCCTCTCTGCGTATTGCCAGCAGCGGGAGGATTGGCCGATGAGAAGGCATTGCAAGAGCACATTGATAAGTGAATAGGTGTTGAAAAAGTATAAATAGAGGGTAAAGGTAGTCATTTCGACTACTTTTCCTTAGCGAATTTTTGTGCTCCCAACTTGAAGTGTGATGAGGGTTTTACAAAGAAGAGTGAGGTACTTTTCATGAACCAGTAAGATTTTGCAAGATATGATGTGATCTTGTAGTATAACAAGAAGGGAAGAAGACAACAAAGCAAGAGGGGGTTGCGTGAGAGAGAAGTGTGGAGGTCTTCAAGTTAGGGTAGATGAAGGAAAAGTTGGAAGCACCTAGGGCATGGAAGAATGACATAAAAAGGAGATGGCACCCAAGAAAGCTCATACAAAGAGACCAGTGGTGGAAAAGGAAGTACTGTGGTAGTCTATTTAGAAATGCAGATCCCCAGGGGATTATTAAGGTAGGGAAGTGGAGCTCGAACTTATTGCGGGTTTAGAAAATTACATTACAATTTTGCATAGTTCATCGCAGATAGTATCATCGAGGAGGCGCGAGTGCAAAACGACCTCGGAAAAAAGATAACTTGGGGGTCCATTCTATTAATAATTGTATCCTGGGAACTTGGTGTCTAAAAATGACCAGAAGATAACATGTGGATTTACCCACCGGCGCACCCATCTCCTACAATACAGTTCAAACAATTCACTTGTGATGGGAGTATATCTAATACATACAAGGTGCGATTAACAAATTATATGAGAGACTATGCACAACTTTTGAAAATGAATGGTACATCCTACATGAGCTTCCAAAGATCGTTGCAGACCAAGTTCAGTTTGCAATCATGCAACTTTTTAGTTTGGCACAAATTTTGATGGCCAAACGAGAGAAGGGGCTGTGATGTATACTCCTATTTGCATTCACTAGTAAGTATCTGAAGTATTCCATTAACTAGTTGAAGGATGCACAATTCTTAACCTTCGACGTAAATAAGGTGGATGCGAGATGTCCACACCCCGCATGCAACGTGCGAGATACAACTCGAGACCAACATATGTGGAGACCCTGGAGGCTGGATTCTTAGATCTTCACCCACAAATGAATGTTACCATCAAGGGATACATCCAGAGGGTTTTTGTGCAGCTGCGCCCAAAGACAAGTGGAGGAGTTGAGATGGGCGTTAGAGGCACCCCTTTCTCTAAGCCATGAGAAGTGTCGATCCTGCCTATGTAAGTGGTTTGGGAAAACAGGAGGTAGTAGTGGGAGAAGAAGAAAGTGATTAGAAGTTAGACACCTCCTGGAAGTGAAAATACTATACTCACCAAGGTAGCAGGTGGGGGCATAAGTTCTTCACGGTCGAGCAACGCTAAGGAAACTAAAGTAGGGCACGAGGAGGAAATTTACTTGAAGGAGAGGAGTAGGAATGGAAGAAACAAAAGGTGCACGAGGTTGCCAATTTGGCAATGGAAATAGGCTCGAGAGGAAGATAACGTGACCTTCAAGGAGGAACTCGAAGTTGTGCTCGAAGAAGAAGAGAAGAGAAGAGCTGAATCAGACACCAAGGAGGAAGTTGATGCACGTGCCAAGGAGAAGGCTCATTCTAGGAAGAAACTTAGAAGAGCCTGTACGCACGAGAGTATTCTCCTACACGGCACACCAATCTAGAGGAATAAATTAAGGGAGAATCCTTTTTCATAAAGGAGGATAAGGGATTCATTCTTGGATCAAAGAAGCAGCATTCAAAGCACAAGGTGATAAGGAAATTTGACACCCGTGTCCCCACATATGGATTTTGTGGATGACCCCACGAAGGTATTACATGCAAGGTTTTAGGCCACTCTTCCTCAAGAGAAACTACATGCATGGGATATCTTGGATCAAGAAGGATGCATGCCCAGAATGAGGAAGATGATAAGTTAGAACTGAACTAGAATGTAAAAGAGCCAAAACTTTAGGTCAGCAATCATGCGATCAAGAAAATTCACCTAAAGAAGAAGGGAGGAGAGACATACCAAGTGGTGGATCCTAGCCACCTCACAGATGAGAAAGGTTGCGAAACTCTACGAGAAGATTTTCTTGAAAGTGGTGTGTAACGCCTTTCTAAAACAACCCACTTGAGACCCAAGAACAACCTAGGATTAATTAGGAAAATTATGGAATAATATTTTTTTAATTAAAAGAATCTACAACAGGGTTACAAGACAACAGTTGTCACTAATAGGTTTTGGAACAATTATAATCCACTAGAGCATACTTTTCTTTTATTAACAATTATTAGAGGTCATAAGGTCCAAAATTTAAGGTTAGAAGATTCAATTAGGTTCAGAGGGTAATTCCTCACCATACCCACTCTCTAACAGGCTTAAAGGTTCAACTTGATTTTCTCACACTTAACACATTCAAAAATTCCCTCAATCAATCTCATTAGATAGGAAATTTCCTCACCTTTCCATTGATATAAATAATTCCTCCTAAATCCTCATATTTTTTGAGTTATGGGCCAGTGGGCCTTGAGGTGAAAATTTTCCCCAAGAGTGAGCTGCGAGGCCCAGGGATGAAAATTTGCCCCAAGGGTGGGTCGGTGGGTCGCGGAGAGACTTTTGGAAAATTTCTCACATGAGGGTGAAAAACTAACTTTACACCCGCGCACCCACGGGTCCGAACTCCACAAGGGATATGTGGCGCCTCTTAAACCAATGCTAGGAAGGTGGGGCGGTAGGGAGAAAATTAGTTTAATGCCCGAAGGGCTAAGAGGGTAGCATTCACTGTGCCTCCGCTGGCACCTCGCAATGCCACGTGGTGGCTCCTGATTGGCTACGGGGTGGTGGGGCGGTGGGGAAAATTTGGAAAATTTTCCCAAAATTTTTGAAACGTAAAAAGGCAAAAAGGGACCTGCTTCTTTGCCGATGCCTCGTGACGCCATGTGGCATCACCTGATTAGTTGTGGGCCAGCGGGGTGGCGAGAGAAAATTTGGAAAATTTTCCCAAAATTTTTAAAGCACTAAGTTAAAAAGAGATCCATCCCTCCACTAATGCCTCGTGGTGACACGTGTCACCCTCTCGATTGGCTGCGGGCTAGCGGGTGGCAAGAGGAGTATTTGGAAAAATTTCCCAAAAATTTCCGGGAGCGCTAAGCTTAAAAAGGGGTCTGCCCCTCCGCCGAAACCTCATGGTGCCACGTGGCAGCCTCTAATTGGCTGCGGGTTGGTGGGGAAATTTTTTCCATTTTTGTTTCGAAGTTTCAATGGAAAAATTTGGGCCCGCATGCCCACTAAGAAAATTTTCCCAAATTTTTTTTGGGCGCCAAGTGAAGGGAAAACTTCATAAGGCCATAACTTTTAATAGAGGGCTCGGTTTTGGGAAAACAAGGACTTTCTAGAAATCTCTCGACGTCCTCTTTACATAAGGATCACTAATTTTTTATTTTGATAAAGTTTAAGGGGTAAATTTTGTGAAAACGTTCTGTAGGATTTTACAATGCAAACTGGTAAATTTTAACTTGTTAAATTTGTTCAATTTGTTCTTGTCCCTCTCTCAACATGTCAAATAGACATGGAAAATTTTTCTTAGGTGTATTTAAGAGATATTTCAAGATTCAATTTGTCTGATTGATTTGCAATTTGAACATTTACATTTCTTGACAGCAGCACGACTACAAAATAGTTTGAGCTTGATTTTGCTAAGTTTTATAAGAATTTTCTTAAGTGTTAATGTCTAGATGAATTTGATTAGATATTATTATGCCCAAATTAATGTTTCATTTGTTATTCCTTTGTTGCAGATTCGGTCTGAGCATTTGGGATTAAATAATTGTCAATTGGAAATATAAGACAAAGTTCAAATTTTAAAAAGGTCTATTTGCCATTTTCTTCTTCCAAGTATTATAATGTGTTCCAAACCTAATCTAATGCATTTAGTTGATTTAATTCAACTATTCAAAACTAAGATGCATCTCTGATTTCCAAATTTCACATATTTCAAAGAAACAGAGTATTACACTTCCTTTATACTCATTTCTTCCTTTCAAACAGAGATTACAACTTGCATCTAAATGATTAAATTCAACACAATGATACAATTTGAGGAAGATCATGCAATCCTTTATCTATTTCAAAAGACAACTTTACAACTTCCTTATTTTATTCTTTCCAAAAACATATATTATATACAGGGCAAGAATAATACATTTTCTTCTCACGTGTTTCACTTTTCCACTTTCCAAACAGGATTTCATAGAGCATGTTAAATACAGATTTCCAATGGAATAATATCATATGGACAAGACAAAACTACTTCTATTAATTCAAATGAAACTCTTACAACTTCCTTTCTATTTGATTGCAAAATACAACATACAAAGTATGTATCATTCTTTCACATTCCAATTTACACTTCCCTAAACACTCCAACATCTTCCTATTACAAATATATACAAGTTCATCCACTTTAAGTGGGAAAGGTTACAATAAGATTTCATTTCACAAGGGATTGTCAAACTATCTTTATCTCAGCTCCATAACAACATGCGTTTTTCTCATTCTTCCAATTTGATCACAACAAGAGTAGGGGAAAGCAATGCTCTCCACCCAACCAAGACATCCAATGAAGAGGAGAAGCCATCCTTCTTCATTGGCCCCCGATCCCCAACCATAATGCAATAAAAGATGTGATCCAACTCATGGCAACAATAGGTTTCCACAAACACACAAGCAACATAATCACAATAAGAACACAGTCTAAAACAAAATGTAGTTCTACAACTACATTAAAACATGACAAACAATAATGAGGCTCCCTCAAACAAGCCAAAGGAGAAAGAAACTATGGGGGATGATGCTTATGCCACCCAAAGGAGAAATGGGTATCACCACCTGAGAACAAACCACCAAAATATGTGTGTGTGTGTGTGTGTGTGTATCATTTCAAATCCCTGACATGCCCTTATACCTCCCCCAAGTACCCCTTATTCCTCACATTTTCTTATTCCTCCCCAACCTCTTATGGCACCCCATAATGAGTAAAGAAATGAAAACTATTTCTTTGTAAGGTGGAACCCAAATCCCAACTCCCTCCACTCTTATACCTCCCTAAAACACATTTTTACCTCCCACAAAATAACCCCATAGTCTTCTCCTACACCATTCCTAGGCCATCTACCCAACAACCCACAAACATGCCAAAACATTCATACATTAACACTTACATTCATAAAAGAAGAGCATTTCAAGAGTCAAGCTCCTACCTCTCCATGATGGAGTTGTTCTAAGTTCCAAAACAACAAGCTTTATCCCAATGCAAGCAATCCAAAACAACAAAGCACAAGCATGCAACAATCTTCCCAAAACTTCTTCAAAGTAAGAGCTCCAAAAACGACAAAAGAATTCACCCAAGAATGAAGTCTCCAAAGTCAAGCAACCCAAAACAAGGCAAGGAGTTCGAATTTTATAGAAGAGGGAAGAGGAGAGGATGGGGTGGATCCATGTAGGATGTCACATTACACATCCTCAACCCCAACCCCAAAGTCAACTTCATTCTCCAATGCAAAATAAATAGGTGGGTAAATAATATGACAGTTTACTTACACACTCAAATCCAACCCCACCCCAAAGGACTGAAATTAAATCATGTAAGAAAAGTGCATTTAAAACCCACAATTTTCCTTCTAAAAAAGCATTATAAAAGTCTAATCTCAACTCACCAACCATAGGTATGGTTGGTAATTAAATGTAAGAGGCATGGGACAAGTTTAACTTGTCCCACAAGCCTCCAAAATCAGCCTCCAAGGACAGATTCGAATTTCTAAGAAAGTGGAGTGTTTCACACTCAAAAGTCAATTCACACATCACTTACATATCTCTTACACATTACTTACACATCACTTATAACACTTTAAATCATGGCCAACAACTCTCATTAATTACCTTCTTATGACATATTTGATTTATTTATTTTAACCATATGATTACTCACAACATTTACACAACATTTAATAATTAATGTAAGGGGTAAAGACACCACAAAATAAACACATGCAAACATAAACAAAGGGACCAAAATAAAATAAATACATAAAACCCCTTGGTCACAATTAAAGGTGATCCATCTCCCATGGGAATCCCTAACATGCACAAACAAATACTTGCTACCATGGTGACCTTATGGAATTCATTTAGAATTCCAATGTGGTTGGTCTCCAATCCCCCGATGTTTGTTGTGATATTTTAACCTGAAAAACACAAATACCTCATTCGGCCTCATGGCCATATCAAAACATCCAAAATAATATAAATATAATTCCCAAAATCATTTAGATATATGAATCACAACAACATCAAAGAAATCTAACAATATCATTTATAGTTTTATCAACAACTATATCATCATCCAATAATTTCCATTTCTAGGTCTACTTGACAATATCCAAATATCACAAGTCCAAACAACATCCATAATATGACCATGTCAAACAAGTATATCATCATCAACATATAAAATGTCTCTAATAATCGTCATGCATCAATGTAATCTGAATCAAGTCAACAATAATCCATGATCTAACATCTACATCATACTATAATAAGGACCATAATCATGTCCATAATAAAATCAACAAAGATTCATGATTAGTATTAAAGGGTAGAAGTGGGCACTACATGGTGTGACGTAGTTTGGATGCAAGGGCCCCGGTCAAACCTTAGGCCGTGGAGAATAAGGTAAAAGAAAAAGAGATAGAGAGATTGCGCCAAGGAATGAAGGGCGAGAAGGCGCAAACCAAGGAGGCCTATGATCGAGTGCCCTCGTTAAAGGCATTTTGGGACAATTTCTAGCGTTGGTGAGCTAGGACAGGATAGATTATGGGGATGAAATGGAGTATCTCTAGTACCTTTTAGGATGTTACTTACAAACATCAAGGATGGCGCGGGGGCCAACAACTACAGCTCACCAAGGAGAAGAAAGAGAACAAAGTCATTGTTGAAGCCTAGATTATAGAGTCTAAGATGAGGGCTATAATACTTTATCATCAACATGCCAATCATTCCTATAGCGATTGTGTTTTCTTGGTGCCTATAGAGCACATTAGTGTACATTATGGGGTTACGATTATTTATATTAACTCTTCATTTTGAGTTTGATCCTCAAAATGTTACAAATTATGTTCTTTTGTCAAGCATCTACATAGAAGTGTGTAGGTGATTTGAGATTCAAATGTTAAGGAGGTTGATAGAGGAGAAAGGGATTTTAAAAATACCTTCATGTATTTCAATTAAATTCCATAAAGTGTTGCATGGTTTTTTTGTACAAGAGATCTGTGTAAAGCTAGAGAAAATGACTTGGGAGATAAAGACAATAAGATATTTTTAAAATTTGTTGAGTGATGTGGATGAGGAAAAGAACTATTCCTCTACCACTACTTTGTGAGAAGAAGGTGATTGCATTTGAATTTTTATCTATTATCGATTCTGACACTCGGATGACCTTTGTCATACAAGATATCATTGAGTCTCATGTGCCATAAAAAAAAAAGCTGTATTGACATTGTGTTAAATCCTTACATTTCATGTTATAAATATGCACAAAACCTATAACAAAATGGAGAGAATACAATTTAGAAAAGGGTTTAAATTGTGTTGGGTGTGGTTGAATATAATTTGCAAAAGATGTATGAAAAGATAAGTTTGGTTTGACTTAAGGGCATCCCAAAGAATGAGAATCTTGACTACCAGAGAAGAGAAGGTAATAATCTACGCTATGGATGAACTATGAGAGTGAAGTCTAAATGATTTTTACAATTAATTGGTTCTTCCATGATATTTTCATCTTTTACATTCATAATTCGCAAATCTTCAACCATATCCACTACAACATACAAATCAAAAGAACATCAATATATACATTAACAACTATTACAATATACATAATATTGAAGTTTCTATTGGGTGCCTCTTATAATTGTTTTTAAGATTTTAAAATGATTATTTATTTTTAAAAATCACATTCTTTAAATATCACAATATATACCTTGGAGAAATAATGGCATGCCAATTTAATCCGCCAGTGCACCGCATCACCGAGCCAAAAAAATTATGTCTGCCGACGGCAGGTACTAATAAGTGCCATATTTATTTAGAACCCAAATAATATTTATTTATTTTTGGTTCAAACTCACTCATCGTAACCCTATAAATCCCGTTCCAAATGCACTTGCTAATAAATACTAACCAATTTTCATGACCTTATTATAAATCGAATATCTTTTACTAAAAACATCTTCATAAAATTACTTAGTAAAATACGTCGTTAAAACATCTTAAATTGCTTTTTAAAAAACTATCTAGGGTAAGTGGTAGGGTCACACATGGAATACAATGTAATCCCAGTCACACATGATAAAAGCAATATTAACGGCGACGATGAAGTTAAATGCGATATAAAAGCAACAAATCCGTTGGAAATATAAATCTTTCTACAATAGTCAATCTCAAATAAAAGCAATAAATCCGTTGCAATTATTTCTAGAAGAGTTATCTAAAAAATAGTTCGGGAGGAGCGGGCGAGCCAGACACGTGGCTGACATCTGGCGAAAGAGCCGTTCACGCAGGGACTATAAAAACCCTTCAAGTCTCCCTGGGATTCTACATTTCGAGTCTAGTTTTTCTTACTGCTCTGTATTTCTGTATTTTTTTTTCTGTTTTCCCTTCTAAGTGTGTGCGTCGCATGGCCATGCGAATTTTTTTACATGTTTTGAGTCGCTTTACCTCTGTGTTTTTTGTCATGTGAGTAGCTTCTGTATGGTTTTTTTGGCTGGGTTGTTTCTTCTGTGTGTTTTTGTGTGTCTTCCTTCTCTGGAAAACAGCAGTCGCAAGCCGCAGAACAGCAGCAAGGTAGCAGAACAACAAAACAATGTTTGAGGTCTGTAAAATCTTTTCCAACTTTTAGTGCTAAAATTATTTTTATCCAAATTGTAGATTATCCGCAAGTGTTTTAGGAGTTATTCTGAAAATTTTCAGCCGGATGTTTTTAATTTTTTATTGTGTAAATGTAGAGGGTTCTCGGTGCCTCTGTTTAATTAGTCCATCTGATATGGTTGGTTTTGGTTAATGAATTTTATTTGGGAAAATGCACAGGTATAATTTTGTAAATGCAATTTTACATCTGGTTTTTAAAAAATAAATAGACACGCCTGTTCCTTCTGATGTCCGACTTAGGTTTAGTTTACAGATAATTGCTGAAAGTAAATAATTAGGGGTTAGTGTTGTCAATTACGTTTTATATCTTACTTGCATTACGCCTAGGATTTACTGAAGTTTATTTTTCTGCTTAGGGTTTAGAATCGTTACTTCGCTTAGGGTTCTGCAGATCTGGATGTTTTGGCAAATGGGATTACTATTTATATGATAAATTTTGGCCAATGGGATTACTATTTATATGAATAAATTACGCACTGTTTCTATATGCTCCCTGTTTTCCTTTTTTATATGAATAAATTTTGCACTATTTCTATATGTTCCCCTGTTATCGGTGCTGTTTCAACCTATATGTTACTGTATGTTTTTTGTGGTTGGGCTGTTTTTTACGCATTGTTTCTATATGTTCCCCTGTTTTCCTTTTTATATGAATAACTGTTTTCCTTTTTTCTATGAATAAATTTTGCATTATTTCTATATGTTCCCCTGTTTTCGGTGTTGTTTCAACCCATACGTTACTGTATGTTTTTGTGGTTGGGCTGTTTTTTGTTTTTGTTTTTCTGTGTGCTCCTTCTCAGAAAAACAGAAGTCACAAGCTGCAATATTCTAAAATATTTTCAACTTTTGGTGCCAAAATAATTTTTCTCAAAATTGTAAATTATTCCCAAGTATTTTAGGTGTCATTTTGAAAATTTCTATATTTTCCCCTGTTTTTGGTGTTTTTTTAATCTATGGTCATGCTACGAAAGTGCGCTTGTATTAGGGCTTCCATAAACTAAAGAAGTTTGTAACAGACCTTATCTTGATGACAAAGGGGTGGTTGTTTCATAACTTATTTTGGTATGTACTTGCATTCGCTATTATGTGTATTCTGTATTATGTTCCTTCTGAGCTCAACTAAAAACTCTCCACCTCTCTTCGGATGGAGAAACAGTTCTTAGACACCTAGGGTACATAACCTTATCGGTTCAGTTGAAACCTAGGGTACATAAACCTTATCTTTTATATGTTCTGAATTGTTCTATCTCTATTTTTTTGGTGATTTTAGCAGCTTCTGTATGCATTTTTATTGTTGGGCTGTATTTAGTTGTTTCCTAGTTTTTCTTTTTTAAAATTTATTTTCTCTGTATTAGTTAAAAACATTGTTATCACGAAGCAGCAAAGTATGAAAGGGTGTATCTAAAATTAATTTTCCTAAAATTCCAGAAAATCCTCGAGTGGTTTAGATTTAATCTCTTTTTCATATAGACTTTGATGCAAATGCAGTTCTGGTGACCCTCGGATGTGATTGGGTATTCTCTCTTTTTCTGTTCTGTGTTTGATAAACAGAGCCGCAGGGAGAACTAGTGAAGGTAGTTGCCCAGATCATTCAAATGGCATAGAAGCAGAAATGTGGCAGGTAAGGAATCTACATCATTTGTTGTCCCATTTACATTACACATATAGTAATCAACAAAAACTATTAAAATGCAACTCATCTTCTAACGATAACATTTGTAGTAAAATATTTTTGGATTTTTTTTTTTATCTTGAGGTCTTTTATCTTTATTAATAAGATGTTCAGTCGTAACAGAAGCAAACTAGTTTAAATGAAAGACCTAATCAACCAAATAACAAAGGAGTTTCATAAATTGATAGTTATCCCTGTGTAGATGCGTTCATTTTTTGTGTGGTGGAGTGTCATGTAAGTCTCTCGTGTTTATTCTATAAATAATGTGTTGCTCTCACATCTTTCTTCCCTACTGCCAATAAAATCATTTAGATGTTTAATATAATTTCAAAGTTTTTATTTATTAATTTAAGATTTTATTGATTGAAAATAGTGTTGTGTTTTCAAAGTGGGTTTAGGTTCATTTATAACATCTTTAAATGTTTAATCTTATTTTGAATGTATAGCTGCTTGAAAACTAAAATTAATCAAAACAAATATGATAAGTTCTGTTGTACAATGTACAGATAAGTTCTCACATTCAATAGTTTCTTAGTTGTGTAGTCTTGCACTGCTTTTTGAAAGAGAATTTTCTTGGTCAATCACAAGATATATTTTTGTTAAATTTTATTGTCAGTATTATAAGGACTATTTTAGGTGATTTGAGCAGCTTCTGCATGTAATTTTGTGAGCGGCTCAGTAAAAAAACATTGTTGTAGCACAACATCAAAGGGCGTATCTTCAAAATTTATTTGAACTGTTTGTGCAAAAATTGGTTTTCCTAACCTTGCAGAAAGTACTCTAGATTCATGGTTATTTTTTTAATGTAAAGGTTCAGATCTGTCCTACTTTGATCGCTGACATTAATTGCAAGGTAAACATTTACAGAATTGTTGATTTAATGTTGATGATTACGGTTTAGTTCTCATTAGTGTTTTGTTTAAAGTTATACTAAGCTTAGGATTAGGTATAATATTTAGATCTGTTCTATTTTTTTTAGAAAATGTAATGTAAGATTTACAAAAAATTGCTGATTTAATGTTGACGATTACGACCTTGGGCGTATAATGTTTTGGACGATATTCACCCCCAAATTTGGGGGTGCCCTTTGACAGAGTGGTTTTATTTGTTTCATCCAATGCTAGCACTTTTATATAATTATAGGACTCGTTAGTCAACATGAGTAAACAGAGGATACTGTTATTACCTAGCTTGGTTTTTTAATTTATTCGTAAAAAAATCTTTGGAGGATGTAGTTTTTTTGTTTTTAATGCTATATCGAATAAAAATGGTTACATTAAATTGGATGTTTCTCTAAAAAAATGAAGAGTAAATAGAATATTGAGTTTCTTTTGTTGAATACACGGGTATGTACGGGAAGAGATTCACAAATAATTTGAAGGATAAAAGAGGAGTCATGATTTTATAATGGTAGATGATGAAAGACTCGAAGTCGATTTTTCTTTTTTGGTTTTAGTATTTTTAATCTATTTTATGGTTTGAATGTTTTTATAATATTATGTTTATTTTTATTTTTATTTAATTATTTTTTTAATTCTATCCGGATAGTGAGTTTACAGTCCTTTTTATTTTTTTATTTTTTCATTTTATTGTTGATTGTTGTTTTGTCGAGTGCCTTGCAGTGGTTATGTGCTGTCTCTTTTATAATCTTTTGTTGTGAATTGTTGTACTTTAATAATGGATTTTAGTTTTCTTTTATTTTGAAGAAGAAATCAGTAAAAGTTTTCCTCTGGATTCAAATTTAGTTGGTTTTCATTAAATTTCAATTAGATTTAATTTAATTTAAAATGTAGATTATAATAGTATTACCGTGATTATTGTAAATTAAATTGAGATTGTAAACAGAATACTCAGATCGTGATATAATCTAGATAAATTAGTTAAAAAATAAAATTTAATTTATGGTCGGGAGAATCCTTAAAGTTTCCATTCAAGGTTTTGTTACAGGTAGCATGTAGGTATGACCAATCAATGTGGTATGAAAAGGTACAATAGTATGCTCGGGACCATGTCACTATTATCTTCTTCTCTTTCTTCATATTTAGGTTTTCTATTTTCCTCGACAAATAATTAGCTACAAAAGTATTTTTTCTTAGTGAACGTGCCATGATTAATTACCTTTCTTTTGATTTACCTTTTTTTTTCTTGAAAGAAAAAATGTATTTACAACTATAAACTACTTACGTCGACGAAGGATTGAAACATCACTATATCTATTTATCTTCCGACTCTTTCTTCCAAGTGTGCTAAGGTTCCATTCAAGGTTTTGTTACAAGTAGGTAGGAAATTTTTCTTAGTTTAATATATTATATTAGGCGACCCTATGTGCGTGGGAATAAATTGTTAATTGTTTGTATAACCCTAGTTGTCATGTATTTCGATTGTGTTAAATTTAGGTAATACAATTTTGTATTTAGTAGGTGAGGTTTAGGCTTTGTGGAGAATAATTTATTTAATTATTGTGTGGTAGAGTTTGATTTTCATATATATTTTCGATAGGATGGAAAATTTGTTTGAGAGTTTAATATTATATTTGGATAATTTATTTAATTGTTATATGTAGAGTTCATTAGTGATATATTTGGGATATCAAATTTCATTTTTAAGATGTTAAGTGTTATGTGGTGACATGTGGCATTTGTTAATGGATTAAATATTTCTTTGTGAGGATAATTTATGTAATTGTTGTAGAGTTTGATTTTTTGATATATGTTTTGTTTGAGAGTTTCTTAATATTATATTTGGATAATTTATTTAATTATTATATGGTAGAGTTCATTAATTTTGGGATATCAAATTTCGATTTTAAGATGTTAAGTGTTATGTGGTGACATGTGCCTTTGTTAATGGAAGGGTAAATTAGGATTTCTTTGGGAGGATAATTTATTTAATTGTTGTTTGAGTTTGATTTTTTGATATATGTTTTGTTCGAGAGTTTCTAATATTATATTTGGATAATTTATTTAATTGTTATATGGTAGAGTTCATTAATTATTTATATCAAATTTCGTTTTTAAGATGTTAAGTGTTATGTGGTGATGTGGCATGTTGTTAATGGAAGGGTAAATTAGTTTAGGAATTTAAGTGTGTAATGTGGTATGTTGTTTTATGGCATATTGCAACATGATAATTTATATAATTTTAATTTTAAATTAACATAAACAAACATGTGAACTCTTTTTCCCCTAACTTTCAAACAATTTACATAAAATTATATAAAAATTATATAAAAAATAAATTGTAAGAATCACAAAACAAATGACAATAATGAAAATATAGAATGTGTAAATTATAATAAAGAAATTCTTTTATTACCTATATTAAAGTACAATATACTACTAAATAATGATAATAAAAATATAGAATATTTAAAAAATTCAATTAAAAAATTTTAATCACCTATAAAAATAGTTCCCGTATCGTAACTCTTAAACAATTTTTATTCCAATTTTTATATAATATTCTATTAAAAATATATTTAAATAATAATGAAAAAATTAAACATAATAAAAATAATGATAATAAATATATAAAATGCATGTAGACTAAATATAACAAAGAAACCTAATCGTCCATAAAAGTGTAAAAATATGTGACTCTTTGCTCAAGTTTTTTCAATATTTTATGCCGCCATTAATATACATGATAATGAAGAAAATATAAAATATGTAAAACTTTCAATAAATGGAAAATTGCCCATAAGTGTAATAGTATGTTAGGCTAAGATGCATCTATTCCTATTGTACAAGGAATTTAATTTGCATAGATATTTTATTTATTTTATTACTAATAACTGGTGGATCTTATTAATAACTGGTTTCGACCTTAATGGTAAGTGGCTAAATACAACAAATTAATAAATGTTATGTGGTTATAGGTTTATGTTTAGTAAGAGTATTTAAATTAATTATTTAACGGAAAATTTTAATAAATAAATTAGTTAGAGAGTTATTTAAATAATTATTTAATGGAAAATTTTGAATAAATAAATTTTAGATGGTAATGTAGATTGTTTTAATTTTTAAAGCAAATTTAGAATTATTAGAATTGCATATTTTCTACATTTAAATTTTAGTTTTAAAATGAAATGTAGATGAAGGTTTTTTTTAAACTAATTTTTATTTTTTTTAATAAGAGTATGTGTTATATTTTTAAGAATGATACTTTGTTTCTCAACTATTTCTCATCAAGAAAAGGTTATCATCTATATTTTTAATATTGAAAAATATAGATAATATGATAACTAAAAGTTAGCAAACCTAACTTTAATCAAAGGAAATAAATGGAAATTCTCCTCTAATTCTAGAAACAATAGTTGATAATAGAAAAGTTTTGTAGTGAAAGTTACTTTCTAAAATTAAATTGTATTTAGTTATATTGGTAATATGACTTAGAGTCGCACAAGTTGACTTCAAAAGTTATGGAATGGAATTGTAAAAAATTTATTATAAAGAAAGATAATTAGGTAAGGGGGTAAGGATTCTGGTTTATAACATGTAGAGGTTTAGCTCAATGACATAATTTGTCATGACATAAAAGTTAAAAATATATTATAATTCCATGGCACTTGAATCACTTAGGTCCCCTTGTAGATAGTCAACCACACAACCACTCATATAGATAGAGGTTCTTATCTGTTTGATCGATACTATATGGGTAAGCCTCCTCATAAAACTCTAGGTGATTTGCACCATATATGGATAGGACAATAATTTATTTATATAGTGGGCATGCTATTTATATATATCTAGGCTTGCCTATCTATCTAGATATGTGGGAATTGAGCTAGTCACGATGTTCTAAGGCATTCATGCTCTCTCCTGCCACCCCCTTTATATCTTACAAGATATGGCCCACCAACTCTATAAAGAGATCTATATGTCTCCATATATATACCGAGATTAAAAATAACTTTGTAGCATGTAGTGAGAAGAATTGAACAATATCTATCTATTTTATTTATATATCTATATATGGCCACATCTCTCATCGGTGGACTAATCCCTCCATAAAATAGAAGGAGATAGCCCGTCCACTTTATATCTTATATTGGGTTTAATTGGCACAATATATGGTTTTATCACCATATCTTATATTAGATAGGGGACTAAGGTTGGTCATATCAACCTCTCTATCTATCTATCTGGTCCATTTAATAAGAGCGCATAACATAAATTACCACGTTATAATCACTATCGATCGCATAACATAAATGACCTTGACACCAATCTCCTCTATATCTATATAGTGTAGGGCGGAATTGAGTGCATAACATAAATGACCTTCACTCTAGATAGATTGAATATATTTCAATTCTCATATGGAAGTTTAGAAATCTATCCATGTAGGTTGGCACTCCGTTTATCTCTATATATTGTAGGCGAGGGACTATTTATATAAATTTCATTGGGCCCCTATTTATATAATAGCCCTCGACCTCCCCATAGATACATATAAGCCCCCTCTTCGTTTGACATACTATAGTGATAAGAGTCCATAAATGCCCTAGGTGATCCTTGAACCCCATCTCCATAGCACCTAATAGATAGTGTCCTTCTCTCTATATGTGACACTCACCCGACAATCGACTCTAGAGTTATGGGTGCGAGTGGAGGGTGGAGTTGGCTTATATAGTATATAGATATAGGGCACAACAATATATTATGAACTATAGTAGGTGTTCCATATATCTATCTATATAAGGTGTAACTTTGACCAGATTAGATGAGAGATTGGTCCCAATTCCGCAACATCTCGCTCCACCTACACCCTCTCTCCCCACCCAATACCTTTATATATGGATATCTGGGCACCCTAGATCTATATATTGGGTTTAATTGCATTTATAGGTTTGTTGGTCTAGCTTAAGGGGGATTTATATTAGGGGGACAAATAGATAGTATCTCTATCTATATATAGTTTATAGCTTCCTCGGAGCTCATAACATATATTACCTATAAACTCCAGTTATAGATAACATAGGTCGTTGAGACTTTATATAGTTTCCCTCGAGCCCATTTATTATATAATGTAATAGGGCATCTTCATATATTTATATAGGGTGTGGTGTGTGGAGCCCTTAGTTTCTCATATAGTATCAGGTGAGCTAACTATAAATGGATATAGATAGTCTCGATTTATTGATTAAGTGCAAAGACTTTTCCTCGATCTATCAGCATATTGACTTTATCAATTTTTAGGGAGGGATTGATTGGACTATAGATAGTTCAATATTCCTTGTCCTTCCCTCCCCATCGGCATACCAGATCACTATAGTGATAGAGTCGCATAAATGAGGACACACACACACACACATCACCACACACACACACAGTGTTTGATATGTGTTACCATCTTATGCAATCGACTCGATTTATTGAGTGGAGGGTGGAGTGCAAATACTTTAGATCCTCGGGCTACAACAATATATTGACCTTCCCATATATTTTTAGGGTATGGGTGTTGATTGATGAGAGATAGTTTAACATTCCTTGTCCTTCCCCTCTCCCCACTTGTACCCTATCGATCATATGGATATCAGGCACCCTAGATCATGAGGACACACACACACATTTATGGTTTGATCTCCCATCCATCTTATGCTAGAAATTTAAGTCCCTAGAGATATATGTGTAGGTATAGGTTGGTCGTCCACCATATATAGGTATGGCTCCAGTTATAGATAGTAGGTCGTTGGGGAGACTTTATATAGTTTCCCTCAAGCCCATTTATTATATAATATACATAGGTCATCTTCATATATTTATATAGGGTGTGGTGTGTGGAGCCCTTAGTTTGTCATATAGTCCAAGGTGCTAACTATAAATGGATATAGATAGTGTCGATTTATTGATTTAGTGCAAAGACTTTTCTTTGATCTATTGCATATTGACCTATCAATTTTTAGGTTGGGGTGTTGATTGGACTATAGTTAGTTTAGTATTTCTTGTCCTTCCCCTCCTCGGCATACCAGATCACTATAGAGGGTCGACATGAGGGCATATATATATATAGATCTCCCAACCATCTTATGCTAGAAATTTAAGGCCCTAGAGATATATGTGAGGTGGTTGGCATGAGGGCCTACCAATTTAGAGTTTATATGGCTCGACCTCTTACTGTAGATATCTTATTCTATTCTATATAGCTTGGAGGAGTATAGATAGGATGCCTAAATGGCCTACTATACTCTATACTATATAGATGGAGAGCCTTATCCATATAGACCATAGTTTGTAATGAATCGATTTTGTGTGGTTGATATGATGAGGGTTGGCTAAGCTAAATATGCATGGTATGGTATGGTAGGGAATTTAATATGAATAACATAACTTGATCCTTTGTCTAAATTTCTTGGTCCTTTTGAACTATTGTACTACATATGTAAGACAACTTTAAAATCATTGAGCATAACCTCTATTCCAACCTCACCTATATATGGAGAATGTGTTAGCATCAAACGAGCAATTAGATGGGTGATTGGTGAGAGAAATTGTTAATATTGTATTATGAGGTGAGATGATCGAATCACGGTGGTATGACTCTTTATGCTTTGAGCTCTCACCCGATGGCCTACTACTATCTGTATGGTATGGCCATGAGGCATTCTTCTATGCTCTCATTCCACCCCTATGATGAAAGGGAATATGCTCTAATCTATTGTTCATCTAGAGGGAACGGATCCCATTTTTATATATCTGGGGCTCATTATCACCCTAGATGGGGCGAACTATTTATTTCGTATTGTATGAAGGGGAATGAGGCTCAATTGTTCATCTAGAGGGTGGAGACCTACCCCATTCAAGATCTATTATTTGGAGGGTGAGAGGGAATCATCTATATGGAGGGTGACCCCAACCCGATGTCCTACTCTATCTAGAGGAGGCCAAGGGGAGGGGGCCTATCTTTATATGAGAGATAGACATTCCACCCCTATACTCAAAAATCCCTAACCTCATCCCCATCCCCATCTAAAGAGAACGGATTAGATGCTTTTTATTACAACATGGGGCCCTCCAATGCCCCATATCCAAATATTGTGTGGCCCCCTCCACTATTGAAATACTCAAACCTCGAACTATTAGTACCATATCTATCTATCTACTCAAGGGAATTAATTGGTTAGGTTCACTGCCACTTATCTATTCTATACTTTATAAGGTGTATCTATTAGTTTCATGTAGTTTCTATTCCATTGTACCCATCGATTATAACTTATGCTCCATCCCAACAACCTACTATATAGATTCTAGATAGTTAGGAGAGGGACCATCCGGGTATATAGTTGGGATATGTGATGAGGGTGTCACCCTCTCCTCTCTCTATTTATATGGATTGATTGATGGGTGCCTATCTAACTATACGGTGAGGGCCCCTATATATATATATATATATGGGGCCATCTCCTGTCGTCATATATTTCTATATGGGGTTTTCTACTTCGACGATCGTGTTCTAGTATCGATCAAGAGAATACCCATTTATATATGAGAGGGCGGTGTTAGAACCTTATATAGATAGATATGACAACCTATTATATAGATGTTCTTATTCTTTATGGGGTGGGGCATTACCCCTCCTCCTTGTTATAATGGGGAGATCTAAAGAACCTCTCTCATTCGGGGGATCCAAAGAACCTTCCCCGCCTATCTAGATATGAGGCTCCCATACCCATTTATTAATAGGATGATTCAAGAAGATATAGATAGATTTCCCCATCTATATCTATATTTGACCAATATTTCCATGTCTAACTAATGAAGTATCAAATTGGTAGGTTTGTAAGTAGTTCTAATTGGGTCATTAGATTTCCATATAGTATAGCCTCTAGTCCTATTAGGTTTGAGCACAAGAATTAAGACAAGATCAAACCCTATATCTCGTATCTA
Source organism: Taxus wallichiana var. yunnanensis (assembly GCA_018340775.1). Taxonomy (NCBI): domain Eukaryota; kingdom Viridiplantae; phylum Streptophyta; class Pinopsida; order Cupressales; family Taxaceae; genus Taxus; species Taxus wallichiana. The sequence goes on along the minus strand of CM031234.1, from coordinate 299,599,458 downwards.
TATGGATATGGGACCGGATCTCTTCTTTCAATAAGACTAGAGATCTATAGGGGACTGAAATGACTATCAAGGAATATTTATAGGATTAATACAATGCACCATCACCTGATCGGAATAGAATTCAAGATAGTATGACAGCTATATAGTAGTTTATAGCTTCCTCGTCCACCATATATAGGTATGGCTCCAGTTATAGATAGTAGGTCGTTGGGAGACTCTATAGTAGTTCCCTCAAGCCCATTTATTATATAATGTAATAGGGCATCTTCATATATTTATATAGGGTGTGGTGTGTGGAGCCCTTAGTTTGTCATATAGTCCAAGGTGTTAACTATAAATGGATATAGATAGTCTCGATTTATTGATTAAGTGTAAAGACTTTTCCTCGATCTATTGCATATTGACCTATCAATTTTAGGGAGGGGTGTTGATTGGACTATAGATAGTTCAATATTCCTTGTCCTTCCCCTCCTCGGCATACCAGATCACTATAGAGAGTCGACATGAGGACACACACACACACACACACACACACATGGTTTGATCTCCCAACCATCTTATGGTAGAAATTTAAGGCCCTAGAGATATATGTGAGGTGGTTGGCCGTCCACCATATATAGGTATGGCTCCATTATAGATAGTTGGTAGTTGGGAGACTTTATATAGTTTCCCTCAAGCCCATTTATTATATAATATATAAGGTCATCTTCATATATTTATAAAGGGTGTGGTGTGTGGAGCCCTTAGTTTGTCATATAGTCCAGGTGCTAACTATAAATGGATATAGATAGTATCGATTTATTGATTGAGTACAAAGACTTTTCCTTGATCTATGCATATTGACCTATTAATTTTTAGGGAGGGGTGTTGATTGGACTATAGATAGTTTAGTGTTTCTTGTCCTTCCCCTCCTTAGCATACCAGATCACTATAGATATATGTGAGGTGGTTGGCATGAGGGCCTACCAATTTAGAGTTTATATGGCTCGACCTCTTCTGTAGATATCTTATTCAATTCTATATAGCTTGGAGGAGTATAGATAGGATGCCTAAATGGCCTACTATACTCTAAACTATATAGATGGAGCCTTATCCATATAGACCATAGTTTGTAATGAATCGATTTTGCGTGGTTGATCCGATGAGGGTTGGCTAAGCTAAATATGCATGGTATGGTATGGTAGGGAATTTAATATGAATAACATAACCCGATCCTTTGTCTAAATTTCTTGGTCCTTTTGCACTATTGTACTACATATGTAAGACAACTTTAAAACCATTGAGCATAACCTCCATTCCAACCTCACCTATATATGGAGAATGTGTTGGCATCAAACGAGCAATTAGATGGGTGATTGGTGAGAGAAATTGTTAATATTGTATTACAAGGTGAGATGATCGAATCACGTGGTAGACTCTTTAAAGCTCTCTCCTGATGGCCTACTATATGGTATGGTGGTATAAGGCATTTCTTCTATGCTCTCATATTGTATGATGAAAGGGAATATGCTCTCGTATTGTTCATCTAGAGGGTGGAGACCCCATTTTTATATATCCGCGCTCATTCACCCCTAGATATTTATTTGAAGGGTGAGGGCCAGGGGCTACCCCAAATATCTATCTATCTGGGAGGGTCCCAACCTCATCCCCATCCCCATCCCCATCTAAGAGAACGGATCGAGATGCTTTTTATTACGACATGGGGCCCTCCAATGCCCCATATCCAAATATTGTGTGGCCCCCTCCACTATTGAAATACTCGAACCTCGAACTATTAGTACCATATCTATCTATCTACTAGGGAATTCAATTGGTTAGGTTCACTGCCCCTTATCTATACTATACTTTATAAGGTGTATCTATTAGTTTTATGTAGTTTCTATTCCATTGTACCCATTGATTATAACTTATGCTCCATCCCAACAACCTACTATATAGATTCTAGATAGTTAGGAGAGGGACCATCTAGGTATATAGTTGGGGTATGTGATGAGGGTGTCACCCTCTCCTCTCTATTTATATGGATTGATTGATGGGTGCCTATCTAACTATACGGTTATAAGGGTAGGGCCTCTCTCTCTCTCTCTCTCTCTCTATATATATATATATATATATATATATATATATATATATATATATATATGGAGCCATCTCCTGTCGTCATATATTTCTATATGGGGTTCTACTTTGATGATCGAGGTTCTAGTATCGATCAAAGAGAATCCCCATTTATATATGAGAGGGTGGTGTTAGAACCTTATATAGATAGATATGACAACCTATTATATAGATGTTCTTATTCTTTATGGGGTGGGGCATTACCCCTCCTCCCTTGTTATAATGGGGGAGATCTAAAGAACCTCTCTTGTTAAGGGGGATCCAAAGAACCTTCCCCCACCTATCTAGATATATGAGGCTCCCATACCCATTTATTAATAGGATGATTCAGAAGATATAGATAGATTTCCCCATCTAGATCTATATTTGACCAAGTTGTTTCCATGTCTACTAATGAAGTATCAAATTGGTAGGTTTTGTAAGTAGTTCCGATTGGGTCATTAGATTTCCATATAACATAGTCTCTAGTCCTATTAGGTTTGAGCATGCGAATTAAGACAAGATCAAACCCTATATCTGTATCTATATGTACATGGGACCGGATCTCTTCTTTCAATAGGACTAGAGAGATCTATAGGGGATTGAAATGACTATCAAGGAATATTTATAGGGTTAATACAATGCACCATCACCCGATCGGAATAGAGTTCAAGATCTAGATGAACTCTGGGCTCTCATTCATTTACCATTATAATGGGTTGTCGTTGATTGGGTTGACCCCCTTTTTATCTGATATCGCTTATTGTAGCATAGTGCGGACCACACAAGTCAAAACGAAGGTGAAATTCCTTTTTGTTGATCCATGATGACTATGGTGATCATACATCAAACGAATGTGGATATTGCATGATCACCACAATCCTCTCGATGATATTATGGTCATAGAACTATTTACTTGAACATAGCACCCACTAGTTTTAGTTTGAAACAAATTGAATCCTCGACCCAACCGTCATTCCATTGATTTTAGGCACTTGACCTCTAGATACTCAAATAGATCAGATTAGATAAGAACGTTTAGGAGGGTGTGGGTAGGGTAGAGTCACAATATCTATGACCTATACTCTCTATGGAGGGGGTGTTTTCTCTCCTCGGTGTCCTATCTATTAGTATATAGATATACGATCGGGTATTCCATCCATTCAATGGACACACTTACCAATTATTCATTATCGGTAATTGTGTCAACTTGTATCTCCCAAATATCTAGCTCAGCTCTCTAATCTATTTGGAAGGAATCCTTTACCCTACCAATTTCTTGTTTATGAGCCAATATTGATCCATTGGGTGGGGTGGCACTATATATATAAATGTGAAGGGCCCATGTCTAATTCATTTTAATATAGCAGGCCATAGAGATATAATGCGACATAGCCATAAGTGATGTCAGGTAGAGGATGACAAAAGGGACAGAGGATTATATAGTTGATTGGTTGGATGAATTAGGATAGAAGATGGATGTAGCAGGGATTAAAATTCTTACTATATCTTTCAACTCTTTGAATTCTTGATGACATGAAGGATGCCTAACCGGTAATATGAGACTGAACTATATAGTTATAGTTCCTAACCCGATGCACCCGAAGCCATATAGAGCTATATAGGGGGAGAGCGGTGTCGAATAGACTATAAATAGTTTAGTTGGGGGGCTATGTACCAAATCTTGAATAGTCGTATGAACACTTCATACTTTATACATGAATTTCTATATAGTGGGTAAGCCATATTGATCTATATAGGCATGTAGGTTCTCTATATGGGAGGGGGAACACTTATATTATATACGTGAAGTTTTATATAGAGGTAAAACCATATATATCTATATGGATATGGGGAGGAGAAACACTTCATATTATATATGTGAAGTTCTATATAAGGGCGGGCCATGTATATCTATAGGCTAAATACTTCATACGAGGAGTGTCATATCTATGTATAGGGATCCAACTACCACCCATATAGTTAGATGATTTCTTCTAAATATAAAGAGAGGGCCACCCTTATGTATAGGTAGGCCTTCCTCCATCGAATAAACACTTCCAACTCTTTATGTGCCCCTATCTAGCCCTATATAGATATGGCAATGGGGGCCATATCTATATATAGGTTAGATAGAGAGAGGGTGAAAGAAGAGTTGATACACCAACTCACATCTATAGATAGACCTTGATACACCGAATAAAGCTTGTTACAAATAGTACATAATTTATACACCAATCCATATATAGATAGGCCTTGATATATCACCCCTTTATTCTTAATATCCACCCCTTTATTATTACTTAATACAAATAGGACAAGCTGGTATAGAGAAGAGATCTAGGTAGGGTGAGATGAGTCATGATATATGTCTGTGTGCGTTTCGTTGGCCAAGTCAATGTATAAGGAGTATAGAATTTAGATCAGATCTATAAGGGGTGGGGCAAGGGGGCCCTTCTAGTTGGGGATTCGGGGGAGAGTTTTATTGGACCATATGTCTCTACTACCTTGATAATGTACAAATTGTAGTCGTGCCTACCGAATACCACACTACCCACAATACCAATACCAAAGGATGAGATGGGAGTCTAGTCTGTTATACATCTAGATCTGGAATCTGGACATTTCATTTACCAGATAGATAAAGAGAGCATATAGAATATGGATCGTTAGATCCGAGAGTTTGGAATCGGGATATTTGGAATGGAAATATATATAGTTCAATCCTATATCTATTTATACGGGATGAGAGTCTTCTATCCATCTAGATCTAGACTAGCTAGACTAACGGCTAGATAGATGAAACTATAGGGTTAGGGTAGGGAAAATATGCATATAGAGAATAACTGGTAATATGATACTGAACTATATAGTTATAGTTCTCACATGGAAGCCATATAGAGCTATATAGGGGAGAGGGGTGTTGAATAGACTATAGATAGTTTAGTTGGGGGTTGTGTACCGAAGACTAAATAGTCATATGAAAACTTCATACTTTATACATGAATTTCTATATAGAGGGAAAGCCATATAGATCTATATAGGGATGTAGGTTCTTTATATGGGGAGGGGAAACACTTCATATTATATATGTGAAGTTCTATATAGAGGTCAAACCATATAGATTTATATAGGGATGTAGGTTCTCTATATGGGGAGGGGGAACACTTCATATGAAGTTCTATATAGAGGGCGGGCCATATATATCTATAGGCTAAATACCTCATATGAGGAGTGTCATATCTATGTATAGGAGATCCAACTACCACCCATATAGTTAGATGATTGGTTCCAAATATAAAGAGAGGGCCACCCTTATGTATAGGTAGGCCTTCCTCCATCGAATAAACACTTCCAACTCTTTATGTGCCCATATCTAGCCCTATATAGATATGGCAATGGGGTCCATAACTATATATAGGCTAGATAGAAATAGGGCGAAAGAAGAGTTGATACAAAAACTCACATCTATAGATAGACCTTGATACACCAAATAAAGCTTGTTACAAAGAGTACATAATTTATACACCAGCCCATATATAGATATGCCTTGATACATCGCCCTCTATTCTTAATATCCGCCCTTTATTATTACTTAATACAAATAGGACAAGATGGTATAGAGAAGAGATCTAGGTAGGGCGATATGAGATGTGATATATGTATGTGTGCGTTCATTGGCCAAGTCAATATATAAGGAGTATAGAATTCAGATCATATCTATAAGGGGTGGGGAAAGGGGGCCCTTCTAGTTGGGGATTTGGGGGAGATTTTTACTAGACCATATATCCCTACTACCTTGACAATATACAAATTGTAGTCATGCCTATTGAATACCACAAACCCACAACACCATTACCAAAGGATGGGATGGGAGTCTAGTCTATTATCCATCTAGATCTTGAATCTGGACATTTCATTTACCAAATAGATAAAGAGGGCATATAGAATATGGATCGTTAGATCCGAGAGTTTGGAATCGGATATTTGGAATGGAAATATATATAGATCAATCCTATATCTATTAATATGGGATGAGAGTCTTCTATACATCTAGATCTAGATTAGATTAGCGGCTAGATAGATGAAACTATAGGATTAGGGTAGGGCAAAGATCGACATAGAGAATAAAAATATGGGCGCGAGAGATCTAAGATCTAATATTTTGGACCCAATTGCGTCTCTATATGATATGGGCGATTTGGAATGGATGGAAATAGAGTTTAGTCTTCTATCCATCTAAATCTAAAGGATCTTGACTGATAGTTATGTTTGGATTACATATATAATATAGATCTAAGATCTTATGTTATCCATCTTCTTTTATAAATTTGGATGGGAATGACCTATCATATATAAATATAGAGGGATAGGGACATCATCTATTCTATTTATCTATATAGCCTTCTCCATCTATCTAGTCGGGTTGGGGTCTCGGCATGGGCTCGATCGTATGTTGTATTTGGGTCACCTATCATATATAACATCTAGATCTTGGTGTATCCATCTCCATCTCCATGTACATTTGTATTAAATATAGAATATAGATTAAATCAGATAGCATTCCAACCTCTATTCTATTTTTATTTCTATATGAAGTGGGAGTGTCCTCTTTCGTCTCCCAATATCTTTCTCTTCCTTCTCCCAACCCAATATATAGTCTCTATATTCATATCAATATTGTTTTGGTAGGTTCATTTCTTATGGTATTAGAAATAATCATACTCAAAAATGAGTTTGATCCTGGCTCAGAACGTACTCTAGCTATATGCTCAAAACATGCAATTTGAAATGTTGCTTCCATGCTTCCGACCATATAGATAGTTCGGGCTTCACCAAACCTCTTGAACTTTAATTAGGATTGGAACCCCGAGTGTAGATAGATGAGTCGATAATTGAGAACAAAGTGGCAAACGGGTGCATAACGCATGGAAATTTTCCAAACAATTTGGGCCAAATATTGAATTCCATTCACCATTCACACCCATATATAGATAAGAGGAGATATTGCTTGCCATATAGATCCATATGTGGCCTTTCCTTGTTTTTATATCTATATATATGGTGTTGAATGTAATGAAAGTTTCTCCAATATTTAGAGGGCATATAGAGGTGTTGTTCGATGAGCCCGTGTAGTATTAGTTAGTTGGTTAGGTAAAGTTTGACCAAGCCGATGATGCTTAGTTGGTATTTTTAGATGATCAACCACACTGGGACTGAGACACAACATAAAATCTCACAAGGGGCAGCAATGGGGAATCTTGAACAATGGGCAAAAGACCAAACCAACAATATTGTGTGGGTGAAGAAAGGTGATTTCTCTTGTAAATCTCTTTCATCGAGTGCACATGATCATGATAAGACTTGAGGAAGAAGCCTAAGCTAACTCCATGCCGGAAGCCATGATAATATGGGGAAACTATTATTCGTAATGACTAGGCATAAAGGGCATGTAGGTGATGAATCGGGTTGGAAGTGAAAGTCACCAACAATTAGCGGGGTGCTTTCAGAACCAATTCACTTGAGTGAGATAGGGGAGGATGGAATTTCATGTGGAGGGATAAAATCTAGAGAGATATGAAAGAATGCAAAAAGTGAAGGCATCTCTTTGGGTATACACTGACATTGGGGTGCGAAAACATGGGTAGAAAATAGGATCAAATACCCTAGTGTCCATTCCATAAACGATGAGTGTTCGTCCTTGGTCTACCAATATATTGGTCTATAGTGGACTTGATCAGGGGCCCAACAAAAATGCAATAAACAATCCAACTAGGGTGTACAATCATAAGACTAAAACTCAAAGTAATTGATGGCATCCTGCACAAGCGATGGAGCATCTGGTTTAATTTGATACAACATGCAAAACCTTACTATCCCTTGACATATGAATGACATGTGCCTATACCTAATGGGATGATGTGTAGTGTATGGTTCATATAAGTGTTGCATGACTGTCTCCAGGTTGTGTCATGATATGTTTGGTTAAGTCCTATAACAATTAAAACCCTCATCTTGTGTTGTTAGTCTCTATCGCTCCTCATATATAGATAACTCTATCGGATCCCATATATGGATATTGGGGTCAATTTCTCACTCTATATAGATTCTAGGTCCCCCAGAGTTCATATTTAGATTAGATAGGGGGCTATTAAGAATTCTAGATAGGGTTGACTCTCGACTCTATATAGCCTAGCCTAGTCTAGAGTTCTCTATATGGGAGAGTAGTTATCTCTATATTTATTCGGGGATTGATCTGAGTGAAGATAAATGTCACCAACAAAGTGAAATCACACCTATATATATTGTGAGCACATGAGCCCAATCACCCCTCTCTATATTAATATAGGGGTGAGGGATTACCCTATCTCCCATATTAATATGAAGGGGGCCTCATCAAGAGGCCTCCCAGATATATGATGTATGGGCTCTATCATCCATCGAGGCCAAATATATGATTTATGGACCCAAATCATATATATTTCTATTACTATAACTATTAATATAGGGAGGGGAGAGGAGGAAAGGGGCCCCTATTCACTATGTATGGTTAGGGACTAGGTGGCGTGATTGATGACACTCCAATCGGTCGTACCTCTAAGTTAAGTTATGCACTCACAAGAGACTGCCAGTGATATGCTGGAGGAAGGTGGGGATGACGTCAAGTCCGCATGGCCCTTATGGGCTGGGCCACACACGTGCTACAATGACAATGGGAAGGCCGTAAGGCGGAGCAAATCCAGAAAGGTTGTCTCAGTTCATATTGTTCTTTATAACTCGAGAGCATGAAAGTGGAATCGCAAATTAACATGCCATGGTGAATATGTACCCGGGCCCTGTACACACCGCCCGTCACACCCTGGGAATTGGTTTCGCCCGAAGCATCGGACCAAGAATCACCAATCCGCATAGTCCCTAGATAGAGATGATAAGATAAGATATATATAGAGGGGGGAGGGTGTTGTCCTTGAACTCTATATGGGCAGACCTATAGATATATATGGCTCTCATCCCCATCTATTTATTATTGCCCCTATCTAGATATGGGGCCTATTTATATTTAGGGGCCCATATATACATATATATTGCATTTCTGTTATGCTTTGTGTTCCACTAGTGTGGCCCACGGAGGTTTGGTCCTATTGGCGCATACCACGGTGGGGTCTTCGACTGGGGTGAAGTCGTAACAAGGTAGCCGTAGGGGAACCTGTGGCTGGATCGAATCAGATAATAGATAGGGGCCCGGCCCTCTCTATATCGATATTGGGAGCCAGATAGATCAAAATAGATATGAGTGGGCGGGTCAAGGCCCCCATAGAATAGTTTAAAATGGCCACCTTTAAATATCTATAGATATGACCCTCATCTATAAGGGGGGTAGAGATAAGAGAAGATTTATATAGAGGGGGAGGGGGAGGAGGGGTTATACATCGATATGGGTGTGAACTTGTTGGCAAGAAAAATTTTTGGGTGGAAAAACTTGTGGATTTCTTGCCAACACTTTAGGAATCTAAGTCCCTCTACTTAACCGGTAAACTTGTCATATGTGCATGCACATGAAAAGGTGGATTTATGTGGTGGCCTTTTGACCAGGGATCCAACAGGGGAACTCCATTGACCCTGGCAAAAGCTAGCAATCTCTTGCTAGGGAAGACTTTGTCTGAAGAGTGGGAAAGGGGAGTGAGAAAAGAGGTAGGAGAACTAATGTCTGCGCAGGTAGAAAATTAGATTCCTACACACACACTAGTTGGAAACTTCATCACATACATTCATGAGAAGAAACAACCTATAAATAACAACAAGACCAAATATAATTTATTGACCACAAAGTATCAAGAAATCCCTTAGTCAAAGAAAGCTAGAAACTCCTTCTTCTTGTATTGATTTCTCAAACCAAAGTTGTACATAGTGGAGAAATAGAGGAAATTTGAGAATGAGGGAATGGAAGAATTTGGCTATCTCCTTTGTTCTCTCAATACACTCTTGAGCTTACAAAATCAATCACCAACCCTTTGAAATGGGAATGGCATTACAATTTATAGAAGGAAAGGTGACTTATCGTCTTCCTCATGACTCTCCATATGCCTTATTTCCAACTTTAGACTATATATTTCTAATAAATCAAGGCGACTTAATTTACATTATGTTTCTAAAGTCACTTTTAAGTGACTTAAAGGCATATCAAAAAGTGCAAACCCCAACGAAGAATTAGAACATTTGAAAGTGAGAGAAATTTGGGGGAAGAGGAGAGAGAAAGAGAGAGAGAAGAAGAAGAAGAGGAGATGTCACCCGATAAAGTCCATTGATCCTCATTGATGGAAAGCTCCAAATGTAGTGAAAATATGAATCTTCGAACTCCTTGCACAATGTGAAACTCCTCCAAATTATCTTCGCCAAGTTGAATGAACTAAGGTGGATCTTGAATGCCCTGTGAAAAATGACTAGGATGCTCCCGAACAATGATGTCCCCCTGAATGATTATCCTTGTACATCCATTGTGCCAAAACTTCTCTTTGAGTGTAACTTACTATTTTTAGTAAGTGTGAAAAAATCAAATCCCTCGATCCTTTGCTGAGTGTTGTGACCTTGATTCCCCTTTCTCCCTATGTTCCTCACTCCTTTGGATCAAATTTCTATTTTTAGCAGGTGCTCCAAGGGCCCACTTACTATTTTAGTAAGTGCCAAAAATTTCTGTTCTAATGAATTCTCAGTTGTGTAGTGCACCTCCAATGTCTTCATCTCCTTCGTAGGTTCTTCTGTTGATGACTTTCTTGAAATAGCAGTTCCTATGTAGTAGACCTGTTATTTTTAGAAAGTTGGCCTCTGGGAGTCGGATTGACGTGGAACAAAGTTTTTTGATATGGGTTTTTTTCCCAATATCATCCCTTTGAAATTTCGGGCCCACCCGCTTAATAATCCAGGAGATTTTAAAGTTTTAATTTTCAGACTTGGCAGTGCTTCTGGGTACGACAACCATTAATGGACCTCAAAATTGTAGGTCTGGTTTTCTCCTCCATTTGCGAATAAAATTATATTTTTGATGTGGGTTTTTTCTTCTGGTGCTTCACGTGTGATCTTACTTCAATCCGGCAATCGGTTTGACAAGAAATCCCACTTCTTTCTTCATTGAGCCGAAAAGGAGATTTCTTCATTGGATGCTCACGCATGAGGGGAGTTTGAAGGTGTATTTTTGATGTTCTTGGGAAAAGGAATGAACAAAACAAATGGTTCATTGTTTCATGCACCAACTTGCAATATTTCTTCATATCTTCGTTTTTAGGCTATGGAGATTTTCACTATTTTCTTCCTCTTGTTCTTCATTTCTCCTTCTCATTTTGATGAAAAATCCTTTAAGACCTACACATCACTATGGAGAATTTGTTTCAGTTCTTGGGTTGAGTAGGTCTGAGCATTTTCAATGGTGGAGTGATGGTAGAATGTTGCAGAGGAAGTATGGAGGAATGAAGTGCACATATAACTGTTAGAAGTTAGAAGCGGGAAAAATGACACTTGGAGAAAAATTCAAAAGATATGCACAAGTAGGGTTTGGGTACATTTTTCCATGCTTGATGTCCCTGACCTCAGGGACATGAGGGACATCAAATTCCATGGTGGTCAAGAGGATGACATGTGGCGTTTGATCCAACGATAGGGAATGAAGGAGGAAAAAGTTGCTTTAAAGCACTGGGAGATGAAAGGTGGTCACATGGGTGTCCAGAAGACTCCTATGGGGGCTTGGCACATTTTTCAAGGTCTGATGTCCCCCACCTTAGGTGCATAAGGGACATCAAATTCCACGGTGGTCCTGGAGCTGACACGTGGTGCCCGATCCGACGGCAGGGGATGAATGCTCCAAAAAAGCACCTGGGGCTAAACTTTCAAGTCGGGAGGTCATATGAGGGTCCTAGAGGTCCCATGGGGGCTGGGCACATTTTTCAAGGTCTGATGTACCTGACCTCAAGGACTTCAGGGACATGAAATCCTACCAGGCTCCTGGTGCTGACACGTGTCCTCTCGAAAAATGACTAAGTCCTGAACTGCCTTTGAGAGGGTAATTTGGAATGAAGATAACTTGAACTCCTCGGTGGAATTTATTGGTGAAATTTTATATTATTCTGACTGAAATGGAATTTTGAATCCAATTATTGGGGTCTCATGTCTTGATTCGACCATCTGATCCTGAAAAATCAGATTTTGTATCTAGGACTCCACTTGTGCCTAAGAAAAATTCCTTCCAATCATATGCGCCAAGGTGTTGTGAAAAATATTATTTCACCATCATGTAGGTCTTGAATCATCTTTCCAATGATGTTTTTTTTACTTCTAACTCCATCCGGAGCTCTGAAATCTTCTTCTGAAGCCCAATAGTTATTTTAGGCCTATGTACCGCCTAGGCTTGTGAACCTTGTTTTTAACTTAGACTACTCCAAGTCTTGCAAAACTTCCCCAAACCTTCCAAGATCATTTCCATGATGTTATAAGGTCTTCCATTCACCTCCATGTTGAATTTTTCTTTTGTTCTGCTCCAGGGGGTTGATCCAGTCCTGGGAAGGCCAACGATAGCCCTTCCCGTGACTCCCCAAAATTTGCATTTTCAATGAAGTCCTAAAATCACCTAGGGGAATGAATGAAATTTCCTAAATCACCTAGGGGGATGATATAACATTGGTTGGGAGCTAATTTTGACTAAGCTGGACAAAGTCGGGGTTACTAGGAATGATAAAACATGAAAATTTCGCCATAGGGGTATAGTTGTCTTGCTTGAAAACTTCGAATTTCCCTGTTGCACATTTACACGACAACAAAAAATGTCAATGAAACTATATACATACCCACTTCCCACTTAGATTCTATGGTAGTGATATAGATTACCCCTATAGATATATGGGTAGATATGAAGATATATAAGATAAGATAAGATATATAGAGAAGGGGTGTGAGGGGGGCTATAATATCATATAGAGAGGGGACTCCCTCTCCCTTTCCTCTATACATATCTTATCTTACCTATCTTCCATATCTACAATCTCAACTAGGGGGGGGTGGTTCACCCACCTCCCACCTAGATTCTAGGGTAGAGGATACTATATAGGGACTACATATATAGAGAGGCCCCTATCTATAGATTCCCCCTACCCACCTAGTATTCCCTCCCTCCCCCTTTATAGATATATATCTCATGTTTTTTTATAGTTAAAGCGGGTTGAAGGGACCCATTCCCTATTTACAGTAGCAGAGGCCAAGCCTCGAGAATTCAGAAGAAAACCATATCAAAACATTCCCCAAAAGCACTTGGGTATACATGGATAAAAACCAACACCACACGATTTACACTATAACTATAATACTTGTAAGAAGGGAATTACTCCCCTGACTCCATTGAGACAACAACACTTGATGTCAAGGACACCCGACCTAAAAATCTTCTTCTTCCAGCCCACCTTCACCGAGCCGACAACTTTAACATTCACCCAACCCAGCCAAAGGAAATCATACACCCCCTCTCGCGTAAGATCTTCAACTCGGCCCACCAAAATGGGGCTAGTTCCAAGGTGGAGCACTAAGGGCTGTATGTTCGGGAGCACGAGAGCAAACATATTAACAACACGGTCCCGAGCATACACCACCACCAACGCTCAATGAAAGTCAAGCACAATGCCAAACCACTTTTCAAGATCTTTGAAAACACCCACATCCACCCCCGACACACCTTGCACCGAATCCTCCATAGCCAAGAACGCCAAGCAACAATTCCCCACTTTAGAGGCCAAATTTCCATAAACGCGGTCAAACCCAGTGTAAAGCCAAATTCACCGCCACCAATTTTGAGAACGTATAATCAAAATTTTTCCACAAACACAAAGGTGATGCCACTGTTGATGCGTGGCCATCCTTCCGTCGTGAGACAGAAAAACACCACCCAAAATGGCTTTGATGGCTTCCATCTCTTCCACATTGGTAATAAAAAAATCCTCTTCAATCGGTTATCCATAATCCTAGACCAAAACACCATCTCCCTCAAATCATAGCTCAAGGCAATACGTGAAAGACACGAGGCAACCATAACAAGAAAAAGAAGGAAAAGATGCAAGGAGAGACCCTTAACACCCACTTTAAATAGACCAACGCTTCACACAAGCACACATTCAAGTGACGGATTCACTTAAAGTCACCTCGCGCAAAACCATCATCTCCTATCCTTCCCATGCTTTGGCATTTAAGGCATGTTATCTCAATTTTCACCCCCAACAAAATTGATCAAACACGACCCCGTGCAAGAAAGAAATTCAAGAAATAGTTCCGTCATTCGATCCCATGCTTCAAATCTAGTAGAAAAGTTACAGGCAGGCTCTAGAATGGAGTAGTAGGGTCGAGGAAGGAAGAAACAATGTCAAAGAAACTAGAGGCTAAAAGGATAAGAAATGAAAAAGGCTCAAAGTCTTTGGGCTCTACAAATGGTTTAGAGAACGGCCCAAAAATGGCTAAGTATGGAGGAGACATGGAAGATGTCAAGTGTCCAAACGATGTACTTCCAAAGATTGAATCCAAAAGTAAAGACCTAGACAAACGCCAAGTCTCCACACATCCAAAACCCCAAAAGTTGCACCACCATTGAAAATTCTTCGACTCAGTGGAAAGTGCCAAGTGTCGGCTCGACACAATTCCAAGATGTGAGTTCTGGCGGAGACTCAATTTTGCACTGCCAACCTCCACATAGCCAATGGTCAAAAAGGTCAAAAAGGAGAGTGGGCCCAAAATGACTAAGTATAGAGTGTAGGCGGAAGGCACCATGTGTCTTAACGACGCTCCTTCAAAGGTAAAATCTTGAGTGGGTTTTCAAATGAGCGTGAGCCTTCCACGTGTCCCAGTCCAAAAAGGGACAGAGTCGGGGTTGAATAGTCAAAACAGAAGCAAGCTAGCAGAAGGTGCCAAGTGTCAGCACGATGCTATTTCAAGAGTAAAATTTGGGGCGGGTCTCCAAACAAGCGCCAGCCTCCACGTGTCTAGGGTCAGACTTTTGGCCCCGCCAAACAAAGGACTCAGGAAAAATACAAGGGAACATCATGGATCCTTGAAAGGCTCCACATGTCGATCACTGACGCTATTTCAGAAATGAAAGGCAGGGGCCAAATCTCCAAGATGTGCGAGGCTGCCACGTGGACCTAGTACGGATAGACTCTTTCAAATTTGCGCGCTCGAGACCCTAATCTTCAAATGGCCATATCTTTTGACTAGGAAATCAAATTTGGGTGGGAGAAGACTTTTTGGAAATGTCTCAACACCCTCTATGCCATGGAAACATAAAATATCATTCTTAATAGGCTTTAGTGGGTGAAAATGGGAAAACATCTTCCAGGCCATTAATGTAGAATCTATTTGCTCCAACAACCAGATCAGGTTTGATTTGATCTACCATTCTTCTTCCTTGGCACACTGAGTAGACATAGGGAACTAGAATCGATAGATTGTGGGAAGATCCACTATGGGCATTAAGGGACAGTGGTTGAGCTTTCATGAGCAGGATTCATTGTGTTGCGGAGGTGGTTGAAGAAGGATTTGAATTCTTCCCTCTTCTCTCTTATTCTTCCTATATATTGTAATGAAGGGGCATATTCAAAGGTTGTTGATCTTCCCTCTTCTGCCCCCTCTCTCTTTCTTCCTTAGGGTTGAATGTGGAGTCTAAGCCTCCTCCCATGGCTCTATAATGGTGTTTCTTGCCTCTTTCCCACTGATGATGTACCATGTAACATTTTGGAGCAATAAAATTTGTTTCGTGATGCATTTGTATCCATCCTTGGCTTATTTTGTTGTCTCTTCTTACTCTCATCATCACAGGGTATACTGTGCATATTCTAATGTTTGTTGCAGGTCCTGGAGTTGTGTTTAATGGGTTTTGAAGTGGTGTCTATGTGAAATCTATCTCTGTTCTATGGTGCATCTTGTCCACCCTCTCCTCTGCTCACCTCTCTCCACTTCAAGTGGTCGGGTCTATGATTCAACCACTTCCTTTTCTGGTGTATCACTGCTTAGTGTAGGCTCTTTCACCCTCTTTCTCTTTCTCCTTGTCCCCTTGGAATGGTTAGATTAGGTTAGTTAGATTCTTCCTACACTGGAGTAGCTTGTGGCAGGTAGATTAGGAAGCAAGAATCCGGCTTTCTCTGGAGGTCCATCTCAAGTTTTGCAATGTCCCACAACTTGAGAGATGGTCCCATGTTGTGCAATCACACCGGATGCCCCACCTCACAACCGAGCCATTCGGGGTGCTGTGATTCTACACTAACAAGGCCACTTTATCCATTTGTACTTGATCGATCCCCACATTCATCAGCTTATTCATGTAATGATTGCATTCTCAAAACACTTGCTTAATGTTCCAGGCACTAAATTTCTCAAGTTTCCAAAGGACCTTTTTGATTCCTAAGTCCAATTTCCAAAACAAATCTTTCCTCTTAATGATTGCATTCACTATTACTAACGAATCCCCTTCAATTTCAAATTTATCCACCTTCAAAGAGGCTGTCAACTTCAGGCCCTTGCTCAAGGCATGTAATTCTACTAAATTACAAGTACCTATTAGTGCAAAATCAAAGCACCCCTGAATGTCTACAACTCAATGAGGTTGAGACTCTCAATGTGATTGCATAACATGGAGCATCTCTCAAAGTGTGGGGCTTTGAAATCGAGAGAGCTCTCTGGATGAAGGCTAGTTCCTATTCCTCTATTCAGGTGCACACATAAATTTTGCAGAGGATCTATTCTAAAATCTATTATAACTTGCCGAGGGTTAAGAACATGCAAGAAAATTAAACCTAAACTATCAAAGGTGATGTACAAAAGGAATGTTGAAACACCAACTTTTCTATCAAACACATACTATTAAAATGTAATACAACTACCATGCACAGATAACCCAATATTGCAATGAAAGATCAGATAAAGGAAATGAACACAAGAGAGGGTTGAAATCATCCACAAACATGCATTATTGTTTCACAAATTGATACAGAGCATTACAATGGCCAAAAGGCAAAAAAAAATTCTTTACAGTCTCAATAAAAGGTTCAGACTCCACGAATTAGTCTGCAGACTAGAGAAGAAGGGAGGGCACAAAACCAAAAATGTCCAACCCTTTACAATGAAGTAAGCTCTTACCTTTATAGATGAAGCGAAGAGAGGAGAAGAAAAGAGGTGGGAAACCTGATTTGGAGCTCTACCAGCCATCAATGCCCCTACGAATCTACCCACAATCTATCAAATCTGCCGATTTCCTGTTTGGCATGTCGAAGAAGGAAGAACGATGAATCAAATCAAATCTAATCTGGTTGTTGAAGCAATCAGATCGTATATTAATGGCATGAAGACATTTTCCTATTTTCACCCACATAACCTCGTCAAAATTAAAGTTTCAAGCTCCCATGGCTTAGAAGGGGTCGAGACCTTTCTAATGGTACCAAATTTGTTGAATTTCAAGCACTGGATAGAAAGATATGTCCATTTGAATGCTTGAATCGGATCCGTACAAAAATGGCGAAAAACTAGTTTTGTAGAATGGGTTCTTGGGCCGAAATTCATTTTTCACCTTATGCGAAAAAATGCCAAAATCACAAAATCCCTTACAGCCCCACAAGTCCAAAATTCACTTTTGGAAAATTTCCTCCATGGCCCTGCAGACCCGCTTAGCAAAATAAATCATCCCGGACCCACCTTCCCGCATTTTCTCCTTTGGCGAAAAGTCCTCCCAGTCCACCGCCCACTTTGGCAAAAAAAATCCTTCCAAGGCTCACCTCCTCGCATGTAATTTAGGCCTGACACGTGGCTTCTCTAGGCATCGGAGAGCTGCGGCTCACTTTTATACTTTATGCCTTTTCAAACAAAAAGCTAAAAATTCAAACTTGAGCCTCAGGATGACACCTTCCCACTTTGACTTGAAACATGGTCGCGTGTCCCTTCTGTTTGCCTGGGGTCATATGTTTGATGAGACATGAACACGTGGAGGCTTAGTGCACTCGGTCCCGAATTGGGACTTACCTACGGATTTTCCCTTTGAAGTTGCGTGGATGAGGCACATGGACGCTTCTACTAACCTTTCCATAGCTTAGTCAATTTAAACGGTCGGCTTTGTCTCCTTTTTTTTACTATAGGACACGTGGTGAGCTCCGCGCTTGTTTGAACACGAATCGCCTTTGGGTTTTTGACTTTGAAGATGTGTCGATGAGACACGTGGCTCCTTCCGTAGTTTAGCTCTGTTTCTTTTATACTTAGCCTGATTTGGGCTCTCTTTGCCTTTCTCGGTCCCACGACTACGTGGCGGGCTTCGGCGCATGTTCGAGTGTCCGATCTTTGGACCCAACCTTGGTGTTGTGTTAATGAGACACATGGAGGCCTTGTCCGATGCGCTCACACTTAGCCGATTTAGGGCCTTGAGTGAATTTGCCTCGTCAATTTCTTCAACACGTGGAAGCTCGTGCTTGTTTAAAGACCCACTTTTGGATTTACCTTTGAAGTTACATGGAAGAGACACATGTGGCATCTTTCTTAGCTCAAATCTCCTTTGAATTTTCAATTTTCTGACCGATCCTCCATTGTAGAGCTGCAACTTTTTGGGGCTCTGATAGACATGTGGAGGGCTTGCACTTTTTTGGGGGAAAATAGTACCACCTTTAAGTTGATTTCATTTGAAGATGTGGCCACTCCCATCCGAAGTTTAGTTTGTGGTACCTCGACATGTTGCTACCTTTGAAGCGAGGCCTTCGATTTTAAGCCACCCTTCTCTATTTCTCTATCAAAATTAGAGATTTTGACACTTAGAAGATACACGCTAACTCTATCTCCTTTTCAAACTTGGGACATGCGGAAGCTCTTGCGCTTGTTTGAGGACCATCATTTTCTTTCACCCCTCAAGGTGTGCATTGAGACATGTGGAGGCTTCTATCTCCCAAAATCATTTTTTTAGTTCTTCTATACTTAAAAAAATCGATTTGGTGGTTCAACTTTGTATTATGCCCACCTTTTAACTCTTGGCTACATGGCAAAGATTTTTAGTCACTCATTTGGGGTCTGTTTTGATTCTTCCTTGAAATTGTGCGGGAGAGTCGACTCATTACGCACCTTAAAAGTGATTCCAAAAGGGTTATACTGTGGGAATGGTTTGGGCCTCCGCAATATCTCGAGTTGAATCAACATTTGATGTCAAGCCCAAAACTTTTGAGCCCCTGATTCAATCTTCTTTCTATGAGAGCTTTGATCTCTTTTGATGTCGTTCACCCCATTTTTTAACCTTGCTCCTCCATTGTAGAGCTCACTTGCCCCCAAGGTTGGATATGAATGTTAGCTTTTGCATTTCTCAGAAATCACACAAAATAGAGTACCACTCTTGGATTTCCTTTGAGAAATAGGTTGTTATTTTTCGTGTTTGATCAATTTTATTTGGTGGTTGGGAGTGCAATTAAGAGGGAAAAGCACTTGGGACAACAATGGGGAGCCTTTTGTAAGTAACCATCCCTAAGTTTGAAGGAAGCAACTCCAACCACAAGGCCCCTTTCATTTCTTACATTGGATGTTGGGCTCAACCAACATCCAAGGCACTCACTGAAAATTTCCTCCGTGCTTTGGCAGTCCTTTTGTGGACTCCTTGCGTGGTGATCAAGTTTAGTTTGTGGAACCTCGGACAAGAGTGATACCACCTAGCCAACCTTCCCCCTTCAACCTTGAAGTGATATAGAAGAATTCAAAGGATTGCTGTGAAGCATTCACCTCGGAGAACTTTGATCAATTTTAGGCCACTCG
Source organism: Taxus wallichiana var. yunnanensis (assembly GCA_018340775.1). Classification (NCBI taxonomy): domain Eukaryota; kingdom Viridiplantae; phylum Streptophyta; class Pinopsida; order Cupressales; family Taxaceae; genus Taxus; species Taxus wallichiana. The sequence continues at coordinate 299,579,574 of CM031234.1, read as the reverse complement.
CTTTTCTATTCTCTCCTTTTCTTGAAATTAGAGAAGTGTTGAAAGCGGGACCAATTAGAAGATACCTCATTAGAATAGTCCATTTCAGTTTAGGAGAAGAACCCTTTCCACTTGATTCTTTTCCTCCCAAAGATTCTCTTGTTTCGCTCCCACTCAAATATATGCCATAACGGTGAGAAGAATGATACTACACAACCAAATCGAGGAGAGAGTGTCATTATGTAATTTAACTGGCCATGCCAAAATGGCCTCAGGAAGGGTAGAAGGTTGGACTCAAGGAAGATTGAGTCTCTACACAACCAACTCAAACATTCCACTGTGAAGGGGCAATGCGGACAATAGGTGGTCTCAATCCTCCTCATGCTTCTCACACAAAAATAAAATTTAGGGCCCATGAATCCCATATCTTTTCCTTCTTTCTTGAGTGAGTATTTTGCCTTTAAATGCCATCCAGGAAAAAGGCTAGCTTTAGGGGGCAAGAGGAGGACCAACAGGCATTCCAAATCAGATTCTCTACTTCCTTCTCTACATGCAACTTGTAACCATAGTTTGGGGAGTATTTCTCTAGAGAGGTCGTTGTCCAAAAATTTCATCCTTTCCCCCAAAGCATGATCTGCTACTCCTACAAGGCCAATGGAAACTTTCCTTAGCTTCCACTGAGATATTTAGGTGATCAATACTTTTCCATTCCATCAAAGCAGGGGTATTTTCTGGAGTTTGCCCATAGTTGGAAACAAATGGACCCCATTCTTCCACCAAAAGCCTCTTAATTTCCCCAAACTCGGGATTATCCCCAAGCATAGAAAACCATTCCAAGGATCATCCTAGAATAGCACCCTGTCACCTTTTTCTATTTTCCAGGCCGCATTATATAAAAATACCTCTCTACATTCCACCAAGAAATTCCAAATGTGAGAACCATGAGGGGGGTTAGCTATTCAGAGAATAGATTCCGAAGATGAGCCCCCAGATATTTCTTTTCCACCACTTGACTACAAAGACTCACGGTTTCAAGAGGAGATTCCAAACCAACTTGGCACCCAGGGCCAAATTTTGAAGACCCAAATTGAGGATTCCAACCCCACCCAATTCTTTGGGTTTAGACAAAGTTTCCTAGCTAATCAAAGGAATTTTCCTTTCCGCAGAAGAACCTTGCCAAAGGAACCTTCTCATGATCCCAATCAGCTTTGCTAGAACACCTTTGGGGATTTTAAGAATGGAAAGCATATATAGAGGGGAGGCACTAAGAACATATTTGATGAGAACCAATCTCCTACCAGTGATAACCATTTCTCCTTCCAATAATTTAACTTCGAATTAACCGAAGAAAGGAGATCATTCCACATTGAGAACTACCCAAGCCCCCAAACATGGGCACACCAAGATATTTGACTAGAAGGGAGCCTTTTTTGAAGAAAAAAATCTTAAAATTCTAGCCTCCAAAGGAGGGGGAACATTAAAGAAGAAGATGAAAGATTTAACAAGGCTCACCTTTTGTCCAGCAGCAACTACATACACATCCAACATCCCCTTCAATTCTTTGGCCTCTTCAATACTGGCTTTACCAAATAAGAATGTATTATCCACAAATTGCTGATGTGAAATATGATTTATCCCCTCCGTAATTCTAAATCCCTACAATTTGTCATCGCGAATTCTATTGCAAATGACCCTACCTAGAGAATCCGCCACTAAAATAAATAAAAAGGAGGCAGAGGGTCCCCCTCCTTAGACCCCAATTTCCTTCAAATGAAACCTTCTGCACTACCATTGATCAACACAAAGAAAGAAGGCCCAACGATGCAACTAAACACCCAGCTACAAAATTGTTCCGAAAAACCAAACTTCCTAAGCACCCTAATTAGAAAATGCCAATTGATCTTATCATATGCCTTGCTGATATCCAATTTTAACAACATACCCGAGAGACTTATTGCTGGAAAGAGAATGAATAAGTTCATGAGAAAGAAAAATACCATCAAAAATTGACCTCCCCGACATAAACCCAGTTTGCTCCGGAGAAACAAGAGGATCCAACACCCTTTAAGTCTGGAAGCAATGGCTTTCGAGATGATTTTGTATGATGTATTACACAGGGAAACAAACCTAAAATCTGTAAATGAAGAAGGTTGAGACAATTTCGGAAAAAGACTTATAAAGGTGTAATTCAAAGATTTAAGCACTGATCTAGATCTTCGGGATTCTTCCATAGCCGCCCATACATCATAACCTACAATGCTCCAAAATTTCTGAAAGAAACATGTCTAAAATCCATCCGGCATGGAGCTTTATTCTTGGCCATAGAAAACACCACTTTCTCCACTTCACTCATAGAAAAAGGTTTAAGTAGGGCCTCATTTTGAGTTTCAGTGATCAATGATGGTATTTTTATCTGGGAAAGAAGATTTATCAACTTCAAAGGAAGTAATACCACCTCCTAAAAGGGAGGTGAAGAACCGAACCCCTTCATCTGAAATTTGTTACTTGATTAGAAAGGACCATACCTTCACTATTCTTGATTTCAGAGATGAAATTCGAGCTCCTCCTAGCTTTGACCATTGAATGAAAGAATTTGGAATTCCTGTCACCTCACTTGAGCCATTGTTCTCTCGATTTTTTTTTCCACTATTGTTCCTCTCTCAGCAGAAGCTCACCAAGCTTGGCCAAAAAATATTTCTCCTGTAATTACTCCGCCTGCCCCATACTGGAAACAAAAAATTTATCATTCAAGGCTTTCAAATCCACTTGCACTCTAGCCTTTCCCTGGAAAATATTTTTAAAACAAAACTTATTCCAATTCCTCAGGTCCCCTTTGAGAAATTTAAGTTTTTGAGCAAGCACAAACATCTTTGATCCTTCAATCTTATAGGAATTCCACCACTGCTTGATATTATTTTCCAGAGAAACATCCCTCAACCACATAAGCTCAAGCATAAAAAGGGATTTACGAGGAGCATAATCGATATTAACCGAGAGAGACACCGGAAACTGATCTAAACTAGACCAAGGAAAAACCTAACATTCTAAAACAACATGTAACGCCCGCTAAAACAACCCACTTGAGACCCAAGAACAACCTAGGATTAATTAGGAAAATTATGGAATAATATTTTTTTTTTAAAAGAGTCTACAACTAGATTACAAGGCAAAAACTGTCACTAACAAGTTCCAGAACAATTCTAATTCACTAGAACATGATTTTATTTTATTAACAATTATTAGAGGTCATAAGGTCCAAATTTTAGGGTTAGAAGGTTCAATAAGGTTCAGAGGGTAATTCCTCACCATACCCACTCTCTAACCAGCTTAAAGGTTCAACTTGATTTTTCTCAAACTTAACACATTCAAAATTTCCCTAAATTACTTCCATTGGATAGGAAATTTTCTCACCTTTCCAGTGATATAAAGAAGTCCTCCTAACTCCTCATATTTTTTGAGTTATGGGTGGCGGACCTTGGGGTGAAAATTTTTCCCAAGAGCAGGCCTGCAGCCCAAGGGTGAAAATTTACCCCAAGAGTAGGTCGGCGGGCCGTGGGGAGACTTTTGAAATTAACCTATGCGGGGCAAGATAAAAAAATTTGTGCCGTGCACTGGGGTCCGCAAGTCCATTAGGGACACATGGCGCCTCCTAAGCCAACGCGGGGAAGGTGGGGCGGTGGGGAGAAAATTAGTTTAATGTCCTAAAGGGCTAAGAGGGTAGCATTCACTCCGCCTCACCCGCCAACCTCGTGATGCCATGTGGTGGATCTTGATTGGTTGCGGGCTGAGTAGGCGACGAGGAAAATTTTGAAAAAATTTTTTTTCAAAAATGAACAAGGGAAAAAAGGGACCCACTCCACCATCGATGCCTCATGATGCCACGTGGCATCACCTAATTAGTTGTAGCCCAAAGCGGGTGATAAGGAAAATTTAGAAAAGTTTCCCAAAATTTTTGGGAGCGCTAAGCTTAAAAAGGGGTCCGCCCCTCCGCCGACACCTCGTGGTGATGCGTGGTAGCCTTTGATTAGGTTGCGGGTCAACAGGGAAATTAGGAAAAAATTCTAAAATTTTTCTAAAAGTTCTAAGGGAAAATTTGGGCCCAGGCTCCGCTTAAGGAAATGTTTCCCCATTTTGTTTTTTGACACCAAATGAAGGAAAAACTTTAAAGGCCATAATGTTTGATAGAGGGCTCGATTTTAGGAAAACAAGGACTTTTTGGAAATTTCTCGATGTCCTCTTTATAGAGAGATCATTAATTTTTGATTTTGATAAAGTTTAAGGGGTCAATTTTGTGAAAATGTTTTGGAGGCTTTTACATAGTAAATTGGTAAATTTTAACTTGTTAAATTTGTTCTTGTCCCTCTCTCAACATGTCAAATAGACATGAAAAATTGTTCTTAGGTGTATTTAAGAGATATTTCAAGATTCAATTTGTTTGATTGATTTACAATTTGAACATTTACATTTCTTAACAGCAACACGACTATGCAAAATGGTTGAGCTCAATTTTGCTAAGTTTTTATAAGAATTTCCTTAAGTGTTAATATCTAGATGAATTCGATTAGATATTATTATGACCAAATTAATGTTTCATTTGTTATTCCTTTGTTGCATATTTGATCTGAGCATTTGGGATTAAATAATTGTCAATAGGAAATACAAGACGAAGTTTAATTTTTTTATTTTTAAAAAGTGTATTTTCCATTGTCTTCTTCCTAGTATTATAATGTGCTCCAAACCTAATCTAATGCATTTAGTTGATTAATCCAATTATTCAAAACTAAGATACATATCTGTTACTAATTTTCACATATTTCAAAGAAATAGAGTATTACACTTCCTTTCAAACAGAGATTACAACTCGCATCTAAATGATTAAATTCAACACAATGATACAATTTGAGGAAGATTATGCAATCCTTTATATAGTCCAAAAGACAAATTTACAACTTCCTTATTTTATTCTTTCCAAAAACATATATTATATATAGGAAAGAATAATACATTTTCTTTTCACGTGTTTCACTTTTCAACTTTCTAAACAGGGATTTCATAGAGCTTGTTAAGTATATATTTTCAATGGAAAGAATATCATATGAACAAGGAAAACACTTCCATTAATTAAACTAAAATCTTACAACCTCCTTACCATTTGATTTCAAAATACAAGATAAAAACATGTATCATTATTTCTCATTCTTTCCAACACATAATAAAGAGTATAACTCTTTTACATTTCAAATTTCCACTTTCATTGCTGATACATAATATCTTTCCATGATAATGAATACAAAGATCATCCACTTCAAGTGGGAAAGGGGCTACAATAAGATTTCATTTCACAAGGGACTGCCAAACCGTCTATATCTTAACTCTAGAACAACAACATGCATATTTTCATTCTTCAAATTTAATCACAACAAGAGTAGGGGAAAGAAAACACTCTCCACCCAACCAAGACATCCAATGAAAGGAGAAGCCATCCTTTTTCATTGGCCCCCGAGCCCCAACCATAATGTAATAAAAAAAGATTTGATCTAACTCATGGCAACAACAAAGCTTCCACAACCACACAAGCAACATAATCACAATAAGAACATAGTCTAAAATAGAATGTAGTTCTAAAACTACATTAAAACATGAAAAACAATACTAAGGCTTCCTCAAGCAAGTCAAATGAGCAATAAACTATGGGGGATGCTACTTACGCTCCCAAAAGGAAAATGAGTATCACCACCGAGAAAAAACCACCAAAATATGTATATATATCATTTTTAAAATCCCCGACATGCCCTTATGTCTCCCCTAAGTACCCTTATTCCTCATATTTCCTTATGCCTCCCCAACCTCTTATAGACACCCCATAATGAGTAAAGAAATGCAAATTATTTTTTTGTAAGGTGGAACCCAAATCCCAACTCCCTCCACTCTTATACCTCCCTAAAACACACTTGTGCCTCCCACAAAATAACCTCATAGTATTCTCTTACACCATTCCTAGGCCATCTACCCAAAACCCACAACCATGCCAAAACATTTATATATTAACACTTACATTCAAAAAATAAGAGCATTTCAAGATTCAAGCTCATATCTCTCCATGATGGAGTTATTCCAAGTTCAAAACAACAAGTTTTATCCCAATGCAATCAATCCAAAAACAACCAAGCACAAGCATGCAACAATCTTCCCAAAAAACTTCTTCAAAGCAAGAGCTCCTAAAACATCAAGGAATTTACCCAAGAATAAATTCTCCAAAAATAAAGCAACCCCAAAACAAGGCAATCCATTCAAATTTTATAGAAGAGGGAAGGGAAGAGGATGAGGTAGATCTACGTAAGATGTCATATTACACATCTTTAACCCCAACCCAAAAGTCAACTTCATTCTCCAATGCATAATAACTAGGTGGGTGAATAATATGAAAATTTACTTACACACTCAAATCCAACCCACACCCCAAAGGATGAAATTAAATCATGGAAGAAAAGTACAATTAAAACCTACAATTTTCCTTCTCAAAAAATATCACAAAAGTCTAATCTCAACTCCCAACCATAGGTATGGTTGGTAATTAAATTTAAGAGGTATGGGACAAGTTTAACTTATCCCATAAGCCTCCAAAATCAGCCTCCAAGGACAATTTTGAATTTCCAAGAAGGTGGAGGGTTTCACACTCAAAAATTAACTTACACATCTTTAATCATGGCCAACAACTCTATTAATTTCTTTTTATGACATGTAGGATGCCACATTACACATCCTCAACCCCAACCCCCAAAGTCAACTTCATTCTCTAATGCACAAATAAATAGGTGGGTGAATAATAAGACATTTTACTTACATACTCAAATACAACCCCACTCCAGAAAGGATTGAAATTAAATCATTTAAGAAAAGTGCATTTAAAACCTACAATTTTCCTTCTCAAAAAACATTATAAAAGTATAATTCAACTCCCCAACCATAGGTATGGTTGGTGATTAAATTTAAGAGGTATGAGACAAGTTTAACTTGTCCCACAAGCCTCCAAAATCAGCCTCAAGGACATATTCAAATTTCTAAGAAAGTGGAGTGTTTCACACTCAAAAGTCAATTCACACATCACTTACATATCTCTTACACATTACTTACACATAACTTATCATCATCAAATACTTTCTATTTCTAGATCTACTCACAATATTCAAATATCACAAGTCCACACAACATCCATAATATAACCATGTCAAACAATATATCATCATCAATATCTAAAATGTCTCTAATAATCATCATGCATCATAACTGAATCAAGTCAACAATAATCCATGATCTAACATCTAATATCATACTATAATAAGGTCCATAATCATGTCCATAATATAATTAGCAATATCATGATTAGTATCAAAAAGGTGTCAAAGGAAGTGTGCATTACACATGATTATTCAGAGACCAATTGGATCTAGCTAAGAACCTACCAAGCCTCTTAACAATATTATTGAAACCCCTCCTATGATTGCTCCAAGTGAACCACCCTTCTTAGGCTCAATATCTAGAAGAGTTATCATTAATTAAGGAACAAATATCTACATAGGATAACTGATTTCTTATCCTTCTCTGAGGAAATAGCATTGAAGTCACCTCCAAGGAGAAGATATTCCTCTAAAGGAAGCAAAGACTTAGAAATATCATGCCACACCTCTCTTTTTCCAATTATGCTATTCAAACCATACACATTGAAGAGGTAGAAGACTGATTGAGAATGCTTAGGATAGACCCATCCTAAATGAGAACACTTAGGATGGACCCATCTAAATGCCAAGTGAAATCCATCTTGATTTTGAAGCAACACCACACTTGCCTCCGAAGAAAAGAGATAACATGTGAAAAGAGTTGCTTATCAGGGTAATTAACACCCCTGACATTCCAAGAGAGGATCTTCATTATGGGAGGGAAGGGAAATCACCTTCCTAGACACAACTTTGGCAAAGTTCAAGACACTTTGTATCCCCACATCCACTTCCTTCAGGGCCAACTCTTGCTTAGATTTTCTACCTCTCCTACTATCTCAACCACAAATGGCCTCCTTAAACCCCTTTTGAACTGACGCCAATTTTGAAGGAACCAAAGTAGGTACCAACATATTAGGCTCAATTTCCCCATCCTCCAAAATGCCACTACCTAAAAGGGACTGTAGCGTTTTTTCCTCAACTTTATCTCAAAGCCAAGTTTGAAGCAAATTTAGAGATTCCGCTTGCCCTTACTCAAACCCTTCTTTGATTAGGGATATCAACTCCCAAAATTATTATGCACCACTTATGTTTTCTTCAACAAAGAAAGAGGGGATAAATCACCAACCAAAGAGGCATCCAAACCACTCTCGATTGACTCCTCCTTTGAAGACTTTCCACAACAATTTTAAAATCGATTCCCCTAAACTTAAAATCTTTCAAGCACTTCAGCCCAAAAATCTCCATGGGAACTAGGTTGAAAGGTACCTCTTGAGGCACTCCCTCAAGGGCTTTGAAGCACTGACATTTTTTCCATAGCTAGGTTATCCAACACCAAATTTCCAAATAAAGAAACTAGAGATTTGAAACCAAGCAAGCATCGAATTTTATGATCAATTCAAACACTACCAACTTCACCTTTGTTTCCTAAGTTTGGCCTCTAAATGCCCTCTCTAACATTTCCCACTCAAACCTTGTTCACACCAATGAGGATTCCAGCATCCGACGTGAATGCTCCATCTTCCACTATCACCTTTTTGTTTAAAAAATCAAATTTTTTACCTTTTTCACTATTTCTAAAGATGTTAATATTTTTTGATTTTTCTTTTTCTATTGATTTTATTATTTTTTTAATTTTTCTTTTTTTTTTTCAAATGATTATCAATATTTACATTACTTTTTGTTTTATATGTATATTGTTATATCTTTTGATTTTTTAAATTTTAATTTATTTTTTAAAAACTATTTTTCATTATTTTTAATTTTCTATTTCCTTTTTAATTTCAATTTTGAATTTTGAATTTTTTTTCATCATTAATTTAATTTTTTAATTATTCATTATGAACTTGAGTTTCATAATTTATTAATTTTTACCTCAAAATATTTTTGATTTTTTCCTTAAATTCAGTTCATTAATGTCTTTTATACTATTTTCTTTGAACTATGCAATTTAGTAGTGCTAATCAAAAAGAATAAACAAAACTCTATTTAAAATTGAAATCATGTACAAATGTTTGTTATTTGAATAGCTCATTTTATATGTTCACTTACTTGAATGAATTTTTAAAAAGACGAAGTATTACAATTGCTAATATTTAAATACTCCTCACAAGAAATTAAATCCAACAAGATAATCACTCAAAATTTAAATTCCTCTCGATAACTCAAGTAAATTCTCACATAGAAAAAGAAGACTTTTACAACAACACAATCAAGAGGTACAACTAAAAACAATTAAATATAATAACATGCAAAAAAAGTTGAATGATAATTCAACTAACTATTTTGAACACCACTTTCCTTATCAAGTTGAATTATTCAAATTTGATTTTAACAAATTCAACTTAACAAGTAATTATAGTTGAAAGCACTTACCAATGCAACACTTCATGAATGAATGCCTTAATCAAATATTTTGATCATCAAAATATACTTGAATGAAGAAAATAACTATAAACATAGATATCAATTGTCGATAACATGTCACAATGAATGCCTTAATCAAATATTGTTTTCATCAAAATATACTTGAATGAAGAAAATAACTATAAACATAGATATCAATTGTTGATTGGTGGTTTATTATATTTGACCCTCCAAAACAAACTAATGGAAACAATCAAATATTTTTTACAAATCATTTACATAGTTCATCACATAAAGTAATAGGTGGTGGATACAAATCATAAGGAGTCAAACCATGACAACGACAAGACAATGATGACCATATTAATTAATTAATCAATATTAAACCATTCAATAATAGTTGAACTTTCTACTATCTGCATGCTAAACATATCACCATAAAAATGTTCACAATAAAATATTCTATCAACCATTTCAACCATTTGTAAATAAAGCGAGGAATACACTTGGAACTAAAAATCAAGAATATCGATAGTTGGCATAATTTTTAAATCTAACAATCACTTGTACCTTGTAGAATAACAAAATTACTAACAATTGACATGTACTTCTTTAGAGTTCACTAAACCTAATTAAATTACTTTCGAACATTAAATCATTCAGAGAAAATATTTAAGTTTGAGATACTTCAAGAGCCCATGTCGAGCTCAAGACATCATGAAGAATATTTCTTAAATTAAAATAATAGTATCATTATATATAGATTCAAACTTCCATTAAATCATACAAAGAAAATAATAAAATTTGAAATACTTCAAGAGCCCATGTAGAACTAAAGAAATCATGAAGAATATTTATTAGATTAAAATAATAATATTATAATATATAGATTCATACTTCCACAACATTGCAAACAGTAACTAAAAGAAGATTTCCTCATACACAATAAAACCTAGACTCAAAATTCAAAATTCTAATAAATTTTAGTTTTCTTCCATAGAAATTCATAAAATCATGTAGACATTACCATATTAGTATATTTATAGACATAACATAGTAAAAAGCATTTCTCTCATCCCATGACAACGAGAATCACTAAAATAAGATGTTAATTGAAAAAGCACAATGCACACTAGAAATTAACACTATATATTAATTACTTATAACTAGACCATACACTATTTATAGACATGACATAGTAACAAGCATTTCTCTAATCCCACAATGACAAGAACCACTAAAACAAGTTGTCAATTGAAAAGCACAATGCACACTAAAAATTAACACTATATTAATTACTTATAACTAGACCTATACACTATATTTAAGATGCTTATAGTTTATATTGGTCTTCCCTTAATTAGCAAAAAAAAACACAATTGACATTTTGTTCATTGCAATCATCCAATCAACATTAAAGAAGACATCCTTAAACAAACCATTAAACCAAGATATCAAAAACCCAACACAATCAACTAGCACACACACAAAAGATACATTAATTATTCATTACAATTTATTCATGAAACTAAGATATCAATAAATCCAATCATTTTAGTCATTACTTAGTCATCCAATCAACAAAATCAAAATTGAAATTTTGTTCATTACAATCATCCAATCAACATAAAAGATACATTAATTATCCATTGTAATTTTATAGTTACAATCATAATCAACAAAAAGTTTTGTTTAATACTATCCAATCAACAAAAACACAATTGACATTTTGTTCATTAAACACATCCAATCAAACATAAAAATCATTCTTTACAAGACATCCAATCAACAAAAACACAATTGACATTTTGTTCATTACAATTATCCAATCAAACATAAAAGAAGACATCCTTAAACAAACCATTAATCCACAATATCAAAAGACCCAACATAATTAACAAATCTCACACCCAAAAGATACATTAATTATTCATTGTAGTCATACAATTAACAAAATGTTTTGTTTATTACTATCCAAGTCATCCAATCAAAAAATTAAAACACATCATTTTGTTCATTACAATCATCCAATCAACATAAAAGAAAACATCCTTAAAACAAACCATTAAACCAAGATATCAAAAGACCCAACATAATCAACAAGCACCCACCCAAAAGATACATTAATTATTCATTACAATCATACAATCAACAAAATGTTTTGTTTATTACAAATATCCAATCAAACATTATAAGACATCCTTAAACAAACCATTCAACCAAAATATCAAGAGACCCAACACAATCAAAAATTTGTTTTATTCATTATAGTATACACCCAAAAGATACATTAATTATTCATTGTAATTTTTAGTTGCAATCATATAATCAACAAAATGTTTTGTTTAATAGAATTATCCAATCACACATCATTAAAAAAACCATTCAACCAAGATATCAATAGACCCAACACAATCAATAAACAATCAATAAAGACATCTTTTTTTCCTTACACTCATCCAATCAAACATTAAAGAAAACATCCTTAAACAATTCATTGAACCAAGATATCAAGAGATTATTCATTACAATCATACAATCACCAAAACAAAATCAACAAAATGGTTTTTTTAGTACAACAATCCAATTAAATATTAATGAAGATACATCCTTAAGTACATCATTAAACTAAGATATCTATAGATCCAACACAATCAACAAATTATTTTGTTCACTCATCCAATCAACATAATACATCCTTTTGTTCTTGTTAACATTAAAGAAAATCTTCCTTAATCACAATCCATTAAACCATTATTAAAAGACCCATTAAAATCAACAAAACATATCATCAACTAACATTAAATATACTAAAAGATACATAAACTATTCATCTTAATCATTCAATCAAAAAATGATTTGTTTATTACAAAAAAATCACCATTACACTAAGATATCTATAGATACATCAAATCAGCAAATTATTTTGTTCATTACAGTAATCCAATTAACACAATACCTTGCTCATTACAATAATCTAAATTACATTAAATAAGACCCATTAAAATCAACTAAGATATCATCTAACTTACATTAAATGACTCATTAAACTAAACTAAGTTCTCATCCCATTAACATTAAATAAGATGTATCCATGAATAAACCATTAAATTAAGACATCAATCTACCCAATACCTATATGAATTTACAAATATTAACTAATCGTGTAAAGTGTTCAGAATTTAACTAAAAAAATTAATAGCTTATGACATCAATAAGAGAACAATTTATTCAAAATCATTGATTCAAATAAAGAATATTCTTTACAAACAGATCAAGATCATGACAATATGAGACAACAATAAAATAAAACTATAAACCAATGCACTATTTAAATCCACAACTCTCAAAATTATGTTTTTAAAAGAAGCATAAGGTCTGAAAGTTCCAATTTGGCTTTATATTTCAAACATGTACCATCTTTTATATTCCATTATTTCATGGTATTTACTTTAGACATTCCATTATTTCATGGTAGTATACTTTAGACACTTTTCCTGCCTTAATGGATAATGTACCCACTCAACTATTTAAAAATTGATAAATATTTTTTTTCTTTTTAAGTGCCAAACGTAACCACTTGTTTAATCAATTACTATCCAATAAGTTAAAGAATCTAAGTTAATCAATTTTCTTTTTTAAAACAATGTAACCACTTGTCTAGATCAAAAGTGCAAGTAATGATTAACTTATGTTGTTTTATTAATTTGTATAAAAATATTAGTAAACTAGCTGTAATAAAATATCAATTAGATCTGCAAGTTAATCTTAAAACAAAACTACGCATAAATATAAATAATTGATTGCAATCTTCACTAGATATTTGCTTTAAATTTAGTTACTTTTTACCTTATTGAAAGCATGTTACAAAAGCATAAAATATATAACAAACATAGAATATATATGTTAAAATATTGTTCCAAACAATTGGTTTCAACTCGATATCAATATTCATTAATAAAATACATGAATTACAGAGAACAGAGCTACACACCTGGATATAAATGTCAATTAATGACTGCAGCTAATCTTCAAACTTCCATAAAATAAATAACAATCATTAGATATTTGCTCAAATCAGTTACTCTTTTTTACCTTATTGAAAGCATGCTACAAAAGCATAATATATATAACAAACATAGAATATATGGTTAAATATGGTTAAAATATTGTTCCAAACAATTGGATTCAATTTGATAACAATATTCATTATTAGAATAACATATAATATATCACAATATTTGAAACTTCTAAACAGTTAAACCATAATAGAAACAAAATTTATACACATGTAACTTAACTTATGCTTGACAACACGAAAATGTAGTTTTAAAACCCACATTTATGAACATTAGCAACAACTAAGCCTCATACTTATCCTATCATTAACATGATACTTATCCTGAGGATAGAGGCAACATGTTCATTAACAATAGTGATGAAAAAAAGTAGAATTAGTAAACAAGTGTACAAGGCATTTTTATGCAGAGAACTTTAAAAAAAACTCACTTTGAAAAGGGGGCATGGATGCTTGTCAGTCAACACATGTTTAATGATAATAGAACAAAAATAGAAATGGGCTTAAAAATTTATCGCTCATGGCCTATTAACGCTTTTTAGCCAGGAGACAGTCCAAATTCATAATTTATGAGATTCAAATTTAATTACTGATATGGTAGCCACAATTTATCATATATTATTAAATAAATGCAACAAAACAGAGTTTGTACAAAGCCGCATTCCCAGAAAACCACAACTAAACAGGGATACTACCTAAACAAATCTGACAGCTGCCTAAACAAATCTGATGGCTAGCTAATGTCATGTGAAAGGAAACACACTGGCTGATAATCTCCTTTATTAAATCCATAAAAAAATTAAACCGTGCACAATGCGCAAACATGCTTGGTAACAGGCACATCACATACAATTAAATTTACTTCCAGAATAAAAAAATTAAATTAGAGCTACAATTTATCAGATATTATAACAAGGGTGCAACAAATGAGTATTTACAAGATCTCGTTCCTAATGAGACAAAATCAGAGTTAAACAGAAATATGCCACGCAGACAACAGACCTCACTAAACATTATCAAAATCAGGTGGATCTCATCAACTATTGTATTCAGACCATCATACTTCCAACTAAAATTGGGACACAGTGATCAAAAGGGTAAAAACATGTTCATAGATAATAGAAAGCAAATATAATGGTAAAGATGATGTTCCAAATCTAGAATGCATATAGGTAAACAATGATTTCGAAAGAGGATTTCCCCGATTGGTAATTGATAGAATATATAATGTGACATGTAAAAAAGAACACTAAATATAAACTGCTATCAACATTTGAACCTGATTGACACTGTAATCAGCATTTGATCCTTGATCAATATCGACTGATTAGCCCCCTCCCCATTTAGTATTGTGCTCGAAATAAAAATAGATAACTAAAATAAATTGCAAATATGACTAAAATAATCTGATAAAACAATAAACAAAACACCCTGCAGTTAAAAGCAAATATTAATTTCTAAAAAATAATGCAACAGAAAACAAACATTTTCTACCAAATGTAAGGAATATGTCCAAAATTTTGGCAATGCCTGTTTAGCATAATTCATCAGCATTTAAGGTTTTAAAATGCAAAACATATTTGTTTTGAAAAAGGCATGGAAACCTGTACAAACCATAGAATTTACCTAAAATCAGTAGCATGCGCCTCTGTTCTCATTTAAAACACACAATAAACCTTGAGAACTGAAAGATAAAGCAGATTATTTTATTATTATACTATTTCTTCAATTTAACCCTGTACAAAATACAGGTTTAACAAAGAACCCTGAAAATAACAAAGAACCATAATCAAGTCATGCCGCATGTGTAACAAAGGATAATATCTAATGACAATCGCCATTAATCCTATTTAAAAAAACTCAACTACAAATTTAACCATATTTCATGTTATAAAACCTGCAGGGAGCATTACAACATATAAAAAAATTCACCCTTCGGCATTTCAATAGAAAACAGACTTAATCAATACTAAAACCCTATTAAAAACATCCTTTTCCAAATAACAAAAAATTAAAATCGATCTTACCCTGCGAAATAAGGGAGAAACTCCAAATATCATCCACGTGTTTCAACCCTATCTTGAGAACGAAGGAGAAAATAGTAATGTTATCCCCACTCTCTTCTGCACTGGTAATGTTTGGCACTCCAACAATACTCATACGAAAAAAACTACATATAAATTGACATAGAAAACATATTTTAAAATTAATTTTAGTACAAAAAAACAACATAGACATCATACGAAAAAAACAACACAGACACTGAAACGCAACACAATACAAACCAAAAGCAGAACACAGACTACACAGAACAAAGGCCTCACAAAACACAAAAAGAACATAGACTACAAATAAATTGGGGAAAGGTTATTTTTATAGAGCATGTATTAATGGCTCTTCCGACCGACACAAATGCTTTCCAGCTGTCCACCACTTTACCAGAAGCTTCCGCATTAACTTTCGTACCGTTTCTTTTTGCCCATTAAAACATACTTCACCGTTGTATAAAAATCTTGTCAGATGCACATTTATTGCTACTTATCTGTAGCCTATTATACACGCAGTGTAAATTTGAGGGTCGATTATATATTTTTATATTTACGTAAGTACACACTGCCCAACCTTGCAATTCACCCGATTTCCCATATATATTCACTTGATTAGGTGAATCAAAGCCATGTTACACACTCTAACCTGATGTATTATCATTGTAATTTTCACATGAAACTCCAAATAAGAGCAGTGACCGACTGTAATAATGATTTTGAGTCAAAAATAATTTGGGGCATGAGTGAAAATATCCCACTTAATTTGTACTAGGATTGCGGCAAAACCCAAAGCTCAAGGTGGTTTGATTTGACGTACCTATTTTTGCTAATGCATCAAATTTTGTTTTATATTTGGAAGTCATATTTATAAACCTTAGATTATTGCTGGAACATCTTGCTTAACAAAACTTAGGAAGTGCATGACCAAAAATTAGTTTGTGATTACATTTTTGATGCCATATAATAATTGAAGAAAAATATCCCAAGACCACATTTCCTTGAAAGAGTTTGTGTCTAGGCATCCACATTTACATACATGTCTATCGGGGAACTTGTCAATACAACTAACAAATAATATATATATTATATATATATATATATAATTTGTAAGGATTGAAAAATATATACATCAAAATCAAAAATTGGTTTTAAGCCTTATTTTATTGCTGATTTTATCGATATTTTTATATATATATATATATATATATATTATTAAGTTGAATATTTGAATGTATCTTTTAAATTTTGTCCATTGAGATGAAAATTGAGATGAGGAATGGAAATCTCATCTCAAGAGGAAAACTATGAATATTTCTTAATCCCAAAGACCTCAAATCCCATAATAATATTGTTAAACACTTGACACTCCTTGTGTATTCTTCCACTTTTTGTATACATGTCTACCAAGAAAAAAAAAAACTTTATTAGCTTACAAAAACCCCTTTTCATTATGATTTCATGGATATGCATACCTGTTCAAAATTTGTTATTTTGGCACAAGTTGTCAAAGTATTGTTGTAAAGATAAATTGGTTAGGTTGACACCATCTATGTTGCACGAGAGTACCCTCTCCATGGAAGTTTCCCCTGCATTTTAAGGCTTCACTTTTATTTTATCTTTTGAATATTTGACTAAACCTATTCTGGCCATACTTAGAAAGTTGTTTTTTTGCGGCTTTTTGTTTTCCATTTATTGGTTTTTCAGTAGACAATATGAGATTCCACTAAAACCTTAAGACGCAAAAACAAACACTCCACTTCTATCATATTTAGGTGTTTCCATGCATTTCATAACACAAACAGATGTTGGCTCTTGAGGAGGAGAAAAATACCCTATTCAAAATATCCCATTTTGGTAGATGCTGAGAGGATGTTCACAAAATTATGGACTTTCGATTTACACCTAGCAATTACATTTACTAGAAAGTTTTTAGGAATTTTAAACAAACCATTTTTTTCCATATCTCGCAATCATTACAATCCATGAGACCACATATTTTTAGGCATTTCCTCAAACAATTCATGTGCTTCCACATTTATTTTCTTGTTACAAATACAATGATGTATACTTATTAAATATACCACCCAAAATAATGATAGATTCCCACAACATCCAAATCCCAAAGATAATTGTCCTAAGGATCTTATGAGAGGAAACTTACGTGCTACATGAAAGAGACCAAGAAATAATAATGAATTATCTACCCATGTCATATTTTTAATTAAATAGATTAGATATTTCGATTTCAGTGAGAACCTACAGCTAAATAATATATAAAACCAAACCAACCTACATTCAATAAAAATATCAAACTTACAAAACTATGCATATACAAAGAATTACAAATCGATCGATAACTATTTTAAGAATAGTGTGCATTTAATTCGAAGGAAAAGCCCTTACAAGGCTCTTTCTAATTGACATGGCAAAGCAATAAGCTCACATAACATCCCACTCTCATGTCTCTGATTTCATTCACATTCAAATACATGGTATATATTCTATATCTATATAATCAGGTATCTTTGGTGGGTGTGCTTATAAGACATATGTTAAAAGTCCCTTCTCCATAATGTTTCAGCAGATGCCCACACCCTATTTTGAAGCTCCATATTTTTCACAAGCTAGTAGTGTGTTAACAAAGGTGAACTGATAAAATTGGACACCTCTTATCTATATTTGGTGAAACAATGTCAATGATTCATGAGGATAATGATATCTTCTATTCATTGCAAGTCTAGGAAAATAACAGGTGGTTTTGAAAACACTGGGAATATGATAATTAATTTTTATAAATGAATATTCATTTTTTTCAAAATTTATAATATAGGCTCATATATATATAAAAATCAATAATAGTAATTAACTAATTGTGTACTAATAAATTAATAATATTTACATAAATACACTAATAATATGACAATCAACTAATTCCCTATGAATAAAGATTAACATGTATGGCATGGTGTTCATTAGCTAGGCAATATCCTAGCACGTGGGTTCATATTGAGGTAATTAAAATTTATATAATATACCAGAGTAGACATGAGGGGGTGAAAGGGTTTAATTTATTAATGTTTTGAATTAGGTATTGGGGGTAGGTTGGAGAGGTGGGAAAAAGGAAAGGGAGGTTTAATTTTAATATAAAACTAAAACTTTTGAACCTAGTTTTTAAAAGTAAATACCTTAAAATTGAAAAGGATTATGGTCATAAATTAAATTATAATCTATTTTTAATAAAGAAATCTAGATTCTTAACTAAGAAATAATAAGATGCTAGAAAACTAGGATTGAGTATTCTTCTCAACACAATTGATATTATTTCACCATCTTAATTATTTGAAGAACTATTGATAAATGATTAAACCTTAACATATATAAGGTGATTTGTAATATGTCTTCAATGGATTCACACAAACTTTCGAGAGGAATGCATATTTTAAAAATTCAATGAGTGAGAAATATAATATATTTTTTCTCTAATATATTAGGATAGAAATAAAAAGGCATAAATAAAATTGTAATTGAAAAATGGGTAAGTAAGGTACATGGAAGAAAATAGGGGTATTTTCATTCTAATAATATAATAGGAGGGGATATTATCAATTGAATAATTAGAGGTAGAAACTAGAATTAAGGGTATTATTTAATACCCTTCGAATGCACGTGTTATACCATACTTTTACTAAGTGAACCCCACTGATGCATGGCTACATTTGGAGTGCCATGATAGTAGTTTTTAAAATTAAAC
This sequence comes from Taxus wallichiana var. yunnanensis, assembly GCA_018340775.1. Taxonomy (NCBI): domain Eukaryota; kingdom Viridiplantae; phylum Streptophyta; class Pinopsida; order Cupressales; family Taxaceae; genus Taxus; species Taxus wallichiana. Next base: position 299,560,137 of record CM031234.1, on the reverse strand, counting down.
CCAATAAGAAATCATGAATATTACAAATCCCAAATACATCTAAATATTCTAACAAAATAATACCGAGAAATCAAGACACATAGTCTTTATTAAATAAAAGATTTAACAAAATTATCTTATTTTATAATAAAAATTGTAGAGTATAAACATATTACATTTTCAATTAAACACATCAAATTCTTTAATTAATGTAATAACAATATACATACAATTCTAAAACTTTGATACATGCACATATACATGTGCGTAATTAAAATTTGTTGAGGAGCCTTGTTACTTGTTGTAAGTACTTACTTTATTTATTCTCTTCATTGAGAGAGGAGGAATGTAATGTTAGTAGATGTTTCACATTGTTGATTGTGGAATTCCCAATGGTAACTTCGGGATTTGGGCCATATTTATTTAAGTAATCCTCATTTTACTGCTTGTGTTTCCTATAAATTGTGTCTTGAATCCTACTAATATGTTTAGCGGCCATAAGACTAGCAATTACACGTGAGTAGTGCGATGTGAATGCCAAAAAGGGGCAAGAGAGACAATGTAAAAAGGATTGAAAGAAAGATAAAAGAGGAATTAGGAGAAGATGTAGAAGATAGAAACTTGGAATCTCATATGAATAATATATTACAAGAGAAGCAAAGATAAATATATGCAAACATGGGTAGAAATAGTACATAAGAGTAGGGAGTGCTAGAGGGAGAGGAGTAGTGATGGTCGTAAGCGTAGGAAAGGGAAATGAGAAGGGGATTAAGATGGAGAGAAGGGAGGAAGACAATGAAGGTGTAGTTCATTTTTTTATGAGCTTACAGTAGAGGGGTTCTGGACATTTTAGAGTAATGGTCAAAAGAGAAAGGTGGGGAAATACAAATATCCTTCAAGTAAGGGACTCTAGATATTGCAGTTAAAGTAATTATTGGTCTTTCAGTGGTGCTAATGGAAATAATGGTTCTTTATAGAGTAAGGACTTGAGACTTTTGGATAGATAAAGCAAAAGCCATTTTTAGTTGTAATTGCCTACAAATTCCCTTGGTAATGGCATGATTGGAATATGGGAAGGATTTTTGGGATCCCAAGGAGGGCTAGTATATCGATCAAATTTAACAACAAATGAAGGTAGAGAAGGTGGTGTTTAGGAAATACAATAGACAATCTCTATGATAGTGCCAGTTGCACCATTAACATGACATGTATCACACCATAAATTAGCGGAAAGCATGACCTTTTGATTTTTGTAAAGAAGAATTTTTGTTGAAGTTGATCATCATATGCATCAATGGACTCATCTCTTCTTGTATTTTAAGTAATGGATAAGGCAATTAGAGGATTAAGTTCCTTCAACATATGTAGATTTTCACTATCATCCTAATCATTTTTTGTAAAAAAGTGTGTGGCATAATAAAATTCAAGGATCTCTTGTTCAAAGAGGTAGGAATCTATCCAAATACATTAGTAGCTCCCAATATTCAAATGTAAATATATTTCAAGTCTCTACCTACTTTCTGATACAAGTTCAATCATTTCCATTTTTAAATAGAATGAGGTTACAATATTATGGACTTGAGCCATATTCAACATTGCAGACTAACTTGTTGTAAAACTTATTAATTAGACATGTTGAAATTCATAATTCTGAGGACAATTTGACTATGCTAGACACATTCATATTTTTAAAATTATTGGCCAAAAATAGTATCATTAAGGTGGTTGACTTCCCTATCTCAGTAAATGTGTAGAGTTAGTATTTGCATGCATAAATTATTTATGATACAAAGTGTTGGAAAGTGGGAAAGGATTCACATTTTCTTGTGGCACAAATGAGAAAAGATTCTATTGATACGTACTTAAAAATACATGTTTGTGAGGTTTACAATGACATGAGCATCAATGTTGTGTTAACTTACTAGGAAAATCATCAAGAATAGTGTTTAAAGAAAATTAGTTTGTGATGGCTCAAGTTATCCAAATATGGTAGATCCTTAGTCTATGAGAGACTCCACAGGTATGAGTTTAATGATGCTATTTTTATGCCATAAAATGTTAAAACTGGGTAATAAGAGATAAGGTGATATGGGGTTATGAGCCTTAAATATTTAGGTCATTTCCACCATTAGTAAGAGGAAAACAACTCATAGAATGGGGGAAGATAATCAATGATAAAGTTCATAAACAACTAGTGAAGCTCCCTTAGACACAAACATTTTTTTTATGAATTCTTACATTATCTATTCCATTATCAATCTTAGACATTGTTGGCATGTAAATTATCTCCACATTTTACTTGAAATTCTATGAAATTTTCGTCATTTTTCAGTCAAGCTAGTCAAATTTGTCCAATTGTCTCTTTTACAAGATCAAATGGTGTGAAAATTTATGGGAGCCTCTAGTGGTGGTAGGTAGATCTGGTAGGTACTGCATCTACTTCATGACATTATGATTTATGAAAGGTTTTGGGGAATTTGCACTAGTCTTGGGAACACATTCACCTCTAGCATTTTTTGGGGAAAAGGTGCTCTCGGTCATGAAAGGAAGATCAACTTAGGTGGAAGGTTTCATGAGCCTTAGATGGTTTCACTAGTTTGGATCAAATTCATCAGTAAGATTATAAGGTTTACTAAATTATGGAATATTTAAGATAAAGTTTTGTAAACATCAAGAGTGGAAAAATTTTAGACGCTAAGGCACATGGGTCTTTCCAAAAGAGAGAACTTACATTGAAGGTTATGGGAACCTCTGGTGGAGCTAAGAGCCTAAAAATGGTGAAATTGAATATCATTGAGTCTCATTCATGTTATAAGTTATAAGTTTATTTCATAACCGTCTCAAACCCGTAAAGCAACTCACTCACTATCATGCTTATCTATGCAAAAATGGTGATTTGAATCAAAATACAAGGATAAGTATTTTAGTGCCACGTTTAAAAATTAAAAATAAAAATAAAATAAATAAAAGATGGGAATTGATGGTGGGGGGGCGGTTTGAGTTTTAATAATAGCATGAGTGGGCGGTGGTGTGTGGCGGGGCTTTGACAAGGCATGGCCACCCCTAATGATTTGTTGACATGTTAGTTTTTCCTTGCATAATAAGGCAAATACTTTAATGAGACCCAGAGGCAATAACCACACTAAAAATCATGTTAACATTGCAAATTGAGTAGTAAATGGATCATTACAATGAGACAAAAACCTGAAAGAGGAGAGAAGCAAGTTTGATGGTCACTAAAGGGAAAGGGAACGACTTCATGTGTTAGTTTATTTGATGCATTGATAAATACATTAAAGGCACCCTTTCCTAATGTAATTTTCTCACATCTTGAGCGAAATGTGAATGCTGGAACAGAGTATGGTCATCCATCATCGCATGAGGTAGAACCTTGTTCAGATTTTGTAGTTGTAGGTACGCTGGTAGATATGTTTTCAAAAGGTGGGATCTTTCATAAGGCCTTAGAGGTATCAAGTAAAATCCTTAAACAATTTTAAATCTATTCTCTTCAATAGTTTGTTAACTTCTTCCTAGCCTGTACCACAATGGGAGATTTAGAGCAGGTTCTAGACATTCATCAGGGCATAAAGGGGAATGTTGAAAAATATTATACAATGCTTGTAATAAATATGGTCTAAGGACAACAAGGGTTGAAGGATATACCACAAAGAGTTTGTTAAAAAGACGTTAAAAACATGCAAGAAAATACAGTGACAAGTGTAAATCCAAATGCCACAACCTTTCTTAGTGTGCCCTTGTATGTGCTAAAAGGGGAGCTTTGGAGAAGCATTTGGGTAGTCTGCAAAGCATAAAATTTAGAGGAATTTTGGTAGATGTTGTAGTTGTTATTGCCCTAGAAATTATGTCTGCAAAGTGTGGAAGCATGCACTTGGCATGTGAATTGTTCAACCAAATGCCTAAAAGAAATGGGGCCTCGTGAATACACATGACTGCAGGATACACACAAAAGGATCCATTAGAAGGTGATTTAATCTCATGAGATGGATTTATTGGCCTCATATTTCTACCCCTCCATGTGTTATGTAAGATAGATTTGTTCTATTTCATAATGCAACACAAGGCCTACCTTTCCTCCTTCAGCAACACCAACATATCCATAGCCACCACCATTAACATCAAAGTTGAGGTTAAGGTTGTTTTATCACATTAGCATTCTAAATAGAATTTATGGTGTGAATGAGGGTTTGCATTTTACCTCAGTGTACATGTGTGCAATGGTTATCAGTTTAGACATTTTTCTCTGTATCAATGGCCTAGAGAAAGGTCCTACATATGCCTCTAGAAAAAAGGTGCATTATGCTAGGAGCTAGGAAAGGTAGTGTAGAATATGTAACTCAGAAAAGGAAGTTGGATTTTTATAGAGTCATAGAATGGATGACAGGGTTGCATATTCAGACATGACAGATTTGGTGTGACTCAACACATGTACATGTGTACCACAAAATTAGTGGTGAGTCATTGTAGAGGATTAGAGATCTGGTCCATTTCGTGGTGGAGCATAAGGCCCACGTAACTAATATTTAAAGAAAATGCAATATGGGGGAGTTTCGAATGCTCACGTGTTGCTTGAAAAATTATCCATTAGAGATGTAGAACCAAATCCCGCAATACTGACTAGATTCGATCCCCCATGCATGGTTCATCTCTCCCTATCTTTCATAATTTTGTTCTTTAGTGGTTCATTTATAGCGAAATAAAATTTTAAAAGTGTAGCATTATCATAGAATTGATAGTTTTAAATAAAATTGTTTTCAAAACAAAATATGTCATACCGTATCTTGCACAATTAAAATATTCATTGGTAGATGTAACGCTCAAAATTACTAGAACTAGAAAATGAGGATTTTTTTAAACATACATAAAAATAGATTACACAACTGCAATCGTATATATTTATTTAATCAAATTCTTTAAATCAAATTTTTTCTTTTGATCTATCTGATAACATCCGTGTAAGCCATGTGTGGCTGAGAAGGGTGTATCTAGATCTCCACGATCTCCCTTTACCACTACTTTGAGTGACAATGCTTACTAGCATTTTGGCTCAACCTTTTTCAGGTCATGGGAACCATGTGAAAGTCCTTGGGTCTACCACGAAGCTAGTTTTCTGACTTCGTATTCTAGTATCCGACCATTTCCTACCTCATGTTCAGTGTTCAACTTCCCATGATCAGGTTACTGGAAATTTTAATTTAATTGGAGGACTAGGTGATCAAACAATGCACAACCATCAATGCATTACTTTGGCCAAAGTTTTCCGCATTTGTGTAGGTTATGGCTAAACTCAAGACAACACACTAGTCTTATGAGTTTAATTCTTCTTCCACCTCACAACTATCCCTTTCACAGTTATCTAGATCTTATAGTTTGTATTTACTTTATTTCCAATTTAACCTATCTTGTAAGAGTTTATATTAAGATAAATGCCAAAGCAAACTAGGATCATCATAAGATAAGTACATTCATTACGCTGAAATGTATCTATTTCAGCATTTCACATGTACTTATCCCTTAATATTCCTAATGGATATTTTCATCTATTTATCTTCCCATTTAGTTTCTCTTTTCTTGATGTTTGGTTTTTAACCTTCAATTACCTTTTACAACGATACTCTTCGATTATCTATACATTAGGATTTCCAATCTTATCATATTAATACCAAGTTTATCGAAAGGTTGAATTAAATATATATTAAAACATGTACATTTAATTATTCTTTCAATTAGCTACACCACTAAATAGCTTATTTAATTTAGAAATTAAAGACAATTGATTGTTACAATAATTGCCAAATTATCGGCTTCATACAAATTGAATATATCAAATAAATAAATTTAATAATTTATGATAAGTAAGATTTCTTACTTCTAGTATTTATCATTTACTCATATTGAGATATTATTACATACAAGGTAATCATCTCTTTATTAAAATCATAAATTACATATGCCATTAAGGTGAAATATATAACTATTAGTGAGGTTTGAATATTAACAATGGGTCCAAGATCCCAATAAATTTAGTCAAAATATGGGATATCATCCTTCTATAAATTGAAATCCAAGTATCTCATTTAGATCCATGCTACGATGAAACTTCATAAGACATGAGTTTTCGTATATCCGAACGTGATGGCTAATTGTCTTGCAAAGAATAGAGTAGTAGTATGTTGTTAGTTCAAAATGAACTAGCATGAATATTGCCTCCATTTTCTAATGCAATTATTTAAAAAATATGAAACGATATACATGTTATTTTATCAAAAATGAATGGTAATACAACGGAGGATGTATTATTACATATTTTTCATCAAGATAAAACTATAAATGTACACAAATAAAACAACCAATTTCTATTTTAGCAATCATGTTTCACTCTAATCACAAGGATCAAGACATAATCAAACCATAATCATTCAACATCTGAATTTTGATTAAACCACAAGCAAATCATGCTTCACATGGTATAGATTCAACTATTATTTTTCTTACCTTCCAATCAACAAACAACTTAACAAAACTATCTCTGAAATCATCATTTCCAAATACCAATTAGACATATTCCCTCTAGGTAATGAGAAGCTCTATAAAATGCACAATAACTTTATTTCAAACAATCAAAATACATTTATATATATTTATAGGAACAATCCAACTAAACAATGTAAAAACACCTCTATTAAATCATTTTAACATGTTCTTTCAGGTAACCGACAGATCAACAAAACAAATTGACCCACATACCACAAGATGATAATTTTGAAGTCTATTTGCATAGAATAACAACAATAAGTTTCTAACACTTCCAGTAATGAAATCCTTTAAGAAAAACTAAGTCATCTTACATAGACTATTAACACTAATTTTTTTCAATCAAGTAATAAAATTATACCTATAAGAAAATCAACTTGTACATATCCAAATCAGTTCATTCCAACATTAATTTCTTTTCTGTTTAGAAATTATTAGAATCTGGAAGCAAATATATCAAGGAAAAATGATGAAATACCTAGTAAAAACATTTTCACACTACCTAGAAATCACTTTTCTCATACAAATAAATTATTGTTTGACTGTAATAAAACCTAGAGGTAGAAATTGATTTGGGTTTCCAGAAATCAAATTTAAATAAAAATAAAATAAAATAAAAATTTATTAGGATCACCCATCTGGATTTTTTCTAGGTTTAGCTAAAACCACATAAATGAAACTTAAAAGAATATAAAATCCATAAATTTCCTTTTAGATTTCATTTCCAAGAAATTAAATCAGAAGTTGTCCACAAATTCATTTAATTGCCATTTAAAACAGAATGTGTATTTCTTCATTATTTACAAATAATGTTGCATAGAGAAGGGAGAAGATATTCATTCCTGAAGTAAACCCAGAATCAACAACCTCTTACTCTTCCAACTCTAACAAGTTGAATCCTTCCTTCTTCCCAAAACTCATGTAGGTATCCCAGAAGAGAAGAATAAAAACAAACAAAGGAGAAATAAAAGAAAATATAATGAAGAAACTATACTATAATGGAGAATTTTCGGGCTTCCCAATGTTGCTTCATGTGTCAATGCATGCCACATACTTGGTGTCAGATGAAGGCGTGTCCCTTTCAAAACTCTCAGATTTTAAATATTAAAATATTATTATTATTATTCTTTTTAACTTTTGATTTACATGCCAAATCTTTTAGATTTAAATATATAATTCACAAATTAATAATGCATTTTTTAAATTTTTATTTTAATTGATACATAAATTTAATGGTAAAATTAATCATCATAATATAAGTCCACATATTGCCAACAATATGTTATCATAATAATTATTCGAATTCCCATGTTCCATATAAAACATTCAAATAAATGAAAATCACCAAGTTCGTAAATAATAATTCAAATATTCTCATAAAGTTGGTTTGATAAAGCATTGTCAAATAAAATAGAGTTAGTATTCATCATGGTCATTGCAAAATCAAACAAAACAAAAGATGACCAAACCAATTAAAATAAAGTAACCGGAATACAAATAACTGAAAGATTCACTATCATTTATGAATTGTTTTACCTATGATTAAGGCCTAATCATGTTTTAGGAAGGATCATCAAGGTGGGTGCGGGGTTATTCATTCCACAATGTCATGCCTCGCAGCAAAAGCTATGGGTCATGATATGACGAACCAAATAAATTTTACACCCAATGATGATCTCGTCTAATCTTGTTTAGACTTAACCGTAGTTAATTTAACTTACAAGAAATTTTGGGATGTTACATACTCCACCCCTTAGAATAATCATCATCTTGATGATTTCAAGATAAATAGATAAACTAAACCCATCATTCCTTTGTTGCATTAATATATTTCAAATCATCTTAAAATTTGTATCAATATCATTCCAACTTGAATCATAAAGGTCACAACATCCCTTATATATCTAGAAAATCAGTCACATAATCTGTAGACATAACACATTACTACTTAAATGACATATTTTGCATGTTCATTACAAAATCTTCAACAATAACCATGTAGTGCCCACTTCTCTTTGACACCTTTTGATAGATCATGGCACTGTTGACTATATCATGGACATTATTATAGTTTTGATTTAGTATGATGTTAGATGCTCAATCATGGATTATTGTTGACTTTGATTCTTATATGATGCATGATGATTCTTAGAGACATTTTTATATATTGATGTTGATATACTTGTTTGACATGGTTATATTATAGATGTTGTTCGGACTTGTGATAATTGGATATTTTGATTAGACCTAGAAAATGAAAATTGGATTAAAATTGATGATGATATAGTTAATGAAATTGTAAGTGATATTGTTGATTGTCTTGATGATTGTTGTGATTCACATATATATTGATGATATTGAAATTATATTTATATTCATTTGGATGTTCTGAATATGGCCACGAGGCCAAAGGAGGTATTTGTATTTTGCAGGTTTAAAATATCACAACAAACATCGGGGATTGGAGACCAACCACTTTGGAATTCTAGATGAATTCAACAAGGTCACCATGACACCTATATTTATGTGTGGGTGTTTGTTTGTGTTAGGGATTCCCATTGGGGGATCACCTTTAAATGTGACCAAGGTTTTATGTATTTCTTTTATTTAGTCCCCTTTGTTAATGTATAAATGTGGTTATTTTATGGTGCTTTGACCCCTTTTTATTTATTAAATGGTGTGTAATATTGTGAGTAATCATGTTGTTAAGTTAATTAATTAAAATATGTCATAAGAAAGTAATTAATAGAGTTGTTGGCCTTGAATTAAAGTGTTGTAAGAGATGTGTAAGTGATCTCTAAGTTAACTTTTGAGTGTGAAACACTTCATCTTCTTTAAAATTCGAATTTTCTTTGAAGGCTGATTTTGAGGCTTGTGGGACAAGTTAAACTTGTCCCATACCTCTTAAATTCATTTACCAACCATACCTATGGTTGGAGGGTTGATTTTAGACTTTTTAATGCATTTGTGTGAAGTCAAATTGTAAGTTTTAATTGCACTTCTCTTACATGGTTTAATTTTAGTCCTTTGGGGTGTGGATTGGTTTTGAGTAAGTAAGTAAACTATCATATTTTCACCCACCTAATTATTATGTATTGGAGAATGAAGTTGACTTTTGGGTTGGGTTGAGGATGTGTGATGTGACATCCTACATGGACCCACCTCATCCTCTTCCCTTCCCTCTTCTATAAAATTTGAATTCCTTGCCTTGTTTTGGGGTTACTTCACTTTTGGAAACTCCTTTTGGGGGTGAATTCTTTTGTTGTTTTGGAGCTCTTGCTTTGAAGAAGTTTTGGAATATTGTTGCATGTTTGTGTCTTGGCTGATTTGGATTGCTTGCATTGGGATAAAGCTTGTTGTTTTTGGAACTTGGAACAAATCCATCATGGAGAGGTAAGAGCTTGACTCTTGAAATGCTCTTCTTTTATGAATGTAAATGTTAATGTGTGAATGTTTTGGCATGTTTGTGGGCTTTTGGGTAGATGGCCTAGGAATGGTGTAGGAGAAGACTATGGGGTTTATTTTGTGGGAGGCACAAGTGTGTTTTAGGGAGGTATAAGGGTGGAGGGAGTTGGGATTTGGGTTCCACATTACAAAGAAATAACTTACATTTCTTTACTTGTTATGGGGTGCCATAAGAGGTTGGGGAGGCATAAGGAAATGTGAGGAATAAGGGGTACTTGGGAGGCATAAGGAATGTTAGGGTTTTGATATACTATATTTTGGTGGTTTGTAATTCAGGTGGTGATACCCATTTCCCATTTTGGGAGGCATAAGAAGCATCCCCCATAGTTTCTTTCTCCTTTGGCTTGCTTGATGAAGCCTCAATAATGTTTGTCATGCTTTAATGTAGTTGTAAACAACATATATTTTTTTGGAATGTTTTTTATTATGAAAATGTTGCTTGTGTGTTTGTGGAAGACTATTGTTGCCATGAGTTGGATAACATATTTTATTGCATTGTGGTTAGGGATCGTGGGCCAATGAATAAGGATGGATTCTCCTCTTCATTGGATGTCTTGGTTGGGTGGAGAGCGTTTCCTTTCCCCTACTCTTGTTGTGATCACAATTTGGAAGAATGAGAAATATGCATGTTGCTGTTCTGGAGCTGAGATAAAGATAGTTTGACAGTCCCTTGTGAAATGAAATCTTATTGTAACCTTTCCCACTTGAAGTGGATGAACTTGTATATGTTTTGTAATGTAAATATGTTGTATTGGTTATGAAAGTGTAAATTGAAATGTGAAAGAGACATACTTTGTTCTGTTCTTTTGAAATTAAGAAATTGTGATTATGTATGATGAAATTAAGAATGAAAGAAGGAAGTTGTAAATTTTTCTTTTGGAATCAATAAAGGATTGCATAACCTTCCTCAAATTACATCATTGTATTGAATTTGATCACATATGTGAGTTGTAATATCTGTTTGAAAGAAAGAAATGCGTATGAAGAAAATGTAATACTCTATTTTGTGAAGTGCATGATTTGAAAAGAATAAAAGTTGTATTCTTGTATTTATCAGTTGATTGAAGGAATGAAACCTATTTGAAACTAGCATGAAATGAATTCATTTGTAAGGAAAGTAAAATAAGAACCATTGAGTTAATTTTGTTGTTTCCATTTCTGCTTCACGTTAAACTCTACAACTTTTACCAAAAATGAACCGACCGAACCTGCAATCAAGAAATAACAATGAAACATTAAAATTAAACATGTTAGACTATAAATGAATGTAATTATACAAAATCAATTAAGGAGAATCCTTCAAACCTCACAAAAATGGGCTCAACCCTCTTACAGTCATTTTGTTGTCAAGAGATGTAGATTTTCAAATTGCAAATCAATCAGAAAAATTGAATCTTGAAATCATTATTAAATCTATCTAAGAACAATTCTCCATGTCTACTTGACATGTTGAGAGAGGAAGAAGATAAAATTGAGCAAATTTTATAAGTTAAAATTTACTAGTTTGCACTGTAAAGCCTGCAGATCATTTTCTTGAAATTGACTCCTAAACTTTATCAAAATCAAAATTTAATGAATCTTGTGTAAAGAGGATGTTGAGATATTTCCAAAAAGTCCTTGTTTTCCCAAAACCAAGCTCTCTATCAAAAGTTATGGCCTTTTGAAGTTTTTCTCTTCATTTGGTGTCAAAAAAATAATTCTAATTCTATCAAAAAAATTTGGGAAAATTTTCTAAATTTTCCCACCACCTGAAACCAATCGAGGCTACCACATGGCACCATGAAGCATTGGAAAATGGGTGGATCCTTTTTTAACTTAGCACTTCAAAAAAAAAAAAAAAAAAATTAGAAAATTTTCTAAATTTTCCCCATGTGAACCACGCACACCAATGAGGAGTTGTCATGTGGCATCATGAGGCATCGGCATGGAAATGGGTTCTTTTCTACCTTTTCCATTTTTTTTGAAAATTTTCTAAATTTTCCCTATCACCTTGCCACCCGCACCAATAAGAAGCTGCCATGTGGCATCGCGAGGTGTCGGCGGAGGCTTGGATGAATTTTACCCTTTTCCCCTTTGGGTGTTAATATTTTTCTCCCGCCACCCCACTTTTCCCATGTTGGCTTAGGAGGCACCACGTGTCCCTTGTGCACTTGCGTGGACTCATGGGAGACTACGAGTGTAAGGTGGCTTTCCACCTCACGTGGGAATTTTTCCAAACCGTCTCCCGCGGCCCCGTCGATCCGCCCCTTGGGAAATTTTTCTCCCCGTGCCCGTAGACCCACATGTGGGGAAATGTTTCTCTCCTTATGCGGCCTGCCGACCTGCCCCTTGAGAAATTTTTCTCCCATGGGTCCACATGCCCACTCTTGGGAAAATTTTAACCCTAAGAGCCCTTGACCCATAACTTTTGAAATATAGAGTTTGTTGGACTTCTTTATATCACTGGAAAGGTGAGGAAATTTCCTATCCAATGAGAATCATTTAGGGAAAGTTTGAATGTGTTAATTTTGAGAAAAATCAAGTTGAATATTTAAATCTTGTTAGAGAGTGGGTATGGTGAGGAATTACCCTCTTAACCTAATTGAACTTTCTAACCCTAAATTTGGACTTTGTGACCTCTAATAATTGTTAACAAAAGAAAAGTATATTCTAGTATATTAGAATATATCTCGAACTTGCTAGTGACAACTATTGTCTTGTGACTGTTGAAGACTCTTTTTAAAAAATAAAATAAATTTTATTCCATAATTTTTCCTGTCTAATCCTAGGTTATTCTTTGTTGGTATCTAAATTGATTCTCCCTCAAAATTTGAGTAGCATCACTAGTATGGTTTAACGAAACTTAGATTGATATTCTAGATCATGGTGAGTTGTTTTTGCCGAGGATGAGATCTCATCGAATATCTCCCAATTCAAATCCTTCCTCTTGTGATCATTTTCTTCAATTTTCCAGAGTCCACTTCTTCCCCTAAAAGACACAAATTTGGCTCCTTGCTTGCTCGGGAGATGAAAAATGGAAAATCTCGAGAACAGAGCACAATAATCAAACCATTTTAATAGTGAAATATGTATTCCATATTCTCCTTCCACCAAACTCTTTCTATAAACATTAACTCCCCTCTATACTTGGCGTGTAGGAAATACAAGAAATCATGATAGACTCACACTTGAAATATGTTTCAATCTAAAATGGGAGGGAAAATTAACTCCCCTCTCTACTTAACATGTAGATTCAAAGAAATCATGAAGAATCACTTCTAGGCGCCTTTATTGAAAATCTTTACTTCGTTGAATTGATCTTTACTTTGAATTTTGGCCATCCATGTGGAAGATTCAAACTTAAAAACAAACCTTGGGGCTTCCTCGAATTTTTACAACTTTTGAAAAAATGGAAATTTTTTCCATTTTGCTCTCACCTCTACCCTTGGGAAATGAGTCTCGACACATGTCCTGAGGTGGGTCCCAAAGGAACCGTGAGATAAATTCTACCATTTGACACTCTTTTTAGAAAAAGGAAAATTTTCCAAGTTTTTCGAATGTAGATCCATCCTTAAAAAATGGGCCCGACACGTGTCCCAATGTGGTTCCAGTGGAACCGCACTTCCCCTTTTACTTTTAACTCTTTTCTCCCAAAGAATTTTTCCAAATTTCCCCGAGAGTCCACACCTCCGCCATTGACCGGAGAAAGCTTTGACCTTTCCTTTATCGGGCTTGTGGGCCATTTTGATGTTTTTAGTCATTTGCATGTCAAGGGGAAAAAAATCCAAATTGCCCCCGATGGTCTACCTCCCCACCCCTTTGACTTTTCAAACCGCCACGTGTCACCATGGTGCACCTTGAGATGGTCCCAAAAATTTGATACCTTGAACGAGCATGGGCTCGCCACATGTCCTAGCTCGAAAAAGTTTGTCTGAATGCTTGAAGCTTAGCGAAAGGTGCCATGTGTCATGTTCGAGGCAATCTCTTTTAGCCGTTGAAAAGTCTAAGAAAAATGCAAAGTAAGCGAGAGGCCTCCACATGTCATCCTGATGCTTCTTTAAAATGAAACTCAAGGGTTGGCCCCCAAACATGTGCGGTTCCTCCACGTGTCTCCATGGTGCAATTTCAAGATGGTGCCCAAAGTGGAGACCCTGAATGAGCGTGAGCTCGCCACGTGTCCCCATTTTCTACCACACTAGATTTAGTGCATAAATTTTTTCTAAATCCGGGAAAAGAAGCGGAGACCTCCACGTGTCCTCCCGGCGCTACTCCAAGGCCAAACCAAAAGTGGATCTTCAAACGAGCGTCGTTCCTCCATGTGGACACATTTTTAAGTTGAGGTGATTCACAAAATTTTGAAGTACCTAACTGAGCCACATCCAACCAAAAGGTGCCATGTCCCCTATCGATGTAAGGATGTCAAATTGATTGGGAAAACACCCTTCAAACCGTGAAATACTGAAAAACAATCATTCGAGCCCAAAATGAAAATTTCTCCAAGGACAGAGAATTTATAAGTGTTACAAGGCTCAAATATGTCCATCAGAGACACATCCATTCATTTTTCATCAATTATTTAGGTAGAAATGACAAGGAAAACAACATCCCTAACCGTGGAGAACAGAAAACATGGGAGAACCTGAGTTTTTAGATGAACAGAGAATGGGAGACCCAATTATAGACCTTTTCTAGAGGAACAAAGAAACAAGGAGCAAACCATGGACCCATAAGTGATCTACGACCCAGGATAGATTAAAAATGGCAACAAAGATTAACCAAGCACAACATGGGGAAACAAAAGTGATAGAGGCCACAAATCGATAGATTTTCAAAGGCAAACTAGGGTGAGACTATTTTGAGCACCAACACCAGCTCCGACTCGGGATGGGAACTCCTTGCGAGTGCCATAAGAAAAAAGGTAGATCAAGTGACAAGAATAGCCATTGGGTAACAGTCATCTTGCAGAGTGGAGAAATAGAGCCATCTTCAAAAACAAATAGAGAAACCAATAAAAATAGGTCACCAAGGACCAAAATGAGCAAAAACACAAAAGATAGGGAACAAACAACAAACTATACACTATACACAAGATTTTCCTTGATTCAGGGGCGTCAATCCAAGAAATGCTTCAAATGCCTACCATTGAAAGGAACTCGAGTAGTTCACCATCTAAGTCCTTGAGGAAGAAGGTATGCTCACCAATCTTGATATCAATGGAGTAAGGGCCCATCCATAATGAGTCAAACTTGCCATGCTTGCCCTTATCCTCATGTTTGCTATCCCATAGTAGCACAAGATCTCCAACATTGAAAGCTCTAGGAGTGACCTTCTTGTCAAATAAATTCTTCAATTTCTCTCTAAACTTTACATGCCTCTGGTGGGATGCCCTCCTCTCTTCATCAAGCTCAACAATCTGGTTAATGCAAGCATCATAAGGACCTACCTCTTGATCTTCCGGTAGTTGTGTATAAATGATATGAAGACAATTTGCATATGAAGGGAAAACAGGCATGAGTCCCATGTACCAACTCAAATGGACTCTTTCCATTGACCCTCTTGATAGTGATCATATCTACCCAAACAACAAACTTCAACTGTTCACCCCACTTTCTCTTGTTTTGCTCCAATGTTCTTCTAATGATCTTCAAAAATTTTATTTATTGGACTCAGCTTGTCCATTTCCTTGGGGATTGTAATTAGAGGCATATGTCAAGTTGATTCCATACTCCCTACACATTGTCAACAAAGGTTTATCTCTAAATATCATGGCATTGTATGCAATAATCTTGACTAGTACCCCAAACTGCGTAGATGATATGATTTCGATAGAAAATCCATGACAATTTGGTGTGTTTCTCTTTTGGTGGGGATTGCTTCCATCCACTTGGTGAAATAATCGGTGGCCACAAGAATCCACTTATGGCCAACACTTGAAGGGTCTAAATCTCACCAATGAAATCCATTCCCCATTGGGAGCTTCAATTGATACAAGTTGTAAAGGAAGGGAGCACTGAAGCTTTCGATTCCAGAGAAGCGCCGATAACTCTCACATCTTCTAACCAAAAGATTTATATCCTAAAGAGAGTTGGCCACCAATAACCAACCCTCAAGATCTTGTGTTCATGACTCTTGTAGCAAAATGTCCCCACATAATCCTCCATGGAGATCAAAATTATCTTGGGGCTTCTTCTTCGCAATGCATCTTAAGAGGACTCCCTTTGGGTTCTTCCAAGCCAACCCATAATCAGTAATGACATATTTCTGGGAGGCCAACTTAAGAGCCCTTTTCTGGTTCTTACTTAAATGCTTAGGGTAGTATAAGTGTCTGAGATAGAAAATCACATCCTTGTACCACTCATAACTCATCAACCTTTCAAAAACACCTGCCCTTTCTTCTTCTACCTCATTTACCTCAATAGTTTGCAAGTTTCTCTCAGCCATAAGCTTAGCTAAGCCCAAACCTCTCACCAACTTCATGGTTTGGATATCCATGTCATATTCTTACAACTTGTTCACCCACCTGCATCTCTTGCTTGAAACTTCCATCTCAGACAAGATGTCTTTCACCATGGTGTGGGGAACATAAGCAAAAATTTTAGAACTTAGAATATAAGGCCTGAAAACCTTTATTGTTTTTACTAAGGAAAATTCTTGATTTTCCATGATAGTGTACTTCATCTCAGCCCCTGTAAGGCCTTACTGAAAAGGAAATTGGCCTCTCAGCCCCTTCATCATCCTTCTACAGTAGGACAAAAGCAATAGTGTTCTCTGAAGCAAAGGAAAATAGTTGGAAAGGCTTCTTATAATCTGAGCTACCAAAATAGGGGCATGTTTTAATGCCTCCTTGATTCCACTGAAGGCTTGGATGGCAACCTCCTCCCATTTGATGACCTGGTCTTTCTTCAACATGGAAGTGATTGGGATGGTCAACTCAAAAAGTTTGATATGAATCTTCGATGAATTTATCTTCCCCAAAGAAGACCAAATTCCCTTCTTAGTTCTTGGGATTGGGACCTTGTTGATGGCCTCTACTCTTTCTGGATCAATCATCACTCCTTCTTGTGACATAATGTGACCAAGAAAATTTTCCTTCTACACTCCAAAATGGCACTTCTTTGGATTGAGTGAGATGCCATATTCTCTACATCTTATCAACATCTTCTCCAAGTGCAACAAGTGGTCACTTCTCTTTCTAGAAAACATAGTCACATCATCTTGGTAGACAACAATAAACTCATTGATGTAACCAGCAAAAGCAACATCCATTGCTCTTTGGAAGGTGGCTCCAACATTCATCAGACCAAAGGGCATCCTGACATACACATATGTTCCCCAAGGAGTAGTAAAGGTTATCTTGATCCTTTCTGATTCCTTCACCACAACTTGGTTATAACCAGAGAAACCATCCAAGGTAGAGAGAAATTCAGACCCACTAGTCACTAACTATAACATGTTCTCCATATTTGGTAAAGGATAATTATCCTTCATTGATGCTCTGTTTAGATTCCTAAAGTCCACACATAACCTGATATCACCATTATTCTTTCTTATTGGTACTAGGTTTGCAACCCAAGAAGAATACCTAGTGGGCTGAATAATCCCTCCATCTCTTAGCTTCTTTAGTTCCTCTTGCATCTTGAGAGATAAGAGTGGGTTGATTGGCCTCTGTTTCTACTTGAATGGATTTGCATTAGACTCCAAGGGAATCTCATGCTTTGAAATAGGTCCTCTCTATATGCTTTTAGTTCAAAATAGGTCCAAGCCATGCAATCTTGGTATTTCTTCAACAATTGGATGTATGAATGCTTCTCCTCCTTGTTGAGATTTCTTCCTAACCAAATTTTCCTTGGCTTCTCCTTTGTGCCAAGGTCATGCTCCTCAATATCCCTTGAGGCTATCATGCATCTGTTAATAATGCGATCAACATTATCAAAATTGGACTCAAGAGCAACCAACCCTCTAGGAATGGTATTGGTCTTTAGTTGGATGATGCCCTTTCCAAACAAGGTTTCTTTTCCTTCATTGTACATACCATTGGCTCCAAATCAATGCATTGATCAGATAAACTCTCCCTTGTTCTATAGAAATCTTCTGATCTGAGCATCATCATCAAATACATGCTACCAATGTTTAATGTTGTCAGGGATAGAAGGTCTTGTCAATACCTCAACCTCATATTCACAATATGGGGACATTGTACAATTGTCAAACCGAGACCCCAACACTGCAAGCTTTTACCAAGTCATTGAATTTCCTATCATGATGCACTATGTTGAATGAATCAAACATCTCAATGAAATCCAAACTGCATGTTTATATTGTTTCATTCACTGATTCTTTGTGACATACAACTTTCTAACTTGTTTTACTATTAATTTTGAGTCTCCTTTGACAATGATGTCCTTGACACCATATTTCCAAGAATTCTTAAACCCAACAACAATGTGCCTCATACTCAACAATGTTGTTGGTGCACTCAAAGTTGAGTTTGAAGGAAAAAACAAATTTTTTTTTTCCTGACCTGGAGAAAGTAGAACAACACCAGCACCATTCCCAAACTTGGAGCAAGCTCCATCAAACAATAGAGTCCAAGGAGAGCCCACTTGTTCAAGACACCTCGCATTCTTCAATCATGTGCTCTTTTCCATCAGAAAATCCTACAAAGTTGTTAAAGATCAACACTTGTGTACAATACTTCATAAGATGCATTGTTGGGATCCTCAATAAGGTGCAACATCTTCTTTTCCCCATATAACCTAACAAGGCTGCCCTCAATTGGGATGGTGGCATAATACATGTCCATTTGGACACTCCCACTAACACTTAGCCTATTTTCTTGACAGATAGCATGCCCCACTTGGCTGGGCAGTCAACAATGACAACATCAAGTTTTAAGTTTTTACCTAGGTAAGCTGCAAGTTGCACCACCAAACCCTTCACACATCCCACTATTGGAACTTCTTTGGAGTCCATGGTAGTGCACTTCCCATATGCTGTTGTCACTTTGATATTCAGCTCATTCATGACTTCCAGAGGCATGACATTACATGATGCCCCTGAGTCAAACATGCAGTTGTGTAACAGTCTGTCCTTAATGATCAAAGTGGTGAAGAATGGATCCACATTCATCTAGAGTCCACCAAGGATGTCCCCAAATAGACCTCAGGTGGTTCACCTAGTTCCTCTAATGCTGGTGGTGTTTCTAATTCTTGAATGATTGGAGGAGTCTCCACAATATTTACATTTCTTCCTAGGGCAGTCTTCTCTTCTTTCAATCCCAAGTATTCAAATGCTCTCTTTTTGTGCTCAGAATCCTAAGCAACTCAACAATTGGAACAAAGACTTTGATTTGACTTAAAACTTGGAAATATCATATGGGACATTCCTTGGCAAGGTAGTATTGGAAGGAAAGCCAACACACTCATTAGGTGGTACAAGATTCTTGATAACTTGGGCATGAGGAGGGATATGATTTTTGTTTAGAATTGTAGGGCTTTTGGGAGATGCATCTTTCTTAGGAGCCTCTTTAGGAATGTTTGAAAGTAAGGGAGCTTTTGGCTTGGCTTGAGGCCTTATCCCTTTGACAACCTTACTTCTTGTGTTATATTCCTTCTCTTGAGAAACAACAACATTCATTAATAACTATCTATCCTCCTTAGATGGAATTCCTCCATCATACTTCTTTATCATTAAAGCCCTTAAATATTCAAAGTCATTATTGGGAAATTCAAAATATGTATAGTATCTACTTCTAAAATATGAGAGGGAGGAAGAATAGGTACCCTATGAATGCAGTCCCAAAAGTGGCAGTAGTTCAAGGGTTCACTTATCACCTCAGTTGAAGTTGCCCCTTGTTGTAAGCTTATGGAACAACCCATCATGCAAACATCATCATCATTATCATCAGCTTCTTCTTCTTCTTTTTGATCTTCTTCATAAGGAGCATGAGGCATGAAACATTTGTCACACCAATCAATGACATCTATCTCCTCCACAACAACTCGACACCAAGGATCATGTACCATTCTATTATCCCTAGCTTGGGACTATCTATTTCCAAATCCAACAGGTCCCTTGCCTCTGTCATTAGATATTTGGTGATTTGTGAACTTGTCTTGGCCTTGCTTGTGTTGTTGATGTTGTGAGTTCATCGCCTAATTCCTTTCTCAGCCAGGCTAGTTTGTAGGAAATTTCCTTGATAGCCCCTGCCAAAGTTTTCACAACCTCCTCCAAATCAGCAACCTTACTTGTTTGAGGATTTTCTGGGTTAACCAGCTTTACACCCTCCCTCTTTGGAGGATTTCCAATTTCCTTGATGTTATTTTCAATTTGCAAAGCCATAGTGAAGGCTTGCCTCAAATTTGTGGGGTTTTTGTCTCTTAAATAATATGTAACCTTTTTATCAAATGCATCGAGTATTTGATCAAACATGACTCATCACAAGGCCTTATCCTAATAGGCAATCTCCTCAAGGTCTTATTAAACCTTGTGTTGAAATCATGTATCGACTCATTAGGGTTATTTTTGATATGTTTTCAAATTCTCTCAAAAGAAACCTAGGGTAAGTTCTATCACCATACTACAATCTAAATGCATTACTCATCTTAGTCCAAGAATCAATAGAGTTATCTAACAATGCTTTATACCAGTCCCTGACATCCTCTTCTAAGGTATGGATAAACAATTTGATATATAAATCTTCATGTTCAATCTCAAAATCTTCCATCATATTGATAAAAATATTTAGATGCTAATCACCAATAATAGCATTGTTTCCCTAGAACTTTGGCATTTTGTTCCTTACATCTTGAGGCATTGCATTTGGATATTTAGCCATTACCACAAAATTTATAGGTCCAAAGGTTTTTACAACAAAAGGGGGTCCGGGTGGGGGTTGGGCCATGTTGATTTGAGAAGGTGACCCTAGAGGGGTGAAAAATTGATAAGGGGCTGAGGGTCCTTGGAACACAGGAGTATAATTTTTAAAATGGATACCCCCCAAAGGCCTTGTCTCTTGGAAATCCCTATCAACCTTAAAAAATACAGTGCACATAATGTGAAGCAAACTTTCAAAATCAAATGAAGGCCCTTCTCCAGCTGGAGAATTCAATTCCACAAAGAGGCTACCTAATTCAGAGTCACTTGAATGGCAGTCTTCAATGATAGGCTGATCAATTTCATCAATGGAGATCCCTCTTCTTATCTATTGTTCTCCCATAACTCTCTAGGATTTTCTTCCTTCTAATTTTGCTTTTCCTAGGTTTGGAAACAATGTCCTAAAGATGATCCCTAGAAAATAAAGATCTTCTTCCTTCCATTTTTGCAAATATTAGTAACAAATCTAACTTTGATAGAGTTCTAAGACACTGGTACTCATTAAAAATCAGATCAACAGGAGTCACCACTAAGGATTTCCACCTTAGTTGTGCAAATGCACTAAGTATGATCTTGTCAAATGTCTGTCAATGCTAGAAATTGGAAATGGAAATATTCTAAACTTTCTTTACCCAGATTTATCAAATGAAAGCTAGTGCACTAGGTGTGAAAATTGAAAGAACTACACACAACACTTGGAGCATACAAGAAGTGTTTTACCAGGGTCTTGATTTTGAACTAAAATCCCCAAACAGTGGCACCACTTAGGTGTTGATGGGCCAAATAGATATGGACTGGTAGTGAATCAGAAAATTAGTCTCAGCAATGCAAATTATTTCCCAAGAATTCAAAACAATCCTCGACAATGGCGCCACTTGGGTGTTGATGGGCCAAATAGATATGGATTGACAATGAATCAACAAATTAGTCTCAAGAATGCAAATTATTTCCCAAGAATTCAAAACAATCCCTTACAATGGTGCCACTTGGGTGTTGGTATCCAAATTGATTCTCCTCAAAATTATGAGCAACATCACTAGTTTGACAGGAAACTTAGAGACAAATTAGATCATGCTAAGTCATTTTGTAACCCGGGAGATGAGATCTAACTAGCCTTTGTCACTCAAATGTGGAGAAATGGATAGCACCCTCAAGAGGATTTGATCTATCCTCACTATTTTAGGTTGTGCCTTTCAACCAAGGTAAGATAACCTATTTTGTAGCCTCTGTTTATTGAAGAACAATGATAAATCCTTCTTTTTCATAAATTTTATAGAGAAGACCTTGGGAAAATATGATCAACACACACGGTTGATCTCGACTCTCATGAGTTGTCACTTCCAGATCATGGAGATATTTTCACAACAAGACAAAGTTTACTAAATAAATTTGAGACCTCATCGCTTTTGCATGTTTTTGTAAAAGAGATTATGCATTTGTATGCACACAAAACAAATAGGGGTAGTACATGTAGGATTAGTTGTTTTTGAAAGAATTTTTGGTGGGAGGTGGGTCAAGGTGAAATTGATTCACCGGATCCTTGAGGAACCTTAAAAAATGGAAGGTTAAACCAACAGAATTCCACATAATAGCAATAAAGGATTGCATAATCTTCCTCAAATTGCATCACTGTATTGAATTTGATCACCTATATTTTGTGAGTTATAATCTCTCTTTGAAAGAAAGAAATGCGTATGAAGAAAATGGAATACTCTGTTTTTTTGTGAAGTGCATGATTTGAAAAGAATAAAAGTTGCATTCTTGTCTTTATCAGTTGATTGAAGGAATGAAACCTATTTGAAACTAGCATGAAATGAATTCATTTGTAAGGCAAGTAAAATAAGAACCATTGAGTTAATTTTGTTGTTTCCATTTCTGCTTCACATTAAACTCTACAAATTTTACTAGAAATGAACCAACCGAACCTACAATCAAGAAATAAAAATGAAACATTAAAATTGAACATTCTAGGTTATAAATGAATGCAATTAGACAAAATCACTTAAGGAGAATCCTTCAAACCTCACAAAAACGGGCTCAACCCTCTTATAGTCGTTTTGTTGTCAAGAGATGTAGATTTTCAAATTGCAAATCAATCAGACAAATTGAATCTTGAAATCCTTCTTAAATCTATCTAAGAACAATTCTCCATGTCTACTTGACATGTTGAGAGAGGAAGAAGATCAAATTGAGCAAATTTTATAAGTTAAAATTTACCAGTTTGCACTGTAAAGCTCTACAGATCATTTTCTTGAAATTGACTCCTTAAACTTTATCAAAATCAAAATTTAATGAATCTTGTGTAAAGAGGACGTTGAGAGATTTCTAGAAAGTCATTTTTGCCCAAAAATGAGCTCTCTATCAAAATTTATGGCCTTTTGAAGTTTTTCTTCATTTGGCGTCAAAAATAAAAATTCTAATCAGTAAAAAAATTGGGAAAATTTTCTAAATTTTTCCCCACTCGCCCGCATCTAATCAAAGGTCTGTCACATGGCACCACAAGGCATTGGTGGAGGGGCGGATCCTTTTTTAAATTAGTGCTTCAAAAAAAAATTTGGAAAATTTTGAAAATTTTCCCGCCACCCCGGCATGATGAATCGGAGCCGCCACGTGGTGTCACAAGGCATAGGAGGGGAAACAGGGTTCTTTTCTACATTTTGAATTTTTAGAAGATTTTGGGAAAATTTTCTACATTTTACCTACCACCTCGCCACCCACATCCAATCGATAAAGCTACCACATGGCATCGCGAGGTGTTGGTGGAGGCACGGTGAATTTTACCCTTTTCGCCCCTCTAGTCATTAATATTCTTTTCTTCCCGCCACCCCACTTTACCCGTGTTGGCTTAGGAGGCACCACATGTCCCTTGCGCTCTCGAAACTCCAGGAGCATGGGTGCAAAGGTGGCTTTCTCCTCACACGGTAATTTTCAAAACGTCTCCCGCGGCCCCGCCGACCCGCCCCTTGGGAAATTTTTCTCCTGCGGCCCGTAGACTCGCCCATGCGGAAATTTTTCTCCCCATGGCCCGCAGACCCGCCCATGGGGAAATTTTTCTCCCTTGGGCCCATTCTTGGGGAAAATTTTAACCCCAAGGCCTGCTGGCCCATAAATTTTGAAATATAGGGATTTTGGTGGAGTTCTTTATATCATTGGAAAGGTGAGGAAATTTCTTATCCAATTGGAATGGTTTAGGGAAATCTTGAATGTGTAAATTTTGAGAAAAAACAAGTTGAATATTTAAAGCTTTTAGAGAGTGGGTATGGTGAGGAATTACCCTCTTAACCTATTTGAACCTTCTAACCCTAAACTTTGGACCTTATGACCTCTAATAATTGTTAACAAGAGAAAAGTATATTCTAGTATATTAGAATTGATCTAGAACTTGCTAGTGACAATTATTGTCTTGTGACTTGTCAGTTGTAGACTCTTTAAAAAATAAAAATAAAAATTTATTCCATAATTTTTTCTATCTAATCCTAGATTATTACTTATTGGTATCCAAATTGATTCTCCTCAAAAGTCTTAAGCAACATCATTGGTTTGACAGAAACTTAGAGACAGATTAGATCATGGTGAGTTGTTTCATGTAGCCGAGGGATGAGATCTAACTAGCCCTTTATCACTCAAATGTAGAGAAATGGATGGCACCCTCAAGAGGATTCGATCTTTCATCACTATTTTAGGTTGTGCCTTTCAACCAAGCTAAGAGAACTTATTTTGTATCCTCTGTTTATTGAAGAACAATGATAGATCCTTCTTTTGCATAAATTTTAAAGAGAAGACATTTGGAAAATATGATCAACACACTGAGATCGACTCTCACGAGTTGTCATTTCCAGATCATGGAGATATTTTCACAACAAGGCAAAGGTTACTAAAGACATTTGAGACCCTGATTGCTTCTACATGTTTTGGTAACAGAGATTATGCATTTGTATGCACACAAGACAAATAGGGGTAGTACAGGTAGGATTGGTTGTTTTTGAATGAATTTTTTGGGAGGAGGAGCAATGAACTTGATTCACCAGATCCTTGAGGAACCTTACAAAATGGAAGGTTAAACCAATAGAATGCCACAAAATAGCTAAAATGTTTCTTTAACTAGAATATGTGCTTCAATGGAGGCCCGATTAGCACTCTTTCACACAATCTTTGAAATTCTATCACAAAGGCTCGAGTTAGAAAATCCAACAAAGCATCAAGATCTGAGTTTAATCACACTAAGGTACACCCAGAGGCTTATAGACAATCTCTATCAACAGATGAAAGAAAAGTGATTTTAAATCATTTATTCCAATCCCAGATGAAAGCTCTTCTAGAAATGAAATCGCAGATGCCACTAAACTGTCACAAGGATTGAGGCCTATGTGATTGAATTAGATTCAATACAATATTGTAATAGAAACAAGAAAAACTACTTGCATACATTTAAAATAAAACAAACACATTTTGCTCAAGACAACACAAAATAACTTGAATTTGACTATATCTATCACCAGGGAAAGTTTTTGGAATAGTCTCGAGCTTGTCAATGGCTAGTACACTTGCAACCACCTTGACATGATTAGATTTAATACAAAAGAGATACACAGTTTTTCAAATGGATTCTCAAAATGATGGGCTCATCAATTATTTTCTATTAGAAAATTTAGTCCCGACCCTAACACTCTAATCTCCAACCATTTACATGATAAATTTGTGCCATTTATAACATTTACATAAAGCCCTTCTTCCCCAAAAGACAAAAATGTTTAATGCACTAGTGCTCACCATGATTTCATTGTGATTCTTAGAATCAGATTTGTAAAAAGTTACCAGGTGCTCGAGGGGGTAGATCTCATCAAATATCTCCCGCATTCAACTCCTTCCTCTGGTAGATCACTCTTTCTTCAATTTTCCAACCACTTCCACCCCTAATCTATCAAATCTGGCTCCTTGCATGCTCAAGGGAGAAGAAAAATGGAAAATCTGATCGAGCACGATAGTCAAACCATTTTAATGGTGAAAGATGTCTTCTAGATCTTTCCACCAAACTTAGATATCAACATTAACTCCCTCTCTTGCTTGGCATGTAGGAAATACCAAGAAATCATGAAGACTCACACTTCTAGGTGTGTTTCAGTAAAATGGGGAAAAATCAGATTTAGACTCTCAATTGCCATTGATCTTTACTTTGAATTTGGGCCATCCACGTGGAAGATTCAAACTTAAAAATAGACTCGGGGGCTTCCTCTGACTTTTTACAACTTTTGAAAAAATGGAAAAATTTCCATTTTGCTCCACACCTCCGCCCTTGGGAAATGAGTCAACACATGTCCTAAGGTGGGTCCCAAAGGAACTATAGATAAATTCTTCCATTTGACCCTCTTTTTGGAAATAGGAAATTTTCCAAGTTTTCCCCACACCTCGCGCCCTTGAAAAATGGGCCCAAAACATGTCCCAATGTGGTTCTAGTAGAACCGTGCTTCCCCTTTTACTTTTAACTCTTTTCTCCCAAAAGGAAATTTTTCCAAATTTCCCTCGAGAGTCCGCACCTCTACCATTGACCGAGAAAGCTTTGACCTTTCCTTTATCGGGCATATGGGCCATTTTGATGTTTTTAGTCATTTGCACCTTTCCTTTAAAAAAAATCAATTTCCTTGATGGTCTACCTCCCGCCCTTTGAATTTTCAAACCGCCACGTGTCACCATGGTGCACCTTGAGATGGTCCCAAAAATTGATACCTTGAATGAGCGCGGGCTCACCACATGTCCTGGCCCGAAAAGTTTGTCTGAATGCTTGAAGCTTAGTGGAAGGCACCATATGTCATGCTCTGAGGCAATCTCCTTTGGCCATTGAAAAGTCTAAGCAAAATGCAAATTAAACGCGAGGCCTCCAC
The DNA here is from genome assembly GCA_018340775.1 of Taxus wallichiana var. yunnanensis. Taxonomy (NCBI): domain Eukaryota; kingdom Viridiplantae; phylum Streptophyta; class Pinopsida; order Cupressales; family Taxaceae; genus Taxus; species Taxus wallichiana. The sequence goes on along the minus strand of CM031234.1, from coordinate 299,533,408 downwards.
ATGTGTATCCTAGCACTTCTTTAAATGAACTCAAGGGATGGCCCCAAACATGCGTGGTTCCTCCACATGTCTTGATGGCACAATTTCAAGATGGTGCCTAAAGCGAAGACCTTGAATGAGCGTGAGCTCGCCACGTGTCCCCCTTTTTACCACACTACTTTTTAGTTGCATTAAAATTTTCTAAGTCCATGGGAAAAGTAGCGAAACCTCCACGTGTCCTCCCAATGCTACTCCAAGGCCAAACCAAAAGTGGATCTTCAAATGAGCGTCATTCCTCCACATGGACACATTTTTAAGTTGAGGTGATTCAAAATTTTTGAAGTATCCAGCTGAGCCGCGTCCCAACCAAAAGGTGCCACATCCCCTCGTCGATGCAAATATGTAAATTTGACTAGGAGAAACACCCATCAAACCATGAAATACGAAAAAACAATCATTCGAGCCCGAAAATGAAAATTTCTCCAAGGATAGACAATTTAGAAGTGTTACAAGGGTCAAATACGTCTATCGATACACATCCATTCATTTTTCTTCAAGTATTTAGGCGTAGAAACAATAAGGAAAACAAAACCCCAATCGTGGAGAATGGAAAACATGGGAGAACCTGATTTTTTAGATGAATAGAGAATGAGAGACCCAAATTACAGACCTTTTCTAGAGGAATAAAGAAACAAGGAGAAAACAATGGATCCATAAGAGATCTACGACCCAGGAACAAATTAAAAATGGCAACAAAGATTAAGCAAGCACAACATGGGAAAATAAAGTGATAGAGGCCGCGAATCGATAGATTTTAAGAGGAAAACTAGGTCGAGACTATTTTCAACACCAACAGATTGGGTCTCAAGTGGGTTGTTTTAGCTGGCACCACAAACTACTCATCAAAAATTACCTTAGTTCCAATATTCAGTTTAAGCTTATCTACAGGGATTTTTTTATCTAACTCTTTATAGAAAAATTGAATTTAGCACTATAAAAAAATATATTCTTAAAAATCAATCAAACAGATGTAGAAAAGTAGTCTGGATATCTTCCATTCTCCTAAGTGGCACTTTCTTCGAATATTGGTCCCAATGAACCTTACATTGTGAAACCTCACAGCTTTTTCAAGTGTAACTTACGGGTTTCTAGTATCCTAATATGATCAACCGTGATTACCTCTGGATCCGAAACCTACAATGAATTTTAATTAAGTACATGTGTTAAATTAGGTACATATTTCTTAAGCAAGGAAACATGAAATACATTTTGCATCCTAGATAGAGCGGGAGGCAATGCTAGCTTGTAGGCTACTAGTCCAATGACCTATAGGACTTCAAATGGTCCTAAAAAGTTAGGAGATTGTTTGGTTGACTTGCCAAATGAAATGGAACTCTTTTAGGTTTGACCTTAAGAAAAACTTTTATCTCCGACGTTAATTTTTTTGTCAATTCTTTTTAAATCTGCATAACTTTTCTGTCTATTTGCAGCCTCTTTCAATCTTTCTTGGATTAATTTAACCTATTTTTCCATTTTTGACAACATTTTAGGTCCAATTAGTACTCTATCTTGAGGATTATCCCAACTTATTGGTGTTCTACACCTACGACCATATAAGGCCTCAAAAGGAGCCATCTAAATGTAAGAATGGTAGGTGTTATTATAAGCATATTCAACCAAGGGAAGATACTCTTCCCATTCGTATTGTTGATCCATGTAATACATTCTTATTAAATCTTCCAACACTTGATTTACTCTTTCATTTGACCTTCATTTTTAGGATGGTAGGCGTAACTTATGTTTAGTTTTGTCCATAAGGTAGCATATAAAGTTTGCAAAATATCGGAAGTCATACTTGAGTCCCTATCTGAAATTATTATTTCGAACTCCATGTAATCGAATTTTTTTACACAAACCTTTTTCCAATATGGGTGAATTATCCTTTAAATTACTTGCTATAAAATGTGCCACTTTAGTTAACTTGTCTACAACTACAAGTATAACATCATGTTTATTTTGGGACATAGGTAGACCTTGGACAAAATCCATACTTATAACTTGCCACTTATATTCTGGCACATTGTGAGGATATAATAGTCCTACTAGATGTAAATGTTTAGCCTTTACTTGCTAACATTCCAGGCATTGTGAGACATAAAGAATCACATCACTTTTCATCTTTTTCCAGAAGTATTACTTTTTGATGTCCGCCATCATTTTTGTTACTCTTGGATGTCCCGAGTAGGGAACATCATGAAATTCTCTTATAACTTTATTCCTAAGCTCTTTACCCTCTGGTACATATATTTTGCTATTATAACGTAGAATCCCATCTATTTCCAACTTGAAACCATCATACCTTTTGTCTCTCAAATCTTTTTCTAAAGTTATTTTAACATGATTGTAGTAGGGGTCATTGGTTAACTCATTTTTGACTTCATCTTTGAATTGGGTTCTTAATGTAATTATAGTAGCAATATACTTTCTATGACTTAAGGCATCAACCACCCTATTCTCTTTTCCTTTAATGTAATTTATATCAAAGTCATAATTTTCTAGGAACTCCAGCCATCTTCGCTACCTTGCATTTAGATTCAGCTATGTAAAGATGTACTTGAGCCCAAGATGATCTATTTTGAGTTCAAAAGGTTTCCCAAGCAAATAGTTCCTCCATACCTATAGCATGAACAATCACAACAAGCTCAAGATCATGTGGTGCATAATTTACTTCATGCACCCTCAACTTCCTACTTTCAAAAGCTACCAATGCCCATCTTTTAGTAGTACTCCTCCCAAACCTTCCCCGAAGCATTCCCAATGAGAAGTTTGTTTGGATCTGGAATATTCAGCACCGGAGCATTTATGAGTCTACCTTTTAACTCCTTAAATGCTTCTTCACACTTGATGTCCCAAATGAATTTCTTACCCTTCTTTTGCAAAGAAGTGATAGGTCCCGCTAACTTAGAAAACGCCCTTTACGAACTTTCGATAATAGTAGCTTGCTAGACCCATAAAACATCTCACTTCATGCACATCATTCAATGCTAGCCATTCCATGATGGAACTAATCTTTGAAGGGTCCACTTGATATTCTCTTTTATTTATTATGTGGCCTAAGTATTGTACTTCGTATTGATAGAAAGCACACTTACATAATTTTCCATATAATTTATGTTTTCTGAGAATTCCTAGCACAATCTTTAAATGTTCATCATGTTATTCCTCATTCTTGGAGTATATTAATATATCATCGAGAAAGAAAAGTAAAATTGGTCTAAGTATTCCCTAAACACATTGTTCATCAAGTTCATGAAAGCGGCAGTTCATTTGTTAGACCAAAGGGAAAAACTGTAAACTCGTAATGCTCATATCTTGTTCTAAAAGTGGTTTTATGGATATATTCATTCTTGATTCGTAGTTGATGATAACCAGATCTGAGATCTATCTTGGAAAACACTTTTATGCCCCCATTTGATCAAATATATCATCAATTCAGGGCAGCGGTACCGATTCTTCATTGTTACCTTGTTGAGCATTCGGTAATCAATACAAAGTCTGAGGGTCCCATCCTTATTTTTACGAAGATAACTGGTGCACCCCATGGTGATATACTTGGTCTAATCAAACCCAATTACACAACTCATGTAATTGAGCTTTCAATTCAACTAATTTAGTTGTTGTCATTCTGTACGGTGCCTTAGAAATTGGTTCCATTGCTTGTTTGACCTCTATTGTGAAGTCAAATTCACACTTAGGTGGAAGTCCGAGTAACTCATTTGGAAACACATCTCTAAATTCTCTTAGGATGGGAAATTATTCTATTACAGGATCATTTTCATGTCCCGAATCTAATATTTTTACAAAGATATAGATGGCATCCCTTTCGCTTTTCCTTTTCCAATTTGAATGGCGTAAATATGCCTAGTGATAAACTCTCTTTTAACACCCTAAACACTCACTGTTTTCTATTGATCATCGTAGTAGGTTACACATTTTCCTAAGCAATCCAAGGTTGCATTATGTTGACTTAACCAATTTATACCTATGAACAACATCATAGGATCCAAGAGGTGCCACATACAAGTTTAATCTTGTTGTGAACTTAGGTAATTCTAGTGGTGCCTCAAACAAACATTGCTTCACTCTATGTACAACATTATTTCCATATTGTACAGTCCAAGTGTGTTCCATGTACCCAACTCTTATTTTGAGTTTATCAGCTACTTTAGATGAAACAAAACATTCTGTTGAACTGGAATCAAATAAAATAGAAACAGGTTCTCCAAAAATCTTACTTGAGGTTTCAATGGGAGTCACTTGCTTTTTTGCTTGCTTATTATGGACTATAACATAAATATTATGTTGTTACCCCTCTTTATTTACTGCAGTAGATCCCTTCTACAAGTTAATCCATTTCCTCTTTGCATACAAGCTTGTTAGTGAAATGATCGCCACCGCACTTAAAACATCCACCCGCAGGTCCTTTTCTCTCAATCTTATTCTCCGAAACTTATTCCTTGTTGCCCATTATTTTTATTATTCACAATAGTTCTACCCATATTCCTCTTTTATTGATAGGCTAAACTTATTGCTTCCCCTTTTTCCATGTTGGTTTACTTGTGGTTAGTGTTTCAAAACTATTATTTTTCCTTCTATTTTCCTCTTTAGAGGCATAAATACTTCACAACTTTTGTTCTTGCTTGATAACTTTTTCAAATACTATTTCCATCGAGGTAGGTCCATGAACATATACCTCACCACCAATGCTAGGATTCAATCCCATTATAAATTTTCTCACTCTAAACTTCTCATCCTTTTGATACATAGGAACATATTTCAAGCAATCGAGTGAAACGTTCCCAATATTCTGTAAGTACTTTCCTTGAGTCATATTTTGGAATTCTACCATCTTTTTGTCAAAGTATAGCTGAGGTAGCCATCTTTGATGGAAGTAGGCCTTGAACTACTCCCATGTGATCATACAAGAATCAATTCCTAGTTCCATTTTCTAGTTATCCCACTAGGAAGATGCTTCATGGGACAATTGGTAGGCTCCCATACTACTTTTGTCTCCTCTAAAAGTCCATAATCTCAAAATACTTTTCCATTTCAGATAGCCAATTTTCAATGCCATCCCTAAGAGTTGTACCATCAAATTTAGGTGGGGATATTCTTTTAATGTCCCTCACTAACTTAGTATCCAACCTTGCTTTCTTATTTTCCCTTTCATTCAGGTGCTCGGGTTGATCATCATGTTGCTCATCATCCCTATGATCCTCATCTTCTTCACCACCATGACCTTGTTGTTCTATGGCAACAACTTGGTTTTGGTGTCATTTAAAAGGTTGAGGATTTCTTCTAACTTAGCAGCCGATATTATTCGACATGTCATCATTATTTACCCCATTGTCACTCACCATATTAGCTCTTGTTGCCAGCCTAGCCAAAGTTTCCTATTTTTATAAAAGAGGATACTTTTTATTAGAATGTGTGTCCCATTAATGTCCAAGTGTCTAAGCCTCTGGCTCTGATACCAAAATGTAACACTCAAAATTACTAGAACTAGAAAATGAGGATTTTTTTTAAACATACATAAATATAGATTACATTGCTACAATCGTACATATTTATTTAATCAAATTTTTCTTTTTCTCTATCTCGATAACATCCGTTTAAGCCATGTGAGGCTAAGAAGGGTGTATCTAGATCTCCACGATCTCCCTTCACCACTACTTCGAGTGAAAATGCTTACTAGCATTTTGGCTCAACCTTTTTCAAGTCATGGGAACCATGTGAAAGTCCTTGGGTCTACCATGAAGCTAGTTTTCTGACTTCATATTCCAAGTTTCGACTATTTCCTACCTCATGTTTAGTGTTCAACTTGCCATGATTAGGTTACTAGAAATTTTAATTTAATCGAGAGGACTAGGTGATCGGACAATACAACCATTAATGCGTTACTTTGGCCAAAGTTTTCCACCGTGCACGCAAATTATTACGGCTAAACTCAAGACAACAAACTAGTCTTATGAGTTTAAGTCTTCTTCCACCTCACAACTATCCCTTTCACAGCTTATCTAGATCTTATAGTTTTATTTACTTTATTTCCAATTTAACCTATCTTGTAATATTTTATATCGAGATAAATGGCAAAGGCCAACTAGGATCATCATAAGATAAGTACATTCGTTATGCTAAATGTATCTATTTAAGCATTTCACATGTACTCATCCCTTAATATGCCCGATTGATCTTTTCATCTATTTATCTTCACATTTAGTTTCTCTTTTCCTATGCTTGGTTTTTTTAACCTTCAATTACCTTTTACAACGATACTCTTCGATTCTCTATACAATAGGATTTACAATCTTATAATATTAATACCAAGTTTTCCGAAAGGCCGAACTAAATATATATTAAAACATGTATATTTAATTATTCCTTCGATTAGCTATGCACCATAAATAGCTTATTTAATTTAGAAATTAAAGACAATTGATTGTTACAATAATCGCTAAATTATTAGCTTCATACATTGACAAATATCAAATAAATAAATTTAACAATTTATGATAAGTAAGATTTCTTAGTTTTAGTATTTATCATTTACTCATATTAAGATATTATTACATATAAGGTAATCATCTATTTATTAAAATCATAAATTAAATATGCCGTTAAGGTGAAATATATAACTATTACGGTAACCCTCACATAGTGAGGTTTGAATATTAACAATGGGTCCAAGATCCCAATAAATTTAGTCAAAATCCGGGATATCATCCTTCTACAAATTAAAATCCAAGTATCTCATTTAGATCCATGCTACAATTAAATTTCATAAGACATGAGTTTCGTATATCCAACGGGATGACTAATTGTCCCGCAAGAATGGAGTAGTGGTATGTTATCGGTTCAAAATGAACTTGCATGAATATTGCCTCCATTTTCTCGATGCAATTATTTGATAAAATATGAAACAATATACATGTTATTTTATTAAAAATGTATGGTAATACAACAAAGGATGTATTAGTACATGTTTTTAATCAAGATACAACTATGAATGTACACAAATAGAACAAAAAATTTCTATTTCAGAAATCATGTTTCACTCTAATCACAAGGATCAAGACATAATCAAACCATAATCATTCAACATCTAAATTCTGATTAAATCACAAGCAAATCATGCTTCACATTGTACCGATGCAACTATTATTTTTCTTACCTTCCAATCAACAAACGACTTAAAAAACTATTTGAAAATCATTTCCAAATACCAATTAGAGATATTCCCTCTTAGGTAATGAGAAACTCTATAAAACACACAATAAATTTATTTCAAACAATCAAAATACATTTATATATATGTTAATAAGAAATCACAAGACCCCCAAATGAGTTCTATAGATACTTTTCTAAGGCGAGTCATTTGGTGTGATTACGTAACATTGAACTTTCCCCAAGGTGTGGGACCTTGCAAAAATGGGAAAGCTCTCCAGTTGAAGGTTGGTTCCTTATTCCTTGATTTAGGTACATACGTAGAAAATTGTAGAGGATCTCTTCTTAATCCTAATCTAAACTTTACCAAGGAGACAGGATAGAAGGAATACAAAAATTAAAAAAAAAAAAAGCTAAACTCGAGGTGATGCACCAAAGGAATGATGAAAACTTGTTTTGCTAATAGACACAAACCAAAAAAATGCATACAATAAACAAGCACAGATAGCTAGATATATAATGGGAGACCATAAGAAAGTAAAAGAGATGAGAGGATCTAGAATCGATCACAAACACTTTTATTGCTCAAGAGATTGATATAGTCAATTACAAAGTAGCCAAGAGGCAAAACATATTGCAAATTTTTGATGGAAGGCCTGAACCCCACAAATCCTTTTGCTAAGAGGAGAAGGGAGCCTGCAAAATAAATAATTTCCAACCCTTTACAATGAATCCTACCCCCATTTTTATAGATTTGATCAGAGAGATGAAAGAGAGAGAGGGAAGTGGGAAAAGTAGGTCGAACTCAACCACTACTGTTAATGCTTCTGATAAAATATTCTCCCCAAATTCGTCTTTACTACATCAAACCTTGATTCGGCACCTTGAAGGAAGAGGAAACGATGAAACAGATCAAATCTGATCTTGTTGTTGAAATTAGAAGATCTCGCATTGAAATCCTGAAGACATTTTCTCCATTTTTCTTCACCTAACCTCCTCAAAAATAAAGTCTTAGACCTCCATGTTATGGGTGAGGCTGATATCTTTTCAACGGCATCTGATTTATAATATTTCGAGCCCTGAGTCGAAAGATATGCCCCTTAAAAGTTTGTATCGGGTCCATACAGGAGGGTGGGAAAACAACTTGAAAAATGGGTTCTCTTTTGATATGGTACACGTGGTAGACATATTGGAACAAAAATCATGCCTATGGGTCAGCAATTTATCTTTTCCCCTTTCTTCGATTCCCGCTTTGGCTTTGACTCGGCCTAGATGCTTTGACTTTTTCCTTGGGTGGAGTTACATGCCATTTTCAAATTTTACCCCTTTAAAGAATGCTAGACCGACACTTGCATTCTTTGCTTTGGCCTTTATACTTCGCCAATTTTGAAGCCTTTTATGTTTGTCTTTTGACTATATTTTCTATTTTTTGGATCATGGTCAATCCAATATTTGGCATGGGGGCGAAAATATGGATAACAATTTGGTGAATCACAAGGGTATTTTCCTGCTAGATGAAAAGACCAATTGCCTTGTCATATCCAAGGGCATGGAGTCATGATTGATAACATGTTATTGATTTGAACTTTGAAAACTGACCCCTGGGCCACTTGAAACCCATTAGAACTAAAACTGATCTTGACCAAATGCCAAGTCCAAACATTGCATGAGAGAAAAAAATAGCACCACACTATATACAAAATTTGAAATCATACATGCTCCAAATGGAACATGTAGAGCGTGTAAAGCACTTAGGAGAAAAGCAATCTACACTACAACAAGACAATGTGCATAAGCACTTAGAGGAAAGAGAAAACTAAACTAATATGTACAGGTGAGAACTCCCCTTTTAGTAGTAGTGCTTAAGATAGATCCCATTTACTGGAATCTACAACTCTTCACCCTCCAATGTAGACAATTGGAAAGCATTGCTACTTTTACATCTTGTGATCATATAGGGGCCACTCTAGATGGTGTAAAATTTTGAATGCCTTCCTAGTTTTGCTCGATCTGCATCCCATTTCAAAACCAGGTCTCCTTCTGGAAGGTCCTTTCTTTTGTCTTCTTGTCAAATAATTTCTTGATTGAAGCTTGATTCTTCTCTATTGCTTGGAGAGTATGCTCTCTAGTTTCTTCTAATTCTATCAGCTCTACATATCCGGCCTCTATTGGTCCAAATTTAGATGTCTCTAATTGCTTCACGAGCTCCAAATTGGCAAAACAATTAATATAGGAAACACTGCCTCTTTCCCATAAACGATATTTAATGGAGAGATGCCTGTAGATCTCTTGGGAATTATTCTATCAGCCCATAAGGCCATTTTGAGATTTGTGTGCCAGGTCCTCTGATTCTCATCAAGAGTTCTTTTGATGATCTTTAACAGGTTCTTGTTTGTAGACTCATCCTAGCCATTACCTTGAGGGTAATAGTTTGATGAAGTACTCAAATAAGTCCCATTCTTAATAGCCATCCTATGATCTTGAACATATGAATGCTAATGCATTGTTTGATATGATGGTGGCTAGTACTCCAAATCTGGTCACTATCCCTTCATAGAAATCTAGGATACTAGACTCATTTGCTTCCTTGAGTGCCACTGCCTTGGTCCATTTGGTGAAATAATCTGTCACCGTTAGGATCCATTTGTGACCTTGCCTTGAGTTTTGATTGATGACTCCAATGAAGTCCAATCCCCATTGCATGAAATTTTGGTTGATTGAGATTGGATGCAATGGAAGTTCTGCTAGCCTTTCCTTGCCTTTGAAGAATGCACAATTCTTGCACCTTTTGATCCATGTGTAGTAGTCACTAAACACTCTGGGCCAATAATATCCTACTTTCATGATTTTGAGTGTTGTCACTCTTGGAGAAAAATGGCCTCCAACTACTTCAACATGGAATTCTTGTAGCACTCTCTCCACTTGATCTGTCTCAATGCATCTCAACAGAATGCCATTGATGTCCCTCTTAAACAAGACACCATCAATAAGAACATATGGGATGGCTTGTAGCCTGAAATGCCTTCTTTTTTATTTACTCATCCCATGAGGACACATGCATGTTCGAAGGAAGTGCACCATGTCTTGGGTCCAATAAGGAGTAAGTACATCATCTCTCCCTTCTTCTTGATCATCTTGTAGAACAAAAACAACCTCCTTTTCACTGTTTGTTTCATCTTGTTGACCTAAGGCTAGTTGTTCACATAACCCCTTCCCACGGACTAGCTTGGTGACCTTGATCTCAATGTCATATTCCATGACATGAGTGATCCATCTTGCATGCTTTTCATTCAGGTCCTTGTTGAGAAGGAATTCTTTAACTCCCACATGGGAGACCAATAGTTGGATTTTGTTGTTTGAAACCAAATTCTTAAAATTATTCAATCCTCTTATCACCACCAGGACCTGCATCTTAATGAAGGAGTACCTCACCTCATAATCTTCTAGACTCTAACTATGAAGAAAGCAATTGGTTGTTTTGTACTTTCTTTGTTCTGCAGCACCAAGATTGCAAAAATTGTGTCGCTACCACCAAAGGCATATAGTATGAAATGTTTGGAAAAATATGGGTTCACAAGAGTTGGGGCTTGTGATATGGCTTCTTTGATGACCTCAAAACTTTATTTTATCTCATTTGTCCACCTGAATGTTAATCTCTTCTTTAGCATCAACATTATTGGCTTAACAAGGGCAAAAATTTTGGAACAAACCTGCAGACAAAATTGATTTTTCCCAAGAATCTTTGAAGACCATTCTTGTGACTTGCAATGGTAATACTCTTATTACTTGAACTCTTTACGGGTCGATTTCCAATCCTTCCTTTGATACAATATGGCCTAGAATCTTACCTTCATGGGCCAAGAATATGCATTTTTTGGGGTTCAGTGACACCCCAAAACTCCTGCATCGTTGGAACACCTGCCTTAAGTGGAAGAGATGATCTGCTACATTTTTGGAAAACACTGTAATGTCATCCAGATAGATCAACACTACTTTTTTGATCAACCCCTTGAATTCCATATCCATTTCCCTTTGAAAAGTGGCTCCGACATTGGATAATCCAAATGGCATTTTCCTATAGGCATAGGTGCCCCATTTGGTAGTGAAATTTGTTTTAAATTGATCATCTTCTTTCACCATGATCTGGTTGTACCCTGAGTAGCCATCTAGGAGGGAGAACCTTTCTAACCCAGACACTACTTACAAGATCTACTCCATTGAAGGGAGTGGGTAGTGGTCTTTGAGGGAGGATTTGTTCAAATCCCTGAAGTCAACACACAACCTAATTTCTCCATTTTTCTTCCTAAATGGGACCAGATTCATAACCCAGCTTGAGTGTTTGATTAGAAATATGATGCTTGCCTCTATCATCTTGTTCAAATCCTTCTTCATCAGAGGCTCTATATGTGGGTTGATTGGTCTCTGTTTCTACCTGATGGGCTAAGTAGTTGGATCTAATTCGATTGTGTGTTGTGCTAGTTTTGGATTGAACCCTCTTAGGTCCTCATAACTCCAAACAAACACATCGGGAATTCTTGACAAAGATGTATGAATTCATACCTTTCTTTTTTTTGGTCGCCACTTTTCCAATTTGAAGTGTCTTGTCTTCTCCAACTAGGATTGACTCGAATCTTCTTCTTTGATTTACATGTTCACCTTCTCTTTTTGAATTGATCATTAGGATTGAAAATAGATTCCAACACCACTAAGAATTCGAGAAGTTTGTTTGTATGCGGTTGTATTATCTCGATTCTCGTCTTGCTTCTCTAGTATGCTCTAGTTTATAGCTTAGAATTCAACTTCTTCTTGTAGAAATTTAATGATCTTCTCGATCATTCTCGACACCTACCAAGATGTATTATTATATGGAACTGCTAGACTCACAACCACATGGATATACGGTTATTATGTATCCCTCTTGATCTTTGTCAACCACATAAAATGTTGCTCCAACTACTATAAGTCTATTAACAACTTCATTCTCCTTCCCGGTATGGACACAATATTGAAGGCCTTGAAATCCTCCATGAGATCCCATATCCTACTCTTGTAGTTTTTGAGCAGGTCATTTTTGACCACAATAACTCCTCTCGACCTGATTGGCAACCCGTTCACTATCACCAAATACTTGCAGGTTCTTGATTCCTAGCTTCATTGCCCAATGAATACCTTGGACTAAAGCCTCATATCCAAATGAGTGTTATTTGAGAAAGTGAACTAGAATACAAAGGATGAATAATATCACATACCTCACGGGGACATAATCATAGCTCCTCCATCAAATAATAATTACCATACCTCATTATGATCCTTAAATTCTTGCTTGATTAGATCAAATGCAAGAGGTGATTCTCTTCAAGTAGGTACTAGACACCTAGTTCAAATTCCTCCATCTCCTTATAGGGGTCAAAAGCATGTTTTTGTTGGCCTACTCATCTAGGGTCAAGTATGGGATACATCCCACATTGGTATCTATTTCATTAGTGTTTAGGAGATCTTCTTGATCAAATCTTGAGTAGTTAGCATTGATTGGGCTAGGCACATAGGATTCAATATGATAATCAGCAATAGGTTCAGATATGATTTTGACCTTTGCTCCATACCTTATCCTAAAGAGCAAATGTTACCAATAAACGAGATAGGTAGCCTCTAATTTTGGCAGTGAAGTCCCTAGACAGACACAAAGCAAAATGTGGTGGCAAGTCTATGATTGACACATTTTACAAAATAGTCACATTAGGGCAAGTGTGTAGAGTGAGACTCAGATCCTTGATGATTCCCATAGTAGTCATTGTTGTCCCATCTAATTGGACTACTCCTCTAGAGATGACCTCATATTGGAGACCCAACTGATCAGCTATTTGTTTGGGCATCACAGAACTACTAGCCCCAGAATCAATCATACAATTGTGTACTAATTTGTCTCCAATAATTAATGAGACATAGAAGGGAGGAGGTCTCATGTTTTTACCTTGTTGTTCTCCATGGTTCCTCCCAGGCTGAACTACATTGGCAAGCACTTTCTCTTGCTAGTTAGGGGGGTGATTTGAACTTGACCAATTCTGCATGGTAGTCTGCAACTGCATCCTCTACCCTAGAATGGCCAAGTGACTCCCATAGTGAAATGTTCACAATTGTATTTTCATCTGCTCAATAATATTGAATGTGATTTCCAATTTACGCCCCTTCCAAGACACATTTCTTTCTTGCACATGGGTTTTACAACCAGTTCTTGAATGGGTTTGGGAGGTGGTTTGGATTGGTTTTGTATGTTTGGAGTTACACTTGGAACATTAGGACCTTATGGAGAGATGGAAGATTGAGGGTCACCTAAATTCAGTGGTGGCCCTCTCCGATACTTCTCTTTTTGGACCGTGTATTGGCAGCTACACTTTGAGAAGGGAACTAATTCATCCCATAGAAGTCTTTAGCTTTGCCGAGGTTGTCAAGCATAGTTTCGTTTGGGGCCACCTTGTTGAGCTTCTTGTTATTGATCTTCCTCTTGGCCAGGTTCTTGTGGCACCATATTGGTTTGCACCATCAAGGCCTGATTTAGAGCACCATTAAAGCATGTTGATTGGTTGTGTGGTGACTACATGGAAAAAGCAATTACATTAATGTGTCATATTATTATGTGTAGTAACTAATGCCCTTGATGTTGAAGCTGTGTTAGGATCATATAGCCCGAAAGGTCTAGTATCCTGGGGTTGTCCTTGATTCTAGCTCTAGTTTACTGATCGAGGTGGTGGCTTATTCTGCTGATATTGGGGTCTATCTTGATATTGAGCATGGGGCTGGTATGGCCTGGAACTCGAGCTTATTATCTTTTGATGGTCACTAACTCATTTCCAAAGTTCCGAATTTGCTTCATCACTACTTCCCCCGAAACTCTATAGAGGTATTAGATGATGAAGTGGAAGCTTCAAATGAGATTTGACTCTGGGGTGGGTATAGGAGCTAATGTAGGTGCTTGGCTAGTATTTGGGCTTCCTAACTTACAAGATAGAGGCATGGATGGCCTAGGAGTGATTTTCCAGCTTGAATCAAATGGTTCTCAACCCCTATGGAGAGGCTATAGGCTATAGGTAATGTAGTGCCCCCATTGATTTGAATCATCGAGAGAAATATCAGAATTTAAAGCCCTAAGAAAGTATAAGAAGGCACCTTCATTAGTGGGATTTACTACTTTGTTGGAATCCTATCCCAAGTCCGCTAGAATCTAAGGTTGAAGTTTGTCAGCTACTCATTTGGGGCTCTCTTGATTGTTGTTAGTTTCTCCAACAAAGACAAGTTATCACCTTTTTCCCCAAACTGATTGTGAAGGGCCGTGCACTGGTTCCAGTTCTAGATAGAGCCTGCTTCAAGACTCCTGAACCATTGTGAAGCTTTCCCTTTGAATGAAGAGGCAAGAAACTTGACTGCAATGTCCATCTCATGGATCTCGTGGATTGTACAGACATTTGCAATATCTTGGACATGGTCACCAGGAGAAGTTTGATATTCCCGGTGAAATGTGGGATGCTCTTTAACGCTACAATCGGAATTGGGTTTTGTGTAATCAATTTGAGTGAAGTTGACATATGGATTTGGTTGTGCCATTTTGATTGGCCTAAGAATCCTCGCAGAGGTGAAAGAAAGGCCTTGAAGGTGGATGCGTTGAAAAGGTTCTTCTTGGTGGAGATGGAGACCTCCGAATTCTTCTTCATCTCCTTTCTCTACACGGGATAGATGCAAGTATTCAAATATACCTTCTTTCCTTGCTCTAGACCATGTTTTTCACATGAATATCCCAAGCTTGGGCTACGAAACCAGAGATTTGTTTCTTTTGGAGTCACCGGATGTACAATTTTAAGGGTTCTTAAAAGCCGGAATCACAACAAGTGTAAATCAATCGCTACTCGTAATAAGATGGAGAATTCTTAATCCCACCGAGCATGCCAAAACTATCAATGTAAAATCACACCACCCCCAAATGAGTTCTACAAATATGATTTTCTAAGGAAGATTCATTTGGTGTGATTGTGTAACAAATTAAATTTTCCCCAAGGTTTGGGACCTTACAAAATGGGAAAGATCTTGAGATTGAAGGTTGGTTCCTTATTCCTCTATTTAGGTGCATATGTAGAAACTTGCAGAGGATCTATTCTTAATCCTAATCTAAAATTTACCAAGGAGACAGGGATAAAAGGAATACATAAATTAAAACAAACATAAACTATGAGGTGATGCACCAAAGGAATGATGAACACTTGTTTTGCTAATAGACACAAACCAAAAAAATGCATACAATAAACAAGCACAGATAGCCAGATATATAATGGGAGACTAGACAAAAGAAAAAGAGACAAGAGAGGATCTAAAATTGATCACATACATGTTTTATTTCTCTATAGATTGATACAATCCATTACAAAGTAGCCAAGAGGCAGAAACATATTGCAAATTTTTGATGGAAGGCTTGAACCCCACAAATCCTTTTTCTAAGAGGAGAAGGGAGCCTACAAAACAAAGAATGTCCAACCCTTTACAATGAACCTTTCCCCCATTTTTATAGATTTGATCAGAGAGAAGAAAGAGAGTGAGGGAAGCGAGAAAAGAAGGTCAAACTCAACCACTGTTGTTAATGCTTCGATAAAATATACCCCCAAATCTGTCTTTACTACATCAAACCTTGATTCGGTGCCTTGAAGGAAGAGGAAATGGTAAAACAGATCAAATCTGATCTGGTTGTTGAGGCGAGAAGATCCCACATTGAAATTCTGAAGATGTTTTCTCCAATTTTATTCACATAACCTCCTCAAAAATAAAGTCTCATACCTCTATGGCATGGGCGAGGCTGAGATATTTTCAACAACATCGATTTTTAATATTTTGAGCCATGAGTTGAAAGGTATGCCACTTTGAAGTTTGTATTGTGTACATACTGTGAGGGCGGGAAAACAACTTGAAAAATGGGTCCCTTTTGATATGGGACATGTGGTAGCTAGATTGGAACAAAAATTGGGCCTATGGGTCCGCAATTTATCTTTTTCCCCTTTCTTCTGATTCCCACTTTGGCTTTGACTTGGGCCCAGATGCTGACTTTTTCCTTGGGTGGAGTTGCGGGCCATTTTTAACTTTTACCCCTTTAAATAGCACCTGAACGACACTTGGCATTCTCTGCTTTGGCCTTTATACTTAGCCAATTTTGAAGCCTTTTATGTCCGTCTTTTGACTCTATTTTCTATTATGCGGGATCATGGTCAATCCAATATTTGGCATGGGGGTGAAATATGGATAACAATATATTTATAAAACAGTCCAATTAAACAAAGTGTAAAAACACCTCTATTAAATCATTTTAACATGTTCTTTCAGTAATCGATGATCAACAAAAAAATCGACCCACATACCACAGGATGATAATTTTGAATTCTATTTGCATAGAATAATAGAAATAAGTTTCTAACACTTCCAAAGAACAAAATCCTTTAAGAAAAACTAAGTCATCTTACATAGACTCAGCTAACACTAATTTTTTTTTCAATCATGTAATAAAATTATACCTACAGAAAATCAACTTGTACATATCCAAATCAGTTTGTTCCGGCATTAATTTCTTTTCTGTTTAGAAATTATTAGAATCCAGAAGCAAATATATCAGGAAAATGATGAAATACCCGTAAAAGCATTTTCACACTACCCAAAAATTGCTTTTCTCATACAAATAAATTATTGTTTGACTGTAATAAAACCCAGAGGCAGAAATCAATTTGGGTTTCAAAATCAAATTTAAATAGAAAATAAAATAAAATAAAAATTGATTAGGAACACCCATCTGCGTTTTTTCTAGGTTTAGCTAAAACCACACAAAGGAAACTTAAAAGAATACAGAATCCATCAATTTCCTTTTTAGATTTCATTTCCAAGCAATTAAATCAGAAGTTGTCCACAAATTCATTTAATTGCCATTTAAAACAGAATGTGTATTTCCTCATTATTTACAAATAATGCTACAGAGAAGGGAGAAGATATTCATGCCTAAAGTAAACCTAGAATTAACAACCTCTTACTCTTCCAGCTCCAACAAGTTGAATCCTTCCTTCCTCCCAAAACTCACGTAGGTATCCTAGAAGAGAAGAATGAAAACAAACAAAGGAGAAATAAAAGAAAATATAATGAAGAAACTATACTATAATGGAGAATTTTCGGGCTTCCCAATGTTGCTTCATGCGTCAATGCATGCCACATACTTGGTGTCAGATGAAGGCGTGTCCCTTTCAAAACTCTTAGATTTTAAATATTAATATATTATTATTATTATTCTTTTAAACTTTTGATTTACATGCCAAATCCTTTTAGGATTTAAATATATAATTTCACAAATTGATAATGTTTTTTTAATTTATTTTAATTGATACCTAACTTTAAGGGTAAAATTAATCATCATAATATAAGTCCACATATTACCAACAATATGTTATCGTAATAATTATTCGAATTCCCATGTTCCATATAAAACATTCAAACAAATGAAAATCACCAAGTCTCAAATAATAATTCAAATATTCTCATAAAGATGGTTCGATATAGCATTATCAAATAAAGCAGAGGTAGTATTCATCACAGTCATTGCGCAAAAGTTGAACAAAATAAAAAATGACCAAACCAATTAAAATAAAGTAATGCTAACCGGAATACAAATAATCTGAAAGATTCACTATCATTTATTAACCGCTTTACCTATGATTAAGGCCTAATCACGTTTTAGAAAGGGTCATCACGATGGGTGTGGGGTTATTCATTCCGCAATGTCATGCCCTACAACATAAGCTTTGGGTCATGATACGATGAACCAAATGAATTTTACACCCAATGATGATCTTGTCTAATCTGTTTAGACTTAACTGTAGTTAATTTAACTCGATAAGAAATTTTGGGATGTTACAGGAGACAAGCATAAACTTAAACTGTAATTTTTGGATGATCTAACAAACTTCCCGATGAAACTAGATTGCTTGAAGACCCATTTTTATTGACAAGTTGAATTTGATCCCCTCAGTAAATATGTTGACCACTCCCTTGTTAAAATATATAAATCATGATTTTTGGAGACATGAAAATAATCTTCATAACTCCAGAAAGGATATGTTAAGTTCCTACGTGTAACTTGTCACAGGAGGAGTCACTTCAATCCTTGAATCAATCTCGAATGATCTTCTGTGATAATTTTGATGCCCTTCTAAGCCTGTTACACCATTTTGCAACTGTAGGGAGATGTTAAAAGTGAAAAGTTGGGTTTTGTTTCATCTTTCCATTTGAATAATGGACAATGAAATGCTTATCCACATTCGCGAACCTCTCGTATTGTTACTAGAAAATTTCCTAGAACCTTCAGTTTGAGGAAAACAATTTTCTTTATAGTTTGGCAAAGTCATTTTGTAGGCCTTTGGTTGTAGTCGACTAGGTCAAACTGGACCAATTACTACCGGTGGCTCTGGAAAACTTGTCTTTGTTTGAAAAGTGTTTTCTAGTTCTCGATCCCGTCAACTATGGTGAATTCTCTATATATGGGGAACTTGTAGGAAGTTTCTTGTTATACGTTCATCCATCAAATGTTAGTTTTGGATGTGGTTTTCTGAACCCTCGAGCTAAATTTTGATCGTTTGCAACTAGGCCAACTATGACTAGTGACCTCGGAAAAATAGCTGCCAATTGTAAACCATTTTCTAGTTCTGAATTTTTTTAGTTCCTATGAATTCTTGGGGTATAAGAGGACACATAGGAACTTACTCATGGTGTTTTTACTCATCAGAAGACAACATTTGAAAGTGGTCTCTTCACCTCCGAGTCTAAATCAACATTTTTACAACTAGTAGGAAAATAATAAAATGTTGTAGGAACCCTATCGAGGTTAGAAAACAACCTTGTAAACTTGTTGACACTTGTAAATAATTGTTTGAAATTCTATTGTGTGACTGTTGTGTAAAATTGAACGTTTGGAAAAATAGTGTTTCTCTCTCTCTTTCCTTTCTCCTTCTCTCTCATTGGTTATGAAATGAAGTGAAATGAATACATGTCTCTAATCTTTTTTTAAATTCAAATCATAATCATGATTATATGTAAATGGGAAACTAAAAACATTAATTATGCTAGATTAGGGTGAATGCCATGCCAGGCGATTTATCACCGATTTCATGCTCACATGGTTTTGCAGATGCAAGAAAGATGGTGAAAAGGCGTTGTGAAATTCATTGTTTATTGTTGTAATTTATGCAGTCATTGTAAAAAGGTATATATGTATAATGTATTCCCATGTTACAGAAAATTTGTATTTGAAATTTGCTAATATGTATGAGATGCTAGTTTTAGGGATATCTTAGGAAATGTGCATTTAATCACAGGTTCAATTTGATTCATAGTTGCGTATGGTAAAAGGGTTTGATATATATATATATATATATATATATATATATAGTAAATGAATTTGAAGTTAATACATTGTGGGGCATTTTTCAGTGTTCAATAAACGATTAATTATTTATTGTGTTGTATTCTTACCTTGTAAATGTAATAAAGAGATTTAATCGAAACACTCAACCCTAGTATAAGATTTGTGCATAACTTGTCTTAATGTGTGTGATCCTTCATAGCGTAGAAAAAATTGAAACCATAGAATAAACTTAAACCTTGTACTCGATGGTGCCTCCTAGGTTAGGTAAATAAAACCCCTAGTTGAAGTTTACCGTCATAGTCGTTATGTTTAGTGACATTGTTGTGAACCCATCTTTTAGGAATGACATGGTCCAACTTTATCCAGAGTATGTGGTTTCCTTCTAGTTTTGGTAACCGTGAGGAGAATGTCCTCTCTTCAGGCTTCGACACCATGTTGAGTGGTCAAGACTGCCTTGGAAGTCACCTTATGAGTCCTTGTTCAAGCAATGACAATGCAGTGTAACCTTACCATCTATGGGGTAAATAGAGCTAATACTCCCTTAGTATCCTTTTGGATTGCTAGGTCTTACGTGATTAGATCTAGAAATTAACTTCATCAGCGAATGAAGTCCCTGTTGGATCCAGACGACATAATTGGAGATCATGAAATACTTGTTCTAGGTCTTAAACTCTTGTTAATGAACTCCTTAGTTCCTCGTAGTTAAATGTGTTACCTTGGTTTCTATCAACATATCACCTTGGTATTTTCTTGAAGGTGGTTTAGCATAAATATGTCCTCTTGCCTTAAACTCATATATAGTTGAGGCGTAGATCATTAGGTGCAGTTGGAATTAAACCAAACCTCGAGTTGATTAGGAGGTTAACTTGGGATTCATGTGTAGTTATAATGCTTCTAATCATATAATTTTTCAAAATGGTAAATAACTACTTTTGTAACTCTTTATGTTATAAAGTGACACCCCCAAAAAAAAAAGAGACCTAGCAAACATTGTAAATGAAATGAGAAACAATAGTATGTGTGATAATGGTTTAGGAACAAAAATTCACTTGAAGTCCTTATGGATGATTTAGGCATTGAATTTTTGTTAATAATGGATACAAATTGATTCTTGGTGGGACTAGGCCTTTGAGCCAGTTTAGATTCCACTAAAAATAAGATAAAATAAAATTATGTCTTGTAAATGCTTAACTGAATCAAACTAAGATTGATACTAAAACAACCATAGTACGAAAACAAATGTGCTTTGAATGGAAGGAAGTTTATAGGAAAGAGAAACTTGAACCTTCACCTCCTTTGATGTGTATTATTTTCCCTTGACAACTTCTGGTTGGTCCCCTTACATAATGAGGGTAAAATTAAATGTCAACTAAACATATTTTGAGAAAACAAACCTTTAGCATAAGAATGAGAGAATTAGGAACTTTTTAGGTAATTGGAAATATGGAATTTAATTATGTAAGTTATGGATATTTTCATAAGGGATAAAGAGAAAACTTAAATGGTTGAACAATAAGTTGAATGTGAAATGAATTGCAGAATCTATATGTGGAAAATGGATAAAATCATCCTTGTATAAAAATGTTCCTGGAATGTTAATCATAACTAAGATGTAATCATGGAAATGATGTGTTGTGGGGTTGCCAATCCTTGAGTCCCTTTTCTTGTGGTTGGGTTATTGCTAGCATTCGTTCATTGGGGAAGGTGTGGCATCGACATGTATATGGTGTTGTCATGTGTCTATGTGGGTCAATGGCTTATGTAAGTGTCATATGTGTTATGGAGTTTTCCTTACTTGGAGCCTTTGTGGCATTGTGTAGTGAGCAATGTAAGTAAAAAAATATATCCTAGTATTTTATTGTTGTATTTGTGTGTGTAAAATGTGGGTGTTACAAGAATTCATTTTAAAGGTTTCAAATGATTCTATTGGGTGTTTCTAGAATATTTATAGTCAAAATTATATATTATACAACTTGAAAAGGTTAATGTTTAATCTTAGACCAAAAAAAGCATCTCACGCTCTAATTCTCTCGTTGAGTTGTTGATGTCACCAACTTAAGTAATCTATGCGCACTATTAGAGTTTGACGACCTTTTAGAGGTGCCAATTTTTTTGGGTAAAGTTTATTTTGAATACCCTCCTCAATAAGTGCTCCTTCCTCCCAACGTAAATATTAAAGTTCCCTAAAAACCATAGAAAATATTTGGTGAATTTTTAAAAACCACTTTTGAAAGTATGATGGCGAATCATAGGAAAATTTGTTTCATAGGGTCGATACAAATACAACAACCAAAAACCACACTCATTTAGACAAGTAAAACAACCAAAAACTAGGAAAATGTATGATCATTGAGACAAGTACAACAACCAAAAACCACACTTGGGCATATACAACAACAAATCTTAATTATGAATTTGTGACAACCATATTTTTCAAACTAGAAAACAATCTCCAATTTAAAAAACCCATAATTATCAAACTTTTGCTTAGAACAAAACAACACTAAATATCCTAAAGATCATGATAAAAAACTTTTAAAATCCCAAATATAGTCTTCTTCAAAGCATACTTCATTTTACTATCTGATTAAAGTAAAATGTAAAATAGTATTCTACTCTAATGCAAGTTTGAAATAATAAAAAACCTAATAATGAAATATTGAAATACCAAAATGATACCCAAGAAACTAAGCAATGAAAATATAAAACCTAATGTGTAAAGAGGGTTAAAAGAGCCTTATCTCGATTCACAAAGGTTGTTAGGCGTATGCATGCAGGGAGGCGATTGAACAAAGATGGAATATTGTTGCAACAAACCACATAAAAATACATCAAATGTGGATTTGGCTAGAATGGGGTGCCAGAGAGGGATGGGGAACTCACGGGCACATTTTTCCCGATTATGGGCACCCTGGTCTACAAAGATTCTCTAAAACACAAATTTCTAGGGTTGCAAAGGTGTCTGCATTGTTATCTCTTTGTCACATGTATGTCATTGATCTTCACTAGATGTCATCATAGAATTGCAATGAATGAATCACCCTGAAAAACCCCAGAAAGTATCAAAACCCTAAAAAAATACGCATATGAAGGGGCTACACTATCCTTAAGAACCAAATGAATGGACTAATCACTTTGAGTGCTACACTACATCTCGGACACTGTTAGCGAGAAAAAAATTTCAAGTGTAAAAATTTGTGGGTTTCTTGCCAACACTTTAAAAATCAAAGTCCCTCTACTTAAATGATACAAATTCTATGTTCGCATGCACTTGAAAAGGTGGATTTTCCTTATGGCCTTACATTCGAGGATCTAACAGGGGACCTGTCTTGAACTTGCGGTGAAGCTAGCAATTGCTTACTAGATATGACTTTGTCTTGAGAGCGGGGAAGGGAGTGAGAATAAGAGGTAGGAGAACTAATGTTACGGAGGTAGAAACTCGATTCGGTGCATACACTAGTTAGAAATTTCAACACATGCATTTAAGAGAAGAAACAACCAAAATTTCAATGCTACTAGCTAGAGGAAACCATGCATACAAATATGCACACATTCATATGCCTTGGAAAACAGAAACTTCTTCCTTCATTAGCATTTCAATTAGAGTTGTACATAGTAGGAGGATGGAGGAAAAGTAGTGAGGAGAAAATAGAAGAAAATTGGCTAACTCTTTGTTCTTCCACAAGTAGGCAAAATCTCTCTCATGAATTCAAAAATACGCAACCAACAACCCCTTGAAAATGGGAAGTTTTTCGTTTCTAAGAAGGGAGATGAATTTTGTCTACCCCCAATGACCTTTCATATGTCCTTGTGCAACCTAAAACTTTTCAACTTCCTAGTAAAATATTAAGTCCCTTTTTATAACATAAAGGTGACTTTTACATTAGAAATATAAATTTGTTTTTAATTTCATTAAGGACATATAAAAGTGCACCCTCAATGAAGAATTATAAAATTGAAGAGAGAGAAAGTTGTGGGGTGAGAGAAGAAAAAGAGAGGAGAAAGAACAAGAAGGAAGAGTTATGTCGATTATGAAGAATCCACCTCCGCTAAAATTTGATCCTTACTGTGATGACTCGATGGAATGCTCTAATGTAATGAAATTTGGATCCCTAAACACAATGTCTTCCTTGTCCACGATGAAAAGATACCTCAGGCTAGCTCAATGAGTTTTTAAAAACATTGTTGCTTATATGACCTTCCTAGAGGTTATATTTCCTTGTTTGAGTTATGAGATCATCTTATAATCCTTTTTGCTAAAAATGACCTTACGAACCCTTTGGAACAATTCTATCCTCCATTTTTTATGATGCATTTCCCTTTTATCCACTTTCTATTTTTAGTATTCCTTGCCATGGACAAATGCTATTTTTATAAAGTGCACTGAGGTGGAAAACTTTGATCCAGGAACAATGGGACATGATAGAGCAAGGCAAGACCCATGTAATGCAAAAAAATGTTATGAATGGAGAAATAGAGAAAAAATTATGCATGGGTGCATTTTAATGTTCTTGTTGCACCAAGAGGGATGAGAGGGACAAAAAACCTGCTTTATTCCTAGAGGCATGATTTTGCACTTTAAGACCTGAAAAGCGGAGGAGAGCTGGGAGTGCTAATACACATGCAATGCAAAAAAATATGGGATCAAAGGGAGTAAGAGAGAAAAATTTATGCATGGGCACAATTTCATGTCCACATTTCACCTTTGCAAAGAGACATGAGGTGTAAAAAATGTGTCATGCACTTTTGAGAGGCAAAACAAAGAAATTTGACCCACTTTGGAGAGTGGACTTGAAATTGAGATTTCGGAGCTCTTGGAGTCATTTTACGTGAAATTGTATATGATTGTGACTCCAAACAACATTCCAAGATTAGTGTGATGGGTTTTATCTTTTTATTCTACTTGAAACTCCTTGAAATGGCCCCTTTTTGTCAAGATTGTCAATTGTCCCTACAAAGAATGAGCTCCCCTGAAAAGTGCCAAGAACTTTTTAAAAATTTGATTATTCCACCTCTTAGAGATTATATTAGCTTTCTAATGAGTGTTTTTTTCCTCCCGACTCTTTATAGATCTCCTCAAAATCATCCACCAAAGTGCAGTACCTATTACTCAAGTGCTTAAGAGACAACTTGCTATTTTTAGTAAGTGTCATAATTTAACTCTCCCAACTCCAACCGATGTTGCCAACTTGAATATTTATCTCCTTTTATGATTCCTTTTGAAACCCACCTTCTAGAATAACTTACTATTTATAGCAAGGTCCTTTGAGACAATGTTCTATTTTTAGTAATTGGTGATTTTTTTGGGTTGAGATGAGTGCAACGATGAGTATTGCTTGTATTACTTTCCTTGAGTACACTTTGTCTTCTTACTGGTTTCCTCTCAAAAGTGACTTACTAAAAATGGCATGGACACATATAGGGGTTTAATATTTTTAGTAAGTGGTGAATTTCACTGTCTTCTCTGGTCGATTGATTGATATGACTTCATTTTCTTCCTAAGTGTACCTGTAGGTTTCCTTCACATGACTTCTTCGATGATGACTTACCCAAAATAACACCACTCGTACAAGAAGGATTACTCTTTTTGGAAAGTGGGTATTTGATGCTCGGATTGCAACAAAATGAAGGTTTATGATATGGTTTTTTTCCCAATATCACTCCTCTAAAATTTCAACTTCACTCGATCACCGGTTTGGAAGATTTTTATAAACAAATATTTCACTTTAGAGGGAATGGGGGTATTTTTGCGAAACAATTTTGGCCATGCATGTAAAAAATTTCTCTTGGATATTCAAGGTTCCTAGGAGACTAATGAATACAAAATTTTTCATTTGAATCTGTTTATGCTTTGCAAGATACGAATGATTCTTTTCTAGGAGACTTGAGGGTTTTCTAGAAAAAAATATTCATTTTTTCACTATTTTCCTTTGTTTTAATCCAAATTGTTTTTCTCTTTTTGTGTTATTAGATAATGGAGGATAACAAGGAGTATTTTTGATTCCAAGGTTCAATTTTTATTTTTTGAGAAATTTCGGCAAAGTTCCGGCGTTTGCAAACGGGGAAAAATGAGAAAAAATGTTCTACGTGTCATATTTATAATAGTGGAATGCGAAAGGGGTAGGGATGGGGCACATTTTTCTATCCCTTTCATCCATTTTCTATAGGGAAAAATGGGATGTAAAATTACATCTCATATTAGGTTCAACACTTGACATCTTTTAATTTGATTAGAAAATTAGCAAAGACGGTTAAACTGGAGCACCTAGGGGCTTAACATGAGTCATTAGGGTCATATGGGTTTCG
Organism: Taxus wallichiana var. yunnanensis; assembly: GCA_018340775.1. Lineage (NCBI taxonomy): Eukaryota > Viridiplantae > Streptophyta > Pinopsida > Cupressales > Taxaceae > Taxus > Taxus wallichiana. The sequence continues at coordinate 299,507,466 of CM031234.1, read as the reverse complement.
GGATGCTAAAAGAGGGTTGGGAAAAAAAAATTGTCCCTTATGTCCCTTTTTAAAAGGATAAAGGGGACATGAAAATGTTCCTTCACCACAAGATGCCATGTGTCCCATAAAAAAATTGACTAAGTGTTGGAAAGCATACATTGGGTGCCAACTTGCGAAGGCAATATCGCGAGCTCCCAAATGAATTTTTGGGTGAAATTTTATATGATTATACCCCTAAAAAACTTAATAAATCCAATGGTGATGGATTAAAGGTAAAATTATTATTGAAACACCTCAAAAATTCCCCTTAGTTCTTGATATCACCGGTTGTGTGTCAACAAAATGAATTACCTAAGAAAGTGTATGATGTTTCAAGATTTCCCATCTTTCCCATCATTTAGGGCATGGAAAATAATTTCCATGGGTAATTTTTTTGGCATACAATTCCTCACAGAGGTCTAAAGATATTTATTTTAAGCTCATGTTCTCTTTCATGGTGCATGCTCCTTCGAGCTTGAAAGCCCGCTTACTGGAAAGAGTGCCATTATGTAATTTAATTGGCCATGCCAAAATGGCCTCGGGAAGGGTAGATGGTTAGAACTAAGGAAGATTGAACTGTCACACAACCAAATCCAACATTTCGCTATGAAGGGTCAATGCAACCATAGGTGGTCTCAATCCTCCTCATGCTTCTCACACAGAAAGCAAATTGAGGGCCCATGAATCCCATATATTTTCCTTCTTTCCTGAGTGAGGATTTTTCCTTTAAAGGCCATCTAGGAAAAAGGCTTTCTTTAGGGGGGCAAGAGGAGGACCAACATGCATTCCAAATCAGATTCTCTCGATTCCTTCTCTGTATCTGAACAACTTATAACCAAAGTTTGGGAGTATTTCCCGAGAAGAGGACAATGTCCAAAATTTTCTTCCTTTCCTCGGAAACCATGAATTGTCACTCCTGCAAGTTTGAACAAACACTTTCCTTAGCTTCCACCGAGATATTCGGGTGATCAATACTCTTCCATTCCAACACAACGGGGTATTTTGAGTCTACCCATATTTGGAACAAATAGACCCCATTCTTCCACCAAAAGCCTCTTAATTTTCCTAAACTTGGGATTATCCCCAAGCACTGGAAAACCATTCCAAGGATCATCCCAAAATAGCACCCTATCACCTTTTTCTACTTCTAGGCCACATTATATAAAAATAAGTCTCTACATTCCACGATAAATTCCAACCGTGTGAGAACCACGAGGGGGTTAGCTATTCAGAGAATAGATTCTGAAATATGAGCCCCAGGATATTTCTTTTCCACCACTTGAATGCAAAGACTCATTAGTTTTAAGAGGAGATTCAGACATACTTGGCACCCAGGGCCAAATTTTGAAGACCCAAATTGAGGATTCTAGCCCCACTCACATAGTTGGGTTTAAAAAAATTTCCCAACTAATCAAAGGAATTTTCCTTTCCACAGAGCGAACCTTACCAAAGGAACCTTCTCATGATCCCAATCGGATTTTCTAGAACACCTTTGGGGATTTTAGGAATGGAAAGCATATATAGATGGGAGGCACTTGAGAACACATTTGATGAGATCAAATCTCCTAGCCAGTGTTATCCATTTCCCCTTTCAAGAATTTAGCTTTGAATTAACCGAAGAAAGGAGATCATTCCACATCGAAGCCCTGCCCGAGCCACCAAATAGGGGCACACCAAGATATTTGACTGGAAGGGAGCCTTTTTTAAAGCCAAAAATTCTTAAAATTCTAGCCTCCAAAGAGAGGGGGAACATTAAAGAAGAAGATGAAGGATTTAACAAGGCTAACCTCTTGTCCAATAGCAACCGCATACGCATCCAACATCCCCTTCAATTATTTGGCCTCCTGAATATTGGCTTTACCAAACAAGAATGTGTCATCCACAAATTGTTGATGTGAAATATGATTCACCCCCTCTGTAATTCTCAGTCCCTACAATTCACCCTCCCAAATTCTATTGCAAATGGCCCTACCCAGAGAATCCACCACTAAAATAAATAAAAAGGAGGACAGAGGGTCCCCCTACCTTAGACCCTGATTTCCTTCAAAGAAACCTTTTGCATTACCATTGATCAACACAGAGAAAGAAGGCCCAATGATGCAGCTAAACACCGAGTTGCAAACTTGTTCCAAAAAACCAAACTTCCTAAGCACCCTAATTAGAAAATGCAAATTGATCTTATCATATGCCTTCTTGCTGATATCCAATTTTAGCAACACACCCGAGAGACTTGTTCTTTGGAAAGAAAGTGAATAAGTTATGGGATAGAAAATTACCATCAAAAATCAATGTCCCCGACATAAACCCGGTTTACTGCGGAGAAACAAGAGAATCAAACACCCCTTTGAGTCTGAAATCAATGGATTTTGAGATGATTTTATAAGATGTATTGCCCAAAGAAACAATCCTAAAATTGATGAATGAAGAAGGCTAAGACAATTTCAGAAAAAGACTTATAAATTTAAATTCAAAGATTCAAGCACCGATCTAGATTTGTGGGATTCTTCCAAAGACACCCATACATCATAATCTGATGTTCCAAAATTTATGAAAGGAATGCTGAAGCCATCTAGGCCCGAGCTTTATTCTTGGCCATGGAAAACACCACTTTTTCCGCTTCACTCGTAGAAAAGGCTTAAGTAGGGCCTCATTTTGAGCTTCAGTGATCAATGATGGTATATTATCTAGGAAAGAGGATTGATCAAATTCAAAGGAAGAAATATCACCTCCTAAAAGGGAGGTGAAGAACCAAACCCCTTCATCTGATTTTTTTCTAATAAAAAGGACCATACCTTCGTTATTCCTAATTTTAGAGATGAAATTTGACTTCCTCTTAGCTTTGACCGTTGAATGAAAGAATTTGGAATTCATGTCCCCTCCCTTGAGCCATTGTTCCCTCAATTTTTGTTTCATGTATTCTTCCTCTCTTAGGAGCACCTCATGAGCTCGGTGAAAAAGATTTCACTGCGAAACTCCACCACACCCATATTGGAAACAAAAATTTCTCATTCATGGATTTCAAATCCGCTTCCACTCTAGCTTTTTCCTGGAAAATATTTTTAAAACAAAACTTATTCCAATTTCTCAGGTTCCCTTTGAGAAATTTAAGTTTTTTGATCAATCAAAAAAATATTTGATACTTCAATCTTATAGGAATTCCACCATCTTGCTTTATATTATTTTCTAGAAAATCGTCCCTCAACCACATAAGCTCAAAATTAAAAGGGTATTTGCGAGGAGCATAATCAATATTTAATCGCTTGAGAGGACACCGTAAAGTGATCGAAACAAACCGAGGTGTTGGTACCCAAATTGATTCTCCCTCAAAAGTTGAGTAGCATCATAGGTTTGGCAAGAAGCTTAGAGACAAGCAGAGCATGTAGTGTGTCATTTTGTAGTCGGGGATGAAATGTAGCTTGCTCTTTGTCACTCAAATGTGGAGAAATGGGTAGCACCCTCAAGAGGATTTGACCTATCCTCACTACTTTATGGTTGTGCCTTTCAACCAAGGTGAGAGGACCCTTTTTGTAGCCTTCTTGTTTGTGGAGGAGATGGAGATATCCTTCCTTGTGAAATTATTAGGAAGACCTTAAAGAAAATATGATCAATGTAAAAAACCTAACTCTCACTAGTTGGCACTATAGATAATGTAGATATTTGCTAAGAAAGTTTCAGCCACTAGAGACAATGAAAAAGCTGATTGTTCTCGCATGTTTTGGTAGTAAACATTATGCATTTGTATACACACATGACAAACACAGTAGTATGGGTATGATTTGTTTTTTTAAATGAATTTTGGTGGGAAGTGAGGCGAAATGAATTTGATTCACCGATTCTTAAGAAATTTCACAAAAATGGAGATCTTGAACAAAAAAATGCTTGGGATAGCTAGGATGTTCCTTTAACAATAATATGTGCTTTAATGGAGGCCCGGATCAAATATTTTCACACAAAATTCAAGGATCCAAAATGAAGGCTCAAATTGGAAAAATCAACTAAACATTATCAACCTCTATTTCATCACACCCAAGATACCCTCAAAGGCTAACAAACAATCTTATAGTCATGCTTTAGGAGTCACAACGATTTTTTAATTTGTTTATTTCACTATCAAATGAAAGCTCTTCTTATAAATGAAATTGTAACGCCACCAAACTATCACAAGGATAAGATCTTGTGTGATTCATAAAGATTTCAATGTAAGATTGCAACTGGAACAAGAAAGCTACTTGCGGACATTCGAGAAATGAAGCAAACACAAATTTTGCCCAAAAATAACGTGAGATTAACTCAAGTTTGATTAAATTTATTAGTAGGAGAAAGTTTCTAGAACAATCTCGAGAGCTTGTCCATGGCTGTACACTCATGAACCCCCTTGACATGATCAAATTTAACACAAAGGAGATAAACAGGTTTCTTGAGATGATTTCTCAGAAGAATGGGTTCTATCAATATTTTCTCTTAGAATAATCAGTCCTGACCTCTAACACTCCAACCATTTACACGATAAATTCATGCAATTTATAACATTTTACAACAGAGTTTCCCCCCCAAAAATCTAAACATTGAGTGCACCAGTGCTCACCATGATCCCGATCGCAATTCCAAGAATCAGATCTGTAAAAAGTTGTTAGGTGCTCAGGGGGTAGATCTCTTTGAACATCTCCCGCATTCAACTCCTTCTTCTGGTAGATCACTTTTCCCTCTACTCGCTAACCACTTCCACCCCTAATGCACAAATCTTGTTCTCTGCATGCCCAAAAAAAAAATGGAAGATTGGATCGAGCCAGAGGTCGAGATCTCATCTTAATGGTAAAAGACATCCCCGATTTTCCTCACCAAACCAAGATATCAACATGTCTTTCACATGCCAAGGAAAGAAAAATCAGGTTGAATCCGATAGTCAGATTGCATATTTAATGGTGAGAGACATTTACAGACCTTCCCCACCAAACTAGGATACCGATTAATGTTCCTCTTCATTTGGCATGCAGGAGACTCCAAGAAATGATAAAAAACCATAAGAATACACATCCCTAGGAGCTTTGGAGAAAAATGGCAAAAAATCGAATACGACGCCTTACGGTTGTCATTGATCTTTCTATTTTGAATTTAGACCATCCACGTGGGAGATCCAATTTTAAAACAGGTTTGTGGGTTCCTTTTTTACAACTCTTTGGAAAAATGTAAATTTTTCACTTTTGCTCCGCACCTCTGCCCTTAAGGAATGAGTCGGACACGTGTCCTAAGGTGGGTTTCAAAGGAACCGTGGCTAAATTCTCTTTATTTCAACTCCTTTTTGGAAAAGTGAAAATTTTAAAGTTTCCCCAACTCTTCCCTTCCACTTCTAGTTTTCCGATGTGGGTTCCAAAGTGGAACCACACTTCCTTTTCACTTTTAACTCCTTTCTCCCAAAAGGAAAATTTTCCAAATTTCCCCAAAATTCCGCACCTTCGCCACCACTAGAGCACATTTTGACCATTCTTTTACGTGACTTGGCCATTTTGATGTTTTAATCCTTTTGATGACAAGAGGTAAAAATCCAAGTTACCCCCGATGGTCTGCTTCCCCACCTTTTGACTTTTCAAAGCCAACCTTGACCTCCCTTTTTGTCGGGCTTGCGGGCCATTTTGATATTTTAATCCTTAAGAGGCAAAAAATCCAAGTTTCCCCAATGGTCCGCTTCCCCACCTTTTGACTTTTCAAACTACCATGCGTCACAATGGCGCATCTTGAGATGGTCCCCAAAAGTTGAGACCTTGAATGAGCGTGGGCTCACCACATGTCCTAGCTCGACAAAATTTGTTTGAAGGCTTAAAGCTCAGCGGAAGGCACCATGTGTCAGGGTCCGAGGCAATCTCCTTTGGCCGTTGAAAAGTCCAAGAAAAATGCAAAGTGAGCGGAGGCCTCCAAGTGTCCTCCTAGCGCTTCTTTAAAATAAAACTCAAGGGCTAGTCCCAAACATGCACGGTCTCTCCACATGTCCCAGACCTCTCAAAACCTTTTGAAAAATACTAAGTATGGGAAGACTTCGTGGAAGCCTCCACGCGTCCCCATGGCGCAATTTCAAAATGGTGCCCAAGTTTAAGACCTTGAATGAGCGTGGGCTCACCACGTGTCCCTATCCCACCAAACTGTATTAGCTACATAAAAAATTTGTCTAAGTTTGGGAAAAGCAGTGGAAACCTCCACGTGTTCTCTCGGTGCTACTCCAAGGCCAAACCAAAAGTAAATCTTCAAATGAGCATCGTTCTTCCACATAGATAGGTTTTTAAGTTGAGGCGATTCATAAAATTTTTAAAGTACCCTACCGAGATGCATCCAACCAAAAGAGGCCATGTTTCCTGTTGATGCAAGGATGTAAATTTGATCGGGAGAAATGCTCGTCAAACCGTAAAATGTAGAAAAATAACCATTTGAGCCCTGGAGATGAAATTTTCTCCAAGGACAAAGAATTTAGAAATGTTACAAGGCTCAAATACATTCCTCCGAGCTACATGATCCAAAACCGAGGGGTTTCAGACTTAAGGAACAGATTAACAAATGTGCCAAATGAATTGCAAAACAACTATCTCTGAAAAGAGATGTAAATTACTCAAAGACTTCGAAATACATCAATTATCTCTGCCAAGAGATGTCTATCTCTTCTTCCGGTTACATATGTATTTATAATACTTTATAAATACGAAAGGACACCTAGAAAGATGTGGAAGGTCACCAGTCTCGAGGGAGACGAGGTGTTTCATCTTCCAAGACTTACATGTGCACTAATTTTGCGAAACATACTATTTTTAGAATTTACTATTTTTAGACAGCAGTACAAAAATCACAATTTGGGCCCCTTAAACGCGGATTTCGGGGGTCAAACATTGCTGAACAAAGTTTGCACCTTCTCATCACATTCTACACATTCCAAGCTTTCCGTTGCCTTTTGAACGGAGTCAATCGGAGCTACGGTGCAAAAGTTATGGTCTCTGGAAGTTGCGCCACTAGAATTGCTTTTGGATCACTACATCCATTCATTTTTCTTTGAACTATGCTTTTGAGTAGTTCCAATCAAATAAGAATAAAAAGAAGTATATTTAAAATCAAAATCATGTACCTTTTGACACGTATAAATGTTTGTTATTTGAATAAGTCATTTAACATGTTCACTACAAATGAATTTATGAATTTTTAAAAAGCCAAAGTATTTAAATACTCACAAGAAATTAAATCCAACAAGATAATCACTCATAATTTAAATTCCACTCAATAACTCGCTAAACTCTCACATAGACAAAGAAGACCATTACAACCAACACAATCAAGAGCTACATTAAATATAATTATATATAAAAACATGCAAAAAAATTTTGAATGATAATTCAACTAACTATTTTGAACACCATTTTCCTTATCAAGTTAAATTATTCAAATTTGATTTTAAAAATTCAACTTAACAAGTAATTACAACTAAAAGTACTTACCAATGCAACACATCAGAATGAATGCCTTAATCAAATATTTTTCCCTAAACATATACTTGAATGAAAAAATAACTAAAACATAGATATCAAATGTCGATTGGTGATTTATTATATTTGAACCTCAAAAATAAACTAATGGAAAAAATCAAATATTTCTAAAAATCATTTACCCAAACTCGTTAAGGAAAACAAATAACAAGGTTGTATAACATAGTTCACCACATAAAGTAATAGGTGGTGGATACAAATCATAAGGATTTAAACCATGACAATCACAAGACAATGATGACAATTTATTTAATTAATCAACAATACACCATTCAATAATAGTTAAAATGTCTATTGTCCTGTGAATGCCACAACACATCACCATAATAATGTTCACACCAAAATATTATATCATCCATTACAACCATTACAACAAAAACAAAGTGAGGAATACATTTGAACTAGAAAACAAGAATATCAATAGTTTGCATAATTTTCAAATTCAACAATCACTTGTACCTTGTAGAATAACAAAATTACTAACAATGACATGTATTTCTTTAGAGCTCACTAAACACTATTCATTTACTCAAACATTAAATCATACAGAGAAAATAATAAAGTTTGAAATACTTTAAGAGCCCATGTAGAGCTCAAGAAATCATGAAGAACATTTCTTAGATTAAAATAATAGTATTATAATATATAGATTCAAAACTTAATTAAACAACTAACACCCATCAAGGACAGTTCACTTTACTCTTTGACAAGGCACCATGAAACAACTCAACCACAATATACAGTCACAGTTGGATACACTCCACGGTTTACAATCCCTTAAGGTTATGCATTTACCAAAAATGTTTTTTTCAAGACCTACCTTAACAATCTACAAGATTCATGTTTGGTTTGAGCATTCTTCTCACAAAGGTGAACTTATTACTTTGGTAATCTAGACTAACTAGCCGAAGCACAAGATTTCTGAAAGAGGTTCAACTAAAGACTGACAAAGCTAACAAAATTCGTTTGACCAAAAGGGACACCTTTCATCTCTCACCAAGTTGCATAAACATGCCTGAGCTGAAAATATTGATCCGAACCTCCATTACACAAGTAATGAGCATAAGCTCTAACTGAAGTGGAGTTCCATTACAACAATTATCAAAACATCCTACAAAACACCAAGAGAGAGAAAGTCATCCTTAGCGCAGATAGATTATCTTCTTGCGGGGTGCACGGAAGAAATTTCCCCAGGCACGGAAAGAAATTTTCTTCCGGGCATGGAAGAGAGGCATGGGAGAAACTCTTTTCTCTCGGGTGTGTAAGACGTGCGCAGAAGAGACTCCTTTTTCTCTCGGTGCGCAAGACGGGCGCGGAAGAGGCTTTTCCTCTTCTGCAAACTTTAGAAGGCCATAACTTTTGATAGGGAACTCGTTTTTGGAAAACGAGGAATTTTCAGAAATATCTCAATGTCCTCTTTGCATAGAAACCTTAAGAATTTAATTTGGATAAATTTTGAGAAAATGCTTTGCAAGATCATACAATGAAAATTGGTGACATTCGACTTAAAAATGTTTGTTCAATTTGACCTCCCTCCTTTCTCAACATGCCGAAAGACATAGAGGGTTTATATTAGAACAATTTAGGATGGATTTCAAGGTATAATTTTGTTGATTGAAGATTGATTCGAAATTTCTCAATTTTGACAGCAAAACGACTGTAGTTTTTCCTTTGTTCGATTTGAAAGGATCCTTAACCATTTCTTAAGTGGTTTAGTTTTTTTAGGGGCACCTTAATCATATTAAGTTCAATTCAATGTTTCATTTTATTGTTCATTGTTGCAGGGGTCATTCTGTGCATTTTGAATAAAATATTTTCTAGTTTGAAAAATTCTCTAACAGAGTTCTACAAATTCAATTTCGATTTGATCCATTTACATTTACCAACATAAATTTATGAATTCATTCTAATCCAATCACTACAATATTGATTTCCTTCAAATCATGCATTTCAAAGGAAAAGAGTAATATATTCTCTTCATACGTATTCCCTTTTCAATTTTCCAAACAGAGATTTCAAATACATTGCAAACCCAAATTTCCAATGAAGACAATATCATCTTAACATAACTAAATAAATTCTATTGACTTGTATGATTCTTGTACAAATTTCTTTTCCATTTATCAAATACAACTTACAAGATATAAATATTTCTTTTCTTTCATCCAAAAATAGAAAATAGAGTACATCTCTTTCACATTTCGAATTACAACTTTCATAACCAATACAAAACATCTTTCCATCATAAAATAAATCTACAAGGTCATCCACTTTGAAGTGGGAAAGGGTTACAATAAATAATGATCCCAACAAGGAGATCAAAACTATCTTTTTCCTCTGCTCCAAAACAACAACATGAAGATTCTCCATCTTTTTCAATTTTGATCACAACAAAAGTAGGGGAAAGGCAACGCTCTCCACCCAACCAAGACATCCAATGAAAGGAGAATCCATCCTTCTTCATTGGCCCCCGAGCCCCAACCACAATGCAATAATAAATGTGTTTCAACACATGGAAACAACAAGCTTCCACAACACAAAGGAAATCTTTCAACATGCACATTTCATATTAAAACATAGTCCAAAACAAAACAACAGTTTTACAACCACCTGAAAGACAACAAACAAAACTCAGGCTTCTTCATGCAAGCCAAAGGAGAAAGAAACTATGGGGATGCTACTTATGCCTCCCAAAGGGGAAATGGGTATCACCACCTGAGAAAAAACTACCAAAATATAACATTTCAAATCCCGACATGCCCGTATGCCTCCCCAAGTACCTCTTATTCCTCACATTTCCTTATGCCTCCCCAATCTCTTATTCCAACCCATGACGAGTAAATAAATGCAAGCTATTTCTTTATAAGGTGGAACCCAAATTCCAACTCCCTCCACACTTATGCCTCCCACAAAATAAACCCGATAGCCTTCTCCTACACCATTCCTAGGCCATCTACCCAACATCCCAAAAAAATAACAAACATACAAACATTTACATATTAATAAAAGGGAAAATAAGAGCATTTCCAAGAGCCAAACTCTTACCTCTCCATGATGGATTTTGTTCCAAGTTCAAAATAGCAAGCTTTCCAATGAAAAATAGTCTAAGAGATCAATAATCTAAAAGCATGCAACAATCTCCAATCTTCTCCAAAAGCAAGAGCTCTCCAAAACCCCAAAAGAAGTCTCCCAAAATGAAGTGATAAAAGTGGAGCAACCCAAAACCAAGCTAAAGAATTCCAATTTATAGAAGAGGGAAGGGAAGAGGATGAGGTGGATCCAAGTGGGATGCCACATCACACATCCTCAACTCCAAGCAAAAAATTCAACTTCATTCTCCAATGCATAATCAATAGGTGGGTGAATAATATGACAATTTTACTTACACACTCAAACAAGCCCACACCCCATAAGGACTGAAATTAAAACATGTAAGAAATGTGCTAAATTTAACTCTCCAACCATAGGTAAGGTTGGTATATAAATTTAAGAGGCATGGGACAAGTTTAACTTGTCCCACAAGTCTCCAAAATCAGCGTCCAAGGACAATTTCGAATTTCAAAGAAGATGGAGTGTTTCATACTCCAAAATCAACTTACACATCTCTTACACATCACTTACACATTTCTTACAACACTTTAATTTTAGGCCAAAAAATCTAATAATTACTTTCTTATGACCCAATTTGATTAATTAATTTTTAACAATATGATTACTCACATTAATTAACACACCATTTAATAAATAAAGAAAGGGGTCAAAGCACCACAAAATAAACACATGCAACATTAAACCAAGGAAAATAAATAAAAGAAACATAAAACCCTTTGTTCACATTTGAATTTGATCCACCCATGGGAATCCCTAACAACAATCAAACACACACAAACAAATAAAGTTGCCATGGTTACCTTGTTAAACTCATCTAGAATTCCAATGTGGTTGGTCTCCAATCCCCCATGTGTTGTGATATTTTAACCTGCGAAAACACAAATACCTCCTTCAGCCTCATGGCTGCATCAAAATATCCAAATGAATATAATATACTTCTAAAGTCATCAATATATATGTGAATCACAACAATCATCAAGCCAATCAACAGTGTCACTTAAAATTTCATCAACAACTCTATCATCATCAATTTTAATTCAATTTTCATTTTCTAGGTATACTAAAAATATCCAAATATCACATGCCCTGAACAACATCTATAATGTAACCATGTTAGATAATATATCAACATCAATATATAAAATATCTCTAATAATCATCATACATCATATATGAATCAGAGTCAACAATAATCCATGCTCTAACATCTAATCATCATACTAAATCAAAACTATAATAATGTCCATGGTATAGTCAGCGATTAATAAGCATGATCGATGTCAAAAGGTGTCAAAGGGAAGTGGGTATCACTCACCATTGCTTATCAAAATTCACCCCTGGGGTAATTTTGATAACATGCATCGATTATTCAGTCCCCAAGCAAGTAGATTGTTTAAAGGCCCAAAATCATGTTTTCTTGGGGCCCCCTCGGCTTCTTTCTTACTCTCCCATCCAAGAAGAAAACCCAATGAGTTAGAAAAGGTGAAAAAATTGCAAAAAACCAAGCTTGGGGCCGAAAAAATGAAGAAAATCGACTAAGTCCTCATCCGGGACAGCTTGGGACATCGAACAGCCATGGGCGTGAAAATCCGAACCAGTGTGAGAAAAAATGAAGAAAATTGCTTAAGTCTTGTTTCGTGTGGTTTGGGACATCCAGTTTCCAAAATACGCATAGACGCGGATTGGCCGGTTTGGCGTAGGTCGGTCCATTTCGGGCGGTTCGTTGATATTTTTGTCCTGCATGTCTTTGGGACATCCGGGCCAAAAGTACGTGGAGGACGAAACAGGGCCGGTTCACCAAGCAGGGGACTTTTGCTACCACGGAGACACAAAACCTGGGAATCAAAGGGACACGTGGAACGCGGAAAGCCGAGAGAGCCGAGAGCGAATGGAATCTCACCACGTGTCTTCACCGCAAAATTTTCAGAACAAGGAAGCGATTGAAATCGATGGTGGTTCGGAGATATTTTTCCCAATTTTTTTAGCTTTGGGACAGCCGAGCCAAAGGTACGCAAGGGACGCATGGGATGCAAACCGAAAGAGCCGCCATGAATCAAATCTCGCCACGTGTCTTCGCCTCATCGGCCCAAATGAAAATTTTGAAATTTTTTCCAAAGGCAAAAAACAAAAGGAAATGGTTAGGAAGTGCCAAGCGTCTAATGAAATCGTGCCATGTGGCACTTGAGTGGCGGAGCGCGAGGAGAAATGGGAAAATTTTCCCAAAGTGAAAAATACCAAATTTTCGAAGGACAAAGTGTGCCCCTCAGGCCCGAGCCAATAAAATAGTGCCACGTGTCCAAGTGGCAAGAAATTAAGGAAGGGCCCGAAAGAAATTTTCAAAGGATGAGCCCGCGGATGAATTAGAGCCCGACACATGTTATCCAAGTGGCAGAGCGTAAAAAAAATTCAAATATTTTCTCGCCGACCTGTTTTGGCCTATTTTTGCCCTAAATATTCATATCGCCATAACTTTCCATCAAAGCTCGCATTTTCACGTTCTTTATATCAATGGAAAGATGGTGAAATTATCTACATGATTCTAGGGTCAATCTTGCATTTTGGTTCAGTTTGGAGAGAGAAAATCAAGAAACGTCTCTCGCATGTGTGTAATGGCTTAATCGACATGTTTTCAACAACTAGTTTTAATGCGAAATGGGTCGCAGATCTTTCTCAACATTTGGCTAAAAATGTCAGGCATGGGTCTATAAGGACACCCATGCTATTTTAATGCATATGCATTTAATGAGTAATGGCTCAACGTCTTTTCACATTTTCTCTCTCCTGCTCTGCCTACATGCACATTGTAAAAAGCTAGATTTGGCTCATTTTTAAAGTAATTGGTTCATCTTTTCACCTTAAATCTATGCCCTCCTTATTTTCTTCTCCGGGGTTGAAAATGGAGTTTGAACCTCCTCCCCTACTCCGTAATGGTGTTTTTTTCCTTTTACCATAAAATGATGTTTTGTGCAAACTAAAACATAAAATGTTTTCGTGATGATCCTCTCCCTATCCTTGCTCATTTTTGCTTGTTTTCTTCGCCTCTCTTCATTGTAGGTATTTGTGCATGTTTGAATTCTCATTACAATTTGGAGCTGTGTTCATGGATTTTGGGACATTTTACTCGTGTGAAATCTATCCATCCTTCCTTCCCATCGCTCACCTCTCCTTGTCTGGCCATGGCATCTTTGATAGATGTTCAACATTTTCCTTCTCTCGGTGTATCACCGTTTTAGTGTAGGCTCTGTTTTCCCTTTTCTCTCTCCCTCTATCTCCTTGGCATGGTTAGATTAGAATTAGATTAGCTTGCTCGCACCGTGGAATAGCTTGTGGCGTAGTTTAAGAAGAGGAACCAGCCTTCTCTAGAGATTCATTTCTCATTCTATGCAAGTCCCACACTTGGAGAAAGGATTCCATGTTGTGCAATCACACTCATCATGCTAGAGTGATCAACCTAGAAATCTGATCAACATCCGGGGTGCTATGATTCCGCACTAACAGTACTACATCCCCTCCCCTTAGACTCGACTTCCTCCCGGAGGTCATAGGAAAGAGAGATATGGACAAATGCAACAAATAGAAAAGGATCAATCCCATTATGGATTTCTTTGTTGAAACAAGTGTGGTTCCACAGAATCCCAAGTTTGGTCCAATGCAATTCAACAAGAAAAGGGAGATTGTAAGGGATGAGTTCTAAACTTTCTGCATGCAAGGCTATGACATTTAAATCTAGAGAGTAACTTTACACTATCAACCAAGATACAACACATAGCAATATAACATGAAGAGTTCAAAAGAGTCTTAAGAGTAACCACCAAGTAGAGGAATAATAAGGAGAATTCCATGAGTTGAGAAAGACCACATAGTTTCCCAAGGAATACAACATACTACAGTAACAAAATTAAGGTTTCCACTAGGGTTAAATTATGCTTTCATAATTTGTTGTTTAGGCAAGGCTAAAGCGTTAATTGAGCAGACATCCAAGGCCACAATTCTGAGTTCACACAAGACGAGGTTAATCAACAAGGACACCTAAATCAGCAAGCATTTACAATCGAGGAACTATTTATGGAAAACACTTCTATAACTCGAGAGGGTATAGTTAAACTTTTCATGGTAATATTAAGAAATTACATGACCACAAGGTTTCCTATAGTCTGATTTTTTTACACTTTTGTTTTAAGAATCAAACACACCACACCAACCAAATCTAGAGATGTCAACCATTTAGCAAAGAAATATATATATATATATATATATATATATATATATATATATATATATATATCTCCCCTAGTGCAACTAACATATCACTACAGAAGTACCATTCACAATAAGACAATGGGATTCATTTATCTTATTTCCCATCGAAGCTTCGAATAACCACAAAGAGAGCACAAGCATAAATTGTAACACCAAAGAGCACTCAAGGTCTCTAGGGAGAAGAAACAAAGAAAAGAAGACTTCCCAAAGTTATTTTATATCCTTAACATATGTTGCCTTAAAATTACAATAACTTAGGTCTCCAAGGACAAGACAACACACAAGGAGGTTTCTTAAACAAGAGATAAGTCTCAAACCAAAAAGGCCACAACTCACACTCATCGAGCTACGGGATGATAAGGGTATGATGACCCAAAAATCCCACAAAGAAAGGCACATACCTCTATGAACAAGAAGTTACTAAGCAAATAGAACACACTACTATCCACCAGGTGCTTCACAATTCCGGTAGGTGACAGAACTACAAGTTCAACTATACATTGTACTCAATACACATAAATCTTACTTATTTATAAATCAACTCATTAAGTCAAAAAAGCTATAGTTTCATTTTCTAAGAACATTCCTTTATGAGTTTTCTTAATTAAACTTCCTCTTATTATGACATCACAAGTTTTTTATAAGGACCACTAACGGGGCATGATATCTCGCCATTCTTTAGAAAGAGGTAAAAGAGAAAAAAGTATTTATTTTACTCCTAGGGGAGGTAGATGGAAAATTTTTTTCCTTTCTATTCTTCTACATGGTTTTTATTTCTTCTATTAATCTACCAAGGTTAAAGCAAGGACCATTTTCTCTTTCTATGTTCTAGTTTATTTATTAAGCTTCAAGGCCAAATCTCCTCAATTATAGTTTTATGATGTTTGGGTGAGTCAATTTGTCAACAAAATTTAATGAGAAGGAAGGGTAAACATATCACACTATTACATTTATGGGAGAGAGAGGTAAATCAACACACCACATTTTTAATTCTAAGGAAACAAGGGACATTCAACATAGAAAACACATTATTAATTTGTAAGAACTAGGAAACAATCAACCAACATGGATCACAACAATATTTCGAGAGTTTTCCACTAATTACAAGTATCATAAAACATTCCTAGTGGGTTTCTACAAGTTCTCAAAGGAAGTTACAAGGAAGACCCATTAAGGAAGCATAATTACTTTTACTTGATCTACTAGGGTTTAACAATGTTTGTTGTTTTGGCGAAAACATTTTTACTCACATGATAAGACAAGGAAAGTTTTCAAATCTACACCCATATTACCACAGGATACCACCAACAAAGCAATCAAAATGACAAGGAAATATTTTAACTATAAGAACACCACATACTCACTAGAAAGCATCAATTGTAAGCAACCAATCAGCTATCTATTCAATATGGCTTTATGACCAAGAGTTACAGTTTCGCAAGAAGAATCCCATTATAAGATACCATTGAGATTAATTCATCAAGGTCTAATTACACTAACATCACTAGTGGCATGGTCCAAAAGACTCAAGGCATCCATAAGTGTCTCCACATAATTTAAAATTAATAGGTCATAGAGTGTTATTCATAGTAACTAAAAAAATTAAGGAAAGGGTAGACTTATTTATAGGTCAAGAGGGAAACCAAAAACTTAATTTACACACACAATACTCGAATGGGATTAATTATAACCATAATTATCAAGATGCATACAATCCTCAAGTCACTACTTTATATAATGAAATAAGGAAATCTTGATAAAACTTAGCATGCCATCGAAAAGAAGCCACTACCAGACACACACTTTTCTACTAACATCTAGAGCCAACCAAAAGCAATCCGATCCTAACATAATTCATCAGCCCACAATTAAACACCTCTACTCTAACGAGGTTCAATCTCTTACCATATTGTAAGAGAACCACCACCACTGCTAACATACTGCCAACTAGAATGCTCAACACAATGAGCTCTCTATCTAGCAACGTTAAGCAAAGAAAAGTCACTCTAAGATCCTAGACACCCTCAAGGTTCCGTGTATCCAAAACCAAGGCATAAATTTAAGCACCTAAGAGGAAATTCAAGACACCCAGGGTGTACCCCCATATAATGAAATGTCACAATACAAAAGCATAGAACTAGCTCATCATCATGTAAGAAGGAAACCATGTAATGTTTAGCTAAGTAGCCAACAACATAATGAGCTTTGAGTCACCAATCAAAATAAAATATAATAAATGTCAACAATCAAGGAAAGTGGCTAAGTAGCCGTATTGCAAAGTCTAAAAATTCTCACAAAAAATAAAAAAAAAGAGCCTTAGAGCTTCTCAAATCAATCATAAAATAAGATGCTGGTCCTTGATAAAATAACACAATATTACGAATGTAAAACAAAAAATTTAACACCACATTCACTTCGCAGCCCTTCATGGCCACCAATAGGGGTACTCTGCCTCGAGGTTAGTTCTAAGACACATACGTAGGATTGGGTCCTAAATGACACCTAGACTTAATGTCCACTCTCCCATACGGGTAACGAAATGGAAAACTAATAACCAGACCCTCTTTCCTAACCACTGAAGGAAGGAAGCTCTAAACAACTTCTAATTAACTCTTCCCACCCAGAACACAACCACTATTGTCCAACCACAAGAATCACACCATACAACTTATCATTCCAAAAAATTTAATAAGGAAGGGTCTCAAAAGGGCTTAACACATCATACAATTAAATCAAGATTTAGGACTTGTAAAAACAACACATTTTCAAAGGGGAACCAAGTTTCCACTACACTAGAAGTTCACAAACATCAATTTAATTTGACATTCTTAGTTACCCAGGTTTAGACAAAATGCCACTAAGAAAGCACAACAACTCAAACAACTTATTATTTTATTATGATTTTAATTTTGGTAGTTCAAATGAACAGAGTAATGTAATATTTCTTCACACGTATTTTTTTTTTTCAATTTTCAAACAAGGTTGTTTTCTAGATTTAAAAGTGTGCTAGGTTTACAGTTCATGTCTCAAGTTTTTCTAGTGTGCCCAAAGGTCCAATATTTTGAACCCATGGCTCTGATACCAAGTGTAATGCCCACTAATTCACGACACAAAGACCAACATAGAAAAGTATAGGATAATTTTTTTTCTTGTTTGATGTACGAATGACGATGCAACAAGTGGTCACAAAGGTTATGGATAACTCTTCAAACAACTTGACTCAACGATGACCTTATGGCCAGCATGGAAACAACTAACACCCATCAAGGATAGTTCACTTTACTCTTTGACAAGGCACCACGAAACAACTCAACCACAATATACAGTCACAGTTGGATACACTCCATGGTTTACAATCCCTTAAGGTTATGCATTTACCAAAAATGTTTTCTTTTCAAGACCTACCTTAACAATCTACAAGATTCATGTTTGGTTCAAGCATTCTTCTCACAAAGGTGAACTTATTACTTTGGTAATCTAGACTAACTAGCTGAAGCACAAGATTTCTGAAAGAGGTTCAACTAAAGATTGACAAAGCTAACAAAAAATTCATTTGACCAAAAGGGACACCTTTCATCTCTCACAAGGTTGCATAAACATGCCCAAGCTGAAAATCTTGATCTGGACCTCCATTGCACAAGCAATGAGCGTAAGCTCTAACTGAAGTGGAGTTCCATTACAACAGTTATCAAAACATCCTACAAAACACCAAGAGAGAGAAATTCATCCTTAGTGTAGATAGATTATCTTCTTGTGTGGTGCGTGGAAGAAATTTCTTTTAGGTGCACAAGGCATGGAAAGAAATTTTCTTCCGGTGATGAAGAAAGGCACAAGAGAAACTGCTTTTCTCTGGGAAGCGTGCGCAAGAGGGCAGCAAGAAGAGGCTTTTCCTCTTCTATGAACTTCAGAAGGCCATAAATTTTGATAGGGAACTCCATTTTTGGAAAATGAGGACTTTTCGAAATCTCTCAATGTCCTCTTTGAACATAAACTTTAAGAATTTAATTTGGATAAATTTTTAAGGGTACATTTTGAGAAAACGCTTTGTAGATTATAAAATGAAAATTGGTGACATTCAACTTATAAAACTTTGTTCTATTCGACCTCCCTCATTTCTCAACATGCCAAATACATAGAGGGTTGCTCTTAGAGGAATTTAGGATGGATTTCAAGGTATAATTTTTTTGATTGAAGATCAATTCAAAATTTCTCAATTTTGACAGCGAAACGACTGCAGTTTTGCCTTTGTTTGATTTGAAAGGATCCTTAACCATTTCTTAAGTGGTTTAGTTTGTTTGGGGGTTCCTTAATCATATTAAGTTCAATTCAATGTTTCATTTTATTGTTCATTGTTATAGGGGTCGTTTTGTGCATTTTGAATAAAATATTTTCTAGTTTGAAAAATTCTCTAACAGAGTTCTACAACTTCAATTTCGATTTGATCCATTTACATTTACCAACATAAGTTTATGAATTCATTCTAATCCAATCACTACAATATTTTGTTTCCTTCAAATCATGCATTCCAAAGGAAAAGAGTAATATATTCTCTTCATACATATTCCCTTTTCAATTTTCCAAATAGAGATTTCAAATACATTGCAAACCCAAATTTCCAATGAAGACAATATCATCTTAACAGAACTAAATAACTTCTATTGACTTGTATGATTCTTTTACAACTTTCTTTTCCATTGATCAAATACAACTTACAAGATATAAATCTTTCTTTTCTTTCATCCAAAAATAGAAAATAGAGTACATCTCTTTCACATTTCGAATTACAACTTTCATAACCAATACAAAACATCTTTCCATCACAAAAATCTACAAGGTCATCCACTTCAAGTGGGAAAGGGTTACAATAAATAATGATCCCAACAAGGACTGTCAAAACTATCTTTTTCTTTGCTCCAGAACAACAACATGAAGATTCTCCATCTTTTTCAATTTTGATCACAACAAAAGCAGGGGAAAGGAAATGCTCTCCACCCAACCAAGACATCCAATGAAAGGATAATCCATCCTTCTTCATTGGCCCTTGAGCCCCAACCACAATGCAATAAGAAATGTGTTTCAACACATGGAAAACAAAATTCCACAACACAAAGGCAATATTTCAACATGCACATTTCATATTAAAACATAGTCCAAAACAAAACAACAGTTTTACAACCACCTGAAAGACAACAAACAAAACTTAGGCTTCTTCATGCAAGCCAAAGGAGCAAGAAACTATGGGGGATGCTACTTATGCCTCCCAAAGGGGAAATGGGTATCACCACCTGAGAACAAACCACCAAAATATAACATTTCAAATCCCTAACATGCCCTTATGCCTCCCCCAAGTACCCTTATTCCTCACATTTCCTTATGCCTCCCCAACCTCTTATGGCACCCCATAACGAGTAAAGAAATGCAAGCTATTTCTTTATAAGGTGGAACCCAAATCCCAACTCCATCCACACTTATACCTCCCCAAAACACGCTTATGCCTCCCAAAAAATAAACCCCATAGCCTTCTCCTACACCATTCCTAGGCCATCTACCCAACATCCCACAAAAAATAACAAACATACAAGCATTTACATATTCATAAAAGGGAAAAGAAGAGCATTTCCAAGAGCCAAGCTCTTACCTCTCCATGATGGAGTTTGTTCCAAGTTCAAAACAACAAGCTTTCCAATGCAAAATAGTCCAAGAGATCAACAATCTACAAGCATGCAACAATCTCCAATCTTCTCCAAAAGCAAGAGCTCTCCAAAACCCCAAAATAAGTCTCCCAAAATGAAGTGATAAAAGTGGAGCAACCCAAAACCAAGCTAAAGAATTCCAATTTATAGAAGAGGGAAGGGAAGAGGATGAGGTGGATCCAAGTGGGATGCCACATCACACATCCTCAACTCCAAGCACAAAATTCAACTTCATTCTCCAATGCATAATCAATAGGTGGGTGAATAATATGACAGTTTTACTTACACACTCAAACAAGCCCACACCCCATAAGGACTGAAATTAAAACATGTAAGAAAAGTGCAATAAAAACATTCAACTTGACTTACAAAAATGCATAAAGAAGGGATAAATTTAACTCTCCAACCATAGGTAAGGTTGGTATATAAATTTAAGAGGCATGGGACAAGTTTAACTTGTCCCACAAGTCTCCAAAATCAGCCTCCAAGGAAAATTTCGAATTTCAAAGAAGATGGAGTGTTTCATACTCCAAAATCAACTTACACATCTCTTACACATCACTTACACATTTCTTACAACACTTTAATTTTAGGCCAACAACTCTAATAATTACTTTCTTATGACCCAATTTGATTAATTAATTTTTAACAATATGATTACTCACATTAATTAACACACCATTTAATAAATAAGGAAAGGGGTCAAAGCACCACAAAATAAACACATGCAACATTAAACCAAGGAAAATAAATAAAAGAAACATAAAACCCCTTGGTCACATTTGAAGGTGATCCCCCCATGGGAATCCCTAACAACAATCAAACACACAAAATAATTAAAGTTGCCATGGTGACCTTGTTGAATTCATCTAGAATTCCAAAGTGGTTGGTCTCCAATCCCCTGATGTGTGTTGTGATATTTTAACTTGCAAAACACAAATACCTCCTTCAGCCTTATGGCCGCATCAGAACATCCAAATGAATATAATATACTTCCAAAGTCATCAATATGTATGTGTGTGTGTGTGTGTGTGTGTGTGTGTGTGTGTGTGTGTGTGTGTGTGTGTGTGTGTGTGTGTGAATCACAACAATCATCAAGCCAATCAACAAAGTGTCACTTAAAATTTCATCAACAACTCTATCATCATCAAGTTTAATTCAATTTCCATTTTCTAGGTCTACTAAAAATTTCCAAATATCACATGCCCGAACAACATCTATAATATAACCATGTCAAACAAGATATCAACATCAATATATAAAATATCTCTAATAAACATCATGCATCATATATGAATCGAATCAACAATAATCCATGCTCTAACATCTAATCACCATACTAAATCAAAACTATAACAATGTCCATGGTATAGTCAATGCATGTCATGATTAGTATCAAAGGTGTCAAAGGAAAGTGGGCACTACACCTGCGATCATTGCAATTATCTAATAGACATTTAATAAGAAACTCATAGTCATCCAATCAAAAAAAACACAATTGTCATTTTGTTCAAGTGAAGTGATCCAATCAACATAACATGAAGACATCCTTAAACAAACCATTGAACCAAGATATCAAAAACTCAACACAATCAACAAGCACCCATGCAAAAGATACATTAATTATTCATTGTAGTCATCCAATCAACAAAATAAATACTTACTGGATAAAACCATTAAAGTAAGATATCAATAAATCCAAAATTTTATTCACTACAATCATTCAATCAACAAAAACACAATTGACATTTTGTTCATCATACTCATCCAATCAACATAATGTAAGACGCTAACCATTAAAGCAAGATATCAAAAAAAATCAACACAATGAACAAGCACATACCCAAAAGATACATTAGCTATTCATTACGTCATCCAATCAACAAAATAAATACTTATGAAAACCATTAAAGTAAGATATCAATAAATCTAACATTTTATTCATTACAATCATCCAATCAACAAAAACACAATTGACATTTTGTTCATTATAGTCATGCAATCAATAAAATAAAAACTTACGAAAACCATTAAAGTAAGATATCAATAAATGCAACATTTTATTCATTACAATCATTCAATCCACAAAAACACAAGTAACATTTTGTTCATTACAATCCATTAAAGAAGACATCCTTAAACAAACCATTAAACCAAGATATCAAAAAACCCAACACAATCAACAAGCACACACCCAAAAGATACATTAACTATTCATTGAAGTCATCCAATCAACAAAATAAGTACTTACAAAAACCATTAAAGTAAGATATCAATAAATCCAACATTTTTTTCATTACAATCATCCAATCAACAAAAACACAATTGACATTTTGTTCACTACAATCATCCAATCAACATAAAAGAAGACATCTTTAAACCAACCATTAATGAAAGATATAAAAACCCAACAAAATCAACAAGCACGCAACCAAAAGGATACATTAATTGTTCATCAGTAGTCATACAATCAACAAAATGTTGTGTATTACAATCATCCAATCAGTAAAAAAAAAACAATTTACATAAAAGAAGATATCCTTAAAACAAACCATTAATTAAAGATATCAAAAAGCCCAACACAATCAACAAGCACACATACCAAAATGTTGTGTATTACAATTATCCAATCAACAAAAAATAATTTACATAAAAGAATACATCCTTAAAACAAAGAATTAATGAAATATATAAAAAAACCTAACATATATAAACAAGCTCACATTCAAAGCTACATTAATTGTTCATTGAGTCATACAATCAACAAAATGTTGTGTATTACAATCATCCAATTAGAAAAAAACACAATTTACATAAAATAAGACATCCTTAAAACAAACCATTAATCAAAGATGTAATGCCCACTAAAACAACCCACTTGAGACCCAAGAGCAACCTATGATTAGTTAGGAAAATTATGGATTTTTTTGTTTTTATTTTTTAAAGAGTCTACAACTAGGTTACAAGACAATAGTTGTCGCAAAACAAGTTTCAAAGCAAAATATTATTAATAGCTTATAGTTTAATCAATACAACAATTATAAAAGATCACAAGGTCCAAACCTAGGGTTAAATTAATCAATTAGGTTAAGAGGGTAATTTCTCACTATACCACTCTCTACCAAGCTTAAAATATTCAACCTATTTTTAAAAAATTAGAGTACTCACAACTTCCCAAGAACATTCCCATTAGATAGGAATTTCCTCACATTTCCAAAGTGATATAAATAGGTCCTCCTAACTCTTCATATTTCTCAAGTTATGGGGTGGCAGACCTTGGGAGGAAAATTTTTCAAGAGTGGGTCCGCGTGCCTAGGGAGAAAATTTTCCCAACTCGGGTCTATGGACTTGAGAGAGATAAATTTTAACCGAGGAGGAATGCAGACCGGTGGGGCGGGAACAAATTTTCCCATGCATGGGCATGGGCCGACAGAGTGGGAAGAACTTTAGTGCTTTTTCCCTTTTGGGTACAAAGCGTGATTTGCCTCCGCTTGCTCGTGAGACTGAAAGGACACGTGATGACATTTCCCAACTCGTGTAAAGTCGGGCAGCTAGAAATTTTTATACTTTTATCCTTTTTGTCAAAAATCACTAAGGGATCAAAATGATCCGCTCCTCCGTCGACGACCAAGGCACCACGTGGCAACAATCCATTGGTCGCGGTGGGCGAGCTGTGGGAGAACTTAGAAAATTTGTCCCAATTTTTTTTTTTCTAAAGCACTAAGTTTTTTTAAGGGATCCAATCCTCCGCCCGACACCTCGTGACGCCACATGGTAAAGATTCTGATTGGTCATGGGCGCGGGGCCATAGAGAAAACTTAGAAAATTTTCCCAAATTTAATTTAAGGGTTAAGTTATCTATTGTGGGCCCATGCGGTCATGAAAACCAAAAAAGGCAAAAGCGGCGAGGGATGCGTGGCGAAATTTTTCCAAAATTTCCTTCTTTAATTTTTTTTTAACTTAGGTGTTTTTTTTCGACAAAAGAAACGTTTACAGTGGTGTGAGTGGCAGGGAAATTTTTGCCTTTGGCATTTTTGTCCAAAAAGCACTAAGGGAAAATTTAGGCCTATGGGTCCACTAAGGAAATTTTCCCAAATTTTTTTTTACAGTTAGAATTATTTTTGACACCAAATGAAGGAAAACTTCAGAAGGCCATAACTTTTGATTGGGAACTCGGTTTTGAGAAACAAGGACTTTATGGAAAGGCGTCAATTTCACAAAAATGATCTTTAAACTTTAAAAGGCAAATTGACAAATTTTGACTTATAAAATTTTACTCAATTTGATCTTCTTTCTCTCTCAAAAATTCAAATAGGCATGGGGAATTGTTCTTAGATGGATTTAGGATGGATTTGGAAGGTAAGTTTGTTTGATTGAGTTCCAATTTGAAAATTTACAACTTTGACAGCAAAACGATAGTGAAAGAGTTTGAGCCCGAGTTTGCTAAGTTTTCTAAGAAATTCCTTAAGTGTTAATGCCTAGATGAGTTTGTTTAGATCTTATTATGTCAAATTTAATGTTTCATTTATTATTTATTTTTTGCAAGTTCATCCTGGCATTTTGGATTAAATAATTGTCAGTTTAAAAATACAAAACAGAGATCAAATTTTAAAGGTTCTATTTTCCATTTTCTACTTCCAAGTATTAGAATACATTCCGATTCCAATCTAATACATTTAGTTGATTCAAATCAAACTATTCGTAACCCAAATACAATTGCTTTTCAAATTTTACACATTTCAAAAGACACAAATCTGTGTTAGCCTCACACGCATTTCTTCCTTTCAAACAGAGATTTCATATAAATTTAAATGATCAGATTCAATACAACAATGTAATTTGAAAAAGGTAATACAATAATTTATTGATTCCAAAAGACAACTTACAACTTCTTTCTTTCATTCTTCAAATTCATCATACATAATACAATTCTTTCTTTCAAAAGAACAGAAACGGAGTATATCTCTTTCACATTTCAATCTAACAACTTTCATATTCAATACAACATATTTCCATTACAAAACATATACAAGTTCATCCACTTCAAGTGGGAAGGTTACAATAAGATTTATCTCAACAAGGGACTGTCAACTGTTTTATTTCATTTTCCTTTGCTCCAGAACAACAACATGTAGATTTATCATTCTTTCAATTCTGATCACAACAAGAGTAGGGGAAAGGCAACACTCTCCACCTAACCAAGACATCTAATGACAAGGAGAAGCCATCCTTCTTCATTGGCCCCCGAGCCCCAACCACAAAGCAATGGAATATGTGATTCAACTCATGGAAACAATAGGCTTCCACAAACACACATGTAAATTTCACATTTAAAACACAGTCCAAATAGAATGTAGTTTGCAACTACATTAAAGCATGACAAACAACACTAAGGCTTCATCAAACAAGCCAAAGGAGCAAGAAACTATGGGGATGCTACTTATGCCTCCTAAAGGGGAAATGGGTATCACCACCTAATTTCAAACCGCAAAATATAGTATATCAAAGCCCTGACATGCCCTTATGCCTCCCCCAAGTACCCCTTATTCCTCACATTTCCTTATGCCTCCCCAACCTCTTATGGCACCCCATAACGAGTAAAGAAATGCAAGCTATTTCTTTGTAAGGTGGAACCCAAATCCCAACTCCCTCCACACTTATACCTCCCCAAAATACTTGTGCCTCCCACAAAATGAACCCCATAGTCTTCTCCTACACCATACCTAGGCCATCTACCCAACATCCCACAAATATACCAAAACATTCACAATAATAACAATTTCATAAACACAAAGAAAAAGCAAGATAAGATCCAAGCTCTTACCTCTCCATGATGGAGTTGTTCCAAGTTTCAAAACAACAAGCTTTATCCCAATGTAAGTAATCCCAATTAGCCAAGAACAAGCATGCAATAATCTTTCAAAACTTCTCGAACAAGAGCTCCAAAATAGCAAAGAATTCACCCCCAAAAGAGTTTCCAAAAGTGAAGAAACCCAAAACAAGGCAAGAAATTCAAATTTTATAAAAGAGGGAAAATAAGAGGATGAGGTGGATCCATGTAGGATGCCACATCAAACATCCTCGAACCCCAACCCAAAATTCAACTTCATTCTCTAATGCATAATAAAATAGGTGGGTGAAATAATATGACAGTTTACTTACATACTCAAATCCAACCCACACCCCAAAGGACTGAAATTAAACCATGTAAGAAAAGTGCAATTAAAACTTATAATTAGTTTTCTCAAAAAAGAATTATAAAATTCTAAATTCAACTTTCCAACCATAGGTATGGGACAAGTTTATATTGTCCCACAAGCCTCCAAAATCAACCTCCAAGGACAAATTCAAATTTCAAATAAGGCGAGTGTTTCACACCCAAAAGTTAACTTACACATCTCTTACAACACTTTAATTCAAGGCCAACAACTCTATTAATTACTTTATTATGACATATTTTAATTAATTAACTTAACAACATGATTACTCACAATATTACATATCAATTAATAAATAATGAAAGGGTCAATGCACCACAAAATAAACACTTGAAAACATAAACAAAGGAACCAAATAAATAAATACACATAACCCTCGGTCACATTTAAAGGTGGTCCCCTGATGGGAACCCCTAACAAAAAAACCACACACAAACAATACAAGTTTCCATGGTGACCTTGTTGAATTCATCTAGAATTCCAATGTGGTTGGTCTCCAATCCCCCAATGTTTTTTGTGATATTTTAACCTGCAAAACACCAATACCTCATTCAACCTCATGGCCATATCGTAACATTCAAAATAATATAAATAAAATTCTAAAATCATCTAGATATATGAATCACAATAACATCTAACCAACGAATAAGATCATTTGCAATTTTACTCAATAACTATATCATCATCAAATAATTTTCATTTCTAGGTCTACTCACAATATCCAAATATCACATGTCCGAACGACATCCATAATATAACCATGTCAAACAAAGATATCAACATCAATATCAAAAATGTCTCTAGTAATAATCATTCATCATAACTCAATCAAAGTTAACAATAATCCATTATCTAACATATAAGATCATACTATAATAAAGTTTAAAATCATGTCCATAATATAATCAGCAAGATATCATGATTAGTATCAAACCGTGTCAAAAGGAAGTGGGCACTACAAAATATATCAAAGACAATCATCCAATCAACAAAAACACAATTGACATTTTGTTCATTACAATAATCCAATCAACATAAAAATAAACAATCTTAAAATAAACCATCGAGTAATTTTCACACACCCAAAAAGATACATTAATTATTCATTGCATTTTATAATCAAAGATATCAAAAACAATCATCCAATCAACAAAAACACAATTTGAATTTTTTTCATTACAATCATCCAATCAACATAAAAATAGACAATCTTAAAATAAACCATCAACAAGCACACACCCAAAAGATACATTAATTATTCATTATAACATAATTAAAGATATCAAAGACAATCATCCAATAAACAAAAAACAATTGAAATTTTGTTCATTACAATCATCCAATCAACATAAAAATAGACAATCTTGAAATAAACCATCAACAAACACACACCCAAAAAGATACATTAATTATTCATTACAATACATATCAACAAAATATTTTGTTTATTAAAGCCATCAAATTAAACATTAAAAATAAATACTTACAAAAACCATTAAACAAACCATTAATCAAATATATTAAACACAATCATCCAATCATTAAAAACACAATTGACATTTTTTTCATTATAATCATCCAATCAACATAAAAATAGACAATCTTAAAATAAACCATCAACAACTACACACCCAAAAAGATACATTAATTACATTGCATAAATATGCAATCAAAAAAATATTTTGTTTAAATTAAATAAATCAAATTAAACATTAAAAAATAAATACTTACAAAAACCATTAAGCAAACCATTAATCAAAGATATTAAAGACAATCAACAAAATGTGTATTACAATCATACAATCAAAAAAAACAAAATTGACATTTTGTTCATTACAATCATCCAATCAACATAAAAGAAGACATCCTTGAAACAAACCATTAATGGAAGATACCAAAAGAAACAATCAACAAGCACACACCCAAAAAGATACATTAATTATTCATTAAAATCATCCATTCAAGAAAAAACACAATTGACATTTTGTTCATTCCAAGAATCCAATCAACATTAAAGAAGACATCCTTAAAAAAAACCATTAATCAAAGATATAAAAACACCCAACACAAATAAATACTTACAAAACCATTAAAAAACCATTAATCAAATATATTAAAGACAATTAAAAAAATGTTGTGTATTACAATCATCCAATCGTAAAGAAAAAAATTGACATTTTGTTCATTACAATCATCCAATCAACATAAAAGAAGACATCCTTAAAACAAACGATTAATCAAAGATATCAAAACATCCAACACAAACAACAAGCACACACCCAAAAAGATACATTAATTATCCATTATAGTTGTACAATCAACAAAATGTTTTGTTTATTACAATCATCCAATCAACAAAAACACAATTGACATTTTTCTCATTACGGTGATCCAATCAACATAAAATAAGACATCCTTAAAACAAACTATTAAAAAAAGATATCAAAAGACTCAACACAATCATACATTAATTATTCGTTGCATTCATACAATCAACAAAATGTTTTGTTTTTTACAACTATCCAATCAATCCTTGAACAAGCCATTCAACCAAGATATTTAGAGACTCAATGAAATCAACAAATTGTTTTATTCATTATAGTATACACCCAAAAGATACATTAATTATTCGATTGTAATTTTTCATTGCAGTCATACAATCAACAAAATGTTTTGTTTAATACAACTATCTAATCAAACATTAAAGATGACATCATTAAAGAAACCTTTCAACCAAGATATCAACAGAGCTAACACAATCATCAAAGACATCCTTTCGCTCCTTACACTCATCCAATCAACATTAAAGAGAACATCCTTAAACAATCATTTGTTCACTATAGTACACTCAAAACATACATTAATTATTCATTGCAATTGTACAATCAACAAAACAAAATCAATAAAATGGTTTTTTAATTACAACAATGAAATTAAATATTAATGAAGACATCTTTAATTACACCATTAAACTAAGATATCTATAAATCCAAAACAATTAACAAATTATTTTGTTCATTATAGTCACAAACACACAATACAATCAACACAATATCTTGCTCGTTACAATAATCTAATTAACATCAAGTAAGACCCATTAAAATCAACTAAGATATCATCCAACTAAAATTAAATATGATTCATTAAACTAAACTAAGTTCTCATCCATTTAACATTAAATAACATATATCCATGAATAAACCATTTAATTAATGGTGTAAAGTGTTCAATTTAACCGAAAAATTAATAGCTTATAACATCAATAAGAGAACAATTTATTCAAAATCATTGAATTCAAATAAAGAATAACCTTTACAAATAGATCACTCACTATGACATTGACCATGACAAGTATGAGACAACAACAAAATAAAACTATAAACCAATGCACTATTTAAATCCACAACTCTCAAAATTATCTTTTTAAAAGAAGCATAAGGTTTGAAAATTACAATTTGGCTTTATATTTGAATTACGTACCATCTTAAACTATTTTTTAACTCCACTAGTCGAATATATTGTATTATTTCATGGTAGTATACTTCAGACACTTGTCTTTCCTTAATGGATAATTCATGTACCCACTCAACTATTAAAAATTGATAAATAATTTTTTTCCTTTTTAAGTGACAAATGTAACCACTTGTCTAGATCAAAAATATCCAATTAACGTTAAATAAGATGTATCCATGAATAAACCATTAATTTAAGTGTAAAGTATTCATAATTTAACCAAAAAAATTAATAGCTTATGAAATCAATAAGAGACGACAATTTATTCATAATCATTGAATTCAAATAGAGAATACCCTTTACAAACAAATCACTAACCATGACAGTATGAGACAACAATAAAATAAAACTATAAACCAATGCACTATTTAAATTCACAACTCTCAAAATTATTTGTTTAAAAGAAGCATAAGGTCTGAAAGTTCCAATTTGGCTTTATATTTAAAACATGTACTATCTTAAATGATTATTTAACTACTCCACTAGTTCAATATATTCCATTATTTCATTTTAGAGTTTAGACACTTTTCCTACCTTAATGGATAATGTACCCACTCATCTAATTACAAATTGATAGTAATTTTTTTCTTTATAAGTGCCAAATGTAACCACTTGTCTAGATCAAAAAGTATCCAATAAGTTGAAGAAACTAACTTAATCAATTTTCTTTTAAAACAATGTAATCACTTGTCTAGATCAAAAAGTGCAAGTAATGATTAAATTGTGTTTGATTTATTTGTATAAAACAAATTAGTATTGAATTCATGCTACAAAGCATAAAACCATATAACCGTTATGTGATTAAACTCGGCTGTAAATGAAAATATTAAAAACTAATCTAGTCTCTCGAAAAACATATGAAGACATTAATAACATAAATGAATTACAGAGAACAAAACTACACACGTTTATAAATGTCAATTGATCGCATAAATAATCTTCAAACCGCCATAAAATAAATAACAATCACTAGATATTTAAATGAATCAGTTACTCACCTTTTTATCTTATTGAAAGCATGCTAAAAATCATAAATCATATAAAAACAAAGAATATATATTAAAATATTGTTCCAAACAATTGATTCAATCTGATAACAATATTCATTAATAACATACATGAATTACAAATAATAGAGCTACGCAATTGGATATAAAGGTCAATTAATGACTGCACTAATCTTCAAACTTCCATAAACTAAATAAAAATTATTAGATATTTGCTCGAATCAATTAGTCACCTTTTTACCTTATCGAAAGTGTAGTGCCCACTTCCCTTTGACACCTTTTGATACTGATCTTGATACTATTGATTACATTATGGACATTATTATGGTTTTGATTTAGTATGATGTTAGATGTTGGACCATGGATTATTGTTGATCTTGATTTAGTTATGATGCATGATGATTATTAGAGACACTTCATATGTGGATGATGATATACTATTTGACATGGATATATTATGAATGTTGTTCGACATGTGATTTTTGGATATTGTGAGTAGACCTAGAAAATGGACATTATATGATGATGATATAGTTGTTGATATAAATTGTAAGTGATATTGTTGATTGCCTTGATGTTGTTGTGATTCATATGTATAGATGATTTTGTGATTATATTTATATCATGTTGGATGTTCTGATATGGCCACGAGGCCGAAGGAGGTATTTGTGTTTTTCCAGGTTAAAATATCACAACAAACATCGGGATCGGAGACGAACCACATTAGTATTTTATATAAATTCAACAAGGTCACCATGGCAACTTGTTTTTTTGTGTTTGTGTTTGATTGTTGTTAGGGATTCCCATGGGGGGGATCACCTTTAAATGTGACCATGGGTTTTGTGTATTTGTTTATGTGGTTCCTTGTTTTATTGTATGTATTTTATTAGTGATGTGTCCCTTTCTTTTATTTAATTAAATTGTGGTAGATTAATGTGAGAAAACATATGGTTAAAAGTTAATTAATTAAATTGGGACATAAGTAAGTAATTATAGAAGTTGTTGGCTCTTGTATTAAATGTGGTAAGTGATGTGTAAGAATGTGTAAGAGTTGTGTAAGTCAGATTTTCGAGTATGAAACACTCCACCTCCTTAGAAATTCGAATTTTCCTTGAGGCTGATTTTGAGGCTTGTGGGACAAGTTAAACTTGTCCCATGCCTCTTAAATTTTCATACCAACCTTACCTATGGTGGTAGGGTTGATTTTAGACCATTTTAATGCATTTTGGGAAGACAAATTGTAAGTTTTAATTGCACTCTTGTTACATTTTATTAAATTTAGTCCTTATGGGGTGTGGGCTTTTGGAGTGTGTAAGTTTAGGGTTTAGGGTGTAAGTTTAGGGTGTAATTTTATTGTCATATTATTCACCCACCTCTTTATTGTGCATTGGAGAATGAATTTGACTTTTGTGTTGGAGTTGCGGATGTGTGATGTGGCATCCTACATGGATCCACCTTATCCTCTTCTCTTCCTCTTCTATAAAATTAGAACCCTAGCTTTGTTTTGGGTTGTTGAACTTTTGGAATGCTTACTTGGGGTGAATTTTCCTTGGTTGTTTGGAGCTCTTGTTGATTTTGGAGGAGATTGGAGAGCATTTCATACTTGGGCATTGTTGATTTTGGGACTTTATTTTGACATTGAAAGCTTGTTGTATTGGAACAAAATCTACCATGGAGAGGTAGGAGCCTAGCTCTTCATATATGCTTTTATTTCTTTTTATGTTTGTGTGAATGTTGAATGTTTTCTCGTGTTTGTCTGGTTGGGTAGACTCGCTCAGAATGGTGTAGGAGAAGGATATGGGTATCATTGAGGGAGGTGGCATAAGGAAATGCTAGTGGGATCAGTTTTATTGTTGAGGGAGTTTGGGTTTGGGATCCACCATGGAAAAGAAATAGCCTGCATTTCTTACTTTGTGGGGGTATAAGGAAATTTGTGGGGAGCATAAGGAGGGAGTGTGGGGCATAAGGATATGTGTGATGATTTAAATTAATGGTTTGTTACAAGTGGATACCCATTTCCTATTGGGAGGCATAAAAACTTCCCCATAGTTCTTGCTCCTTTGGCTTGCATGGTGAAGCCTGAGTTTTGTGTAATGTATTTCATGTGGTTGCAAAACTCTTGTTTTGTTTTTTGAATGTGTTTCCAATTTGAAATGTTCTTGTTGAAAGATTATTTTGTGATGTGGAAGCCTCGTTGTTTCCATAAGTTGAAATACATTTCTTATTGCATTTTGGTTGGGGCTCTGGGGCTAATGAATAAGGATGGATTTTCCTTTCATTGATATCCTCGGTTGGGTAGAGAGCACTTCCTTTTCCCCTATTTTGATGTGATCAAACTAGAAAATGATAATGCACCATGTTGTTGTTTTGGAGTAGAGGAATGAAGACAAGTTTTGATTGTCCCTCGTTTGAGATCAATTCTTATTGTAACCTTTTCCCACTGTGGAGTGTATGATCTTGTAAATCATTTGTGATGGAAAGATGTTTCTGTATGAGCTATGAAATTTATATTTCAAATTGTGAAAGAGATATACTCTGTATTCTACTTTTGGAAGACTGTGAAAGAGATATACTCTGTATTCTCGCTATAGAAGAAATGTGAAAGAAATTGAACTATGTTTATTGTATTCAAGGAATGAAAGAAGAAGTTGTAAGATATTGTTATAAATCAATAAAAGGTTGCATTATTTTCCTCAAATGGCATTTGTATATTTAAATCTGATCATTTAAATGCACCATGAAATCTCTGTTTGGAGAAGTGAAAAGAAATATGTATGGATTGAAAAATTAGTTATGTATTCTGGTTTTGCATACAAAGAAAAAAAAAAAAAAAAGGAAAGATAGTTATAAGTTTGATTTGAAGTAGATGAAAGAAATGGAACCTTATGCATGGAAAATGAAATAGGTTCAAACTTTGTGTTTTTGAATTACATTGATTTCTTTGTTCATTGTAAAAACTCAAGTAATTTGTTCACTAAATTTCTTAGAACGATCCTGTAATTTTTAATAGACAAAATGGAATATTAGCATGATCTTACATGATCAACCAACCCCAAACCAACCAAAATACTTAAGAAATAAAAGACCAAAACAAATTTGATTTGAACAATCGTGTTTTGCTGTCAAAATTGGGATTTTTGAATTGGATAATCAAATAATCAAACCAACCTTGATTTTCATTCTAAAAACCATCCTAGAACAATCCTCCATGTCTGTTGGGCATGATGAGTGAAGGAAAGGATCAAATTGAATAAATCTAACAAGTTACAATTTACTAATTCGATCAGATAAGCCTCACAGTGCTTTTCTTAAAATTGACCCCTTAAAATTTATCAAAATCTAAAATTAATGATTTTAGTGAAAAGAGGACGTCAAGAGATTTCCATAATGTCCTTGTTTTCCCAGAAATGAGCTATCTATAAAAAGTTATGACCCTCTGAAGTTTTCCTTCCTTGGCGTAAAAGTTTGGGAAAATTTTCCTGACCGCCCATGGCCCAAATTTTTCCCTCAAAACACTTAGGAAATTTTTTGGGAAAATTTCCCTAAAGTTCTCCATGGCCCCACCATCTTACATGTAATCGGATACTACCACATGGCACTGCGCGAGGGGCATAACTTTTCTAACTTAACCTTTTTACGAAAATAGTTTTGGAAAAATTTATAAATTTCCCCGCAACCCCACCAACCCGCAGCCAATCGAGTGCTACCACATGGATCAGTGGTGTGAGAGGATTTTGGAACTTAGCATTATAATTTTGACACCGAAAAAAATTCTCAAACTTCTCTCAGGCCCCACATCCCCGCTTTCCTTTGGAAAAATTGTTTTCGTAGACACGCGGGCCCGCGCATGCAACTTAACCTTTTTACCTTTTTGGGCAACATTTCTTAAGTTTCCCCACCACCCCACCACCCGTGATCAATGGAAGGATGACACATGGTAGCCTTAGGCATTGGCAAAGGCGCGCAACATTTTTATAATTTGAATTTTTCCCCCTTAAAATCTTGAAACCAAAAACCGCTTTGACGACCCGACTTTCCGCCCGAGCTTTTATAAGCCGGCAAGTGTCCTTATCAGGCTCAAGCGGGCACACAAAGGAAAAATCATGATTTTTACCTGAAGAGGGAAAAATTTCTAAAACTCTTCCCCACTCCACCAACCCGTGCAAGGGAAAATTTTCTCCCCTAGGCCTCGCAGCCCGCCCTTGGGAAAATTTTCCTCCCAAGGTCCGCTGGCCCATAACTTGAGTTTTATGAGGAGTTAGGAGGACTTCTTTATATCAATGGAAAGGTGAGGAAATTTCTTA
The DNA here is from genome assembly GCA_018340775.1 of Taxus wallichiana var. yunnanensis. Lineage (NCBI taxonomy): Eukaryota > Viridiplantae > Streptophyta > Pinopsida > Cupressales > Taxaceae > Taxus > Taxus wallichiana. Next base: position 299,471,822 of record CM031234.1, on the reverse strand, counting down.
TCCAATGAGAATGATTTATGAAAATTTTGAATGCATTAAGTGTGAGAAAAATAAATTTGAATCTTTAATCCTTTTTTAGAGAGTGGGTATGGTGAGGAATCTACCCTCTCGAACTTTATTGAACCTCCTAACCCTTAATTTTGGACCTTCTCGACCTCTAACAATTATTAATAAAAGAAAAGTATACTCTCATAGATTAGAGTTGTTCCGAACCTATTAGTGATAGTTGTTATCTTGTAACATGGTTGTAGATTCTTTCTATTAAAAAAATTATTCCATAATTTTCCTAACTAATCTAGTTGTTGTTTGGTCTCAAGTGGATTGTTTTATCGGGTGTTACACTTTGTATCGGAGCAGTGTTGATTCAAAATCTTGGACCATTGGGCACACTAGAAATCTTGAGACATGAACTGTAAACCTAGCACACTTATAAATATAGAAAACAACCTTGTATGAAAATTTTAAAAAGAGAGAAATAAGTATGAAGAAATATTGCATTACTCGTTCATTCAACAACCGTAATTAAAATGATAATAAAATAATAAGTTGTTTGAGTTGTTGTGTTTTCATAGTGGCATTTTTTCTAAACTCGTGTAACTAAGAATGTCAAATTATATTTATTTTTGTGAACTTCTAGTGTAGTGGAAACTTGGTTCCCCCTTTGAAAATGTGTTGTTTTACAAGTCCTAAAACCGATTTAATTGTATAATACATTAAGCCATTTATCGAGACCGCTTTCTTACCGGAGTTGTTGGAATGATAAATTATATGGTGTGAATCTTGTGGTCGGACAACATGCTGGTTATGTCCTAGGGTTGGGAAGAGTAAATTAGAAGCTTGCTTAGAGCTTCCTTCCTTCGAGTTAGGAAAGTTGGTCTAGTTGTCGCTTTTCATCTCATACCCGTATGGAAGAGTGGAAATTAAGTCTAGGTGTAGTTTATGACCCAATCCTATGTATATGTCCTTGGAACTAACCTTGAGGTAGAGTACCCCTATTGGTGGCCATGAAGAGTCAGAGAGTAAATGTGGTGTTAAATTTTATGTTTTACATTTGTAATATTGTGTTATTTTATCAAGGATTAACATATTATTTTATGATTGATTTAAGAAGCTCTGAGGCTCTTTTTATTTATATTTATTTTTTGAGAATTTTCAAACTTTATCATGTGGCTACTTAGACACTTTCCTTGATCATTATATTTCTTGCACTTTATTTTGATTGATGACTCAGAGCTTGTTGATATTGTTGGCTACTTAGCTAAATGTTACGTGATTCCTTCTCAAGCTGATGATGAGGTGGTTCCATGCTTCTTGTATTGTGGACATTTCTTCGTGATGAGGGTACACCCTTAGTGTCTCTGAATGTATTCTTAGGTTCTTAAAGTTATGCCTTGGTTTTAGATGTAAAGAACCTTGAGTCTATCTAGGATATTAGAGTGACCTTTTCATTACTTGACCTTGTGGGAAGAGAGTTCATTGTGTTGTGCGCTCTAATTAGCTCGATTGTTAATGGTGGTGGTGATTCTCTTACAATCCGATAAGAGCTTGAACCTCATCGTAGTAGAGGTGTTTAATTGTGGTTTGATGAATTGTGTTAGGATCAGATTACTTTTTATTTGTGGATGTTTGTGGAAAAGTGTTTGTCTCTGGTATTGGCTTCTTCTCGCGATGGCATGCTAAGTTTTATCGATTTCCTTATTTCATTATATAAAGTAGTGATTTAGGATTGTATGCATCTTGGTAATTATGGTTATAATTAAACCCCTTTCAAGTATTGTGTGTAAATTAAGTGTGTTTGTTTGCCCTTTTGACCTATAAATAAGTCTACCCTCTCCTTAAATTTTTAAGTTACTATGAATAACACTTTATGACCTATTAATGTTGATAACATGGAGACAATTATGGATGCTTGAGACTTTTGGTTCATGCCACTTTGGTGATGTTAGTGTAATTCGACCTTGATGATTTAATCTTGGTGGTATTTTATAATGTGATTCTTCTTGGAGTGTAACTCTTGGTCGTAAAGCCATGTTGAATAGATAAATGATTGATCGCTACTTACATTTGATGCTTTCTAGTGAGTATGTGGTGTTATTATAGTTAAAATATTTCCTTATCATTCCGATCGATTGCTTAGTTGATGGTATCCCGTGGTAATATGGGGGTAGATTTGAAAATTTTTCTTGTCTTATCATGTGAGTAAAGTGTTTTCGCTAAACAACAAACATTGTTAAACCCTAGTAGATCAAGAAAAGTAATTATGCTTCTTAAATGGGATTTCCTCGTAAATTCTTTTGAGAACTTTTAGAGCCCACTAGGAATGTTTTAAGGTACTTGTAATTTATGGAAAAATACCAAAATATTGTTGTGATCCATGTTGATTGATTTTTCCTAGTTCTTACAAAATTAATAATGTGTTGTTATGTTGAATGCATCTTATTCCTTTAGAATTAAAAACATGATGTGTTGTTTTCAATAAAAGTAATAGTGTGATATGTTTACCCTTCCTTCTCATTAAATTTTTAAATGACAAGCTAACTCACCCGGACATCATAAAACTATAATTGAGGAGTTTTGGCCTGGAAGCTTAACAAATAAACTCGAACATAGAAAGAGAAAATGCTCCTTGCTTTAACCTTGGTAGATTAATAGAAGGAATAAAAACCATGTAGAAGAACCAAAAAGGGAAAAAAATTCCATCTACCTTCCCTAGGAGTAGAATAAATATTTTGTTTGTCCGCCTTATACTGTAATGGCGAGATATCATGGCCACCTCAGTGGTGATCCTTATAACGTGAACATGTGATATCAAAATAAAAAGGAATATTTTAATTAAGAAAACTTGTAAAGGAATGTGCTAGAAAAAAATGAAACTACAACTTTTGACTTAATTAGTTGAGTTATAAAATAAGTAAGATTTATGTGTATTGAGTGCAATGTATAGTTGAACCTTTAGTTCTATCGCCTACCTAAAATTGTGAAACCCCTGGTGGATAGTAATGTGTTCTAGTTGCTTAGTACTTCTTGTTCATAGAAGTATGTGCCTTTCTTGTAAGAGTTTTGGGTCATCATACCCTTATCGTCCCGTAGCTCGATGAATGTGAGTTTTGGTCCTTTTGGATTGAGACTTATTTGTTGTTTGAGAAGCAACCTCCTCGCATGTTGTCTTGTCCTTAGAGACCTAAGTTATTTTAATTTTAAGGCAACATGTAATGCCCTTTGGCGGTTACCCGCTTGGCGTAGTGACCTTTCCCTTGTTGGGCATCAAACCGTGCGTAATTCTGTTGTCTTAGACCCTGCTCTCAGCGATGTTTTAGCACCTTCCCCTCTCCTTCTAGCGTCCCTCGAGTCGTTATCGACACCTCCTTTGCTGGTAAACCCTTCTCAAAGGTCGATTGGGCTAGTAAATTTCCTCAAGCCATTTCCATCCTCGCTCCTATTCGTTGTCGAGCTAAGGAATTTAACCCATCGACATGGGTTGATGAGTTCGTACGCTTTGGTTTATTATCACTTGGGGTTTGGTTTTTGTTATGAGTTGGATAGAACCCATCGTTAGTCAGTAGAGAATTAAAATACTGAGGTTTTTCGACTTGTTTCACCCCAATGAATAAACCTCATTCGAGTTATCATTGGAGATGTTCTGTGACTCTCAGTAAATTTGGATTATATACACTCCTTTTTAAGTATCTGTTGTTGTGTATTTCATTTACATGGGATTATATTTTAAAAATAAAATACCCAGAAGACATGGGTGTAGAACGATATATGTATTTATACACTAGTAAATCGAATCCTTAGATTCGAGTGTGTGGCTTTTAACTGATATGTTTTGGTTTGGGGAAATAGATGAGACCTTAAGCCATGCAAGCCTCTTAACTTAGTGTGTTTTTCAATTAGGTTATGTTGAGAATTATATCGTAACCTTTAGCTTGGTCTTACATCGTGAAAGCAAGTAGCTTATAATTTTACAAATCGTAGGATTTGAATGCAATAAATACATGATTTATACCGATGGCTTAATTTCTATTCTGATTAAGGTTTGGAATATAATGATCAATGGGTACTGAAAATAAACAACTAAAGGAATGGAGGGGTTGCGTGGGAATGATGGGGGGGTAGGTGTGTGGCGCAGGTTGGAGGGGACATGGTTTTAAAGTCAAAATTCTATCTGCTTGTGCCTAAGGCCCTACTATCCCTCACCCCCTTCCTACCATCTAGACCTGGTACGTGGCCATCTCCCACTGGCCTTACCTCTGCCAGCCTCCCCACCTTCTTTAATTCCTTTGATTTGCAAATCTAATGCGTCTTTTGCTACCTGCTCTCTTTGACCTGTTCTGGCCACGTGAGCAGGGAGGAGTGTTTTGTTGGGATTTGAGATGAATGGCGTGAAAACCCCAGTCCAGTGGAGTCGCAGGTTTTTGGAAGCTCTTCTTTGTTGTTCCTCTCCTTGCCATGGCCGCATAGGCTGTTTTAACAACGTTTCTTCCAGCTGACGGGTCGTGTATAGAATGGAGTCTGAGCCTTCAACATACTGAAACGAAGGGAACTTTCACCATGCATGGCCGCTGCAGTGTATGGTGGTTGGAGTCAAGCCGCATGCTAGTGAAGTGAAGTAGTCGTATTACCTCCTCTTCCCGGGTGCCGTGAGGTGTGTTCTTGTCGGGATCCACAAAGAGACCTCGCTACGCTTTTCAGCCAGCCAGCACGTTACAGCAATGAAGAATCCTTTTTGAGTGCCTCCAACAAACAGGTTGTCCAACTATGATGTTATCTCTGCTCAAGATCGATCGCATCCTCAAATTTGGGATTCTCCTTCAAGATATTCTTTTATCAAAATCGATTATGTGACAGTGAGGGTGTTACCAAATAGAGACTGATGAAATTTATTTACAAAGAGTCTCTATTGAGATCTTACTTGTTGTACGATGTAACTCATGGAAGAGAACCTCATAGAGGCCGATCTGTTTCATATCAGAATATTCATGAAACACAATTTGCTTTGCTATTATATGAGCTTCTTCAACGAGTCACCAAGTTGGTAGGCATAAATTTTTCTTGGACATATCACACCTTACAAACCGCAACAAACGTTTACACCGAGAGTTTGATGTTGTCACAAATATAATGAAGGAAAAGGTTTATTTATCATTACGGAAGATGCCTTTTAGAGCCAGGGAGTGTGATGTAATCATTATGTCTTGTGTCCGAGCTTCAAATCATGGGGTTGGCCTCAGAGCTATTTTTCACCGCGTGAATGTGGCGCTAGCACGAGCTCGCAGAGCACTTTGGGTTAAGGGCAAGCCGCCGCATTGAAACAATCGATGCATATTGAGATGGTGTTTTTAAACCGTGCATGTTAAACTCCGCCTCGTAATCTTCTGCTACCCTTTTATTATGTTATGAATTGAATCTCCTCCTATTTTTTTATCTCATATGGCATTTAGAATGGACTTTTGCTTTTTCCTATGAATCAACCCGTATTGAAGGAAAGGAAGGACTTTTGGGAGTTGTTTGTTTTTCATACCCTCGATAAGAATCGTGATAGCATGTATACATTCCTTTCTACCTCATTTTTCTTTTCGAAATGAAAGAGTAACTACTATGTGATAGCAAAATAATTGTTGAAGTTTTATACTCGTGGTGTTAGATCTTTAACTCCAGGTGCTTTCGTACTTAATTCTTCAAATTCAGTGACATTTAGAGACAATAGTGAACAATGGCTGCATTGAGTTCGATTTCTAAACCAGCAAGAGTGTATATAAACTTGAGCCATGAATAATATTAGTGGATATTAGTAGATTTGTCGATTCATGGCCAGTTTTAGGCTAAATGTTTGTTTGTGTCTTGGTAAAAGCTTTTCTTGGGCTGAATCTGTGTGTAGACCTCACATAGTGAGCATGAGGTTTTCTTAGAGGCCTACGTGAGTGAAATATTGACTACTCAATGCAGATCCCGTGACGTGAGTCATCAGTATCATAAGATAAAAGAGTTCAATCGAACTCGTAGTAGTAAAATTTTTCTTTGGAGCGACTATGTGGATAGGTTGAGTAGACAAATGTGAAATAGATGGGTATTCCCAAGCTATTCATATGTTGTTTTAGAGACGGAAGAGAAGGCTTAGTTCGTAAGAAGAGTATTTTCTTGTATTCCTCCTTTCATTGATCAGAAACCTTGTGATTGGTGACTCGAGCTAGGTCACGGTAGAGGATCTTGTGTCGATTAACTTATATTTTCAACAGACTATCCTCGCTTGTTTAAATTCAAGTATCGAATGAAATGGGGTTCTATTAAATCCATTATTTAGCTTAGCAAACCTTCAATAATTCAGTAGGGAATTTCTGAGTAAGTGTTGACTGAGGCATGTATGAAAATAGAATGGTTACCTTTCTTCGAATTGGGTTAGACTTGTATGAAAATGGAAAAGGTAGGAATCGACTCGCCATATATTTTAAGTGAGCTAAGTCCTTAACTCTTACAATGATCATACGAGTGGTGGATTACGGGTTTATTACTGATTATGTGATGTAAGATAATAACAACCTTTGGTGAAAAGACTTCTTCTGATCCTTGCGTGTAATCCAACTATAGTTGTTGAATGTAATTTAGTTGGATAGAATCTAATTTATTTAACTTCTCAAGAAAATGATTAGGTTCGGTAAGAATTACTTGGTATGTTGAATCTTCGATTCGGTTATTGTGTTGTGAGTATTATATGTATGTTGGTTTATTCAATGAGTGAAGTTAACTTTAATCTTTGACCGATTTGTGTTCATATATGGTCAGCCTATATTCTTCCTAAAACAAGGATGTGTGTTAATGCAGTCTTGTTACCAAGCAATTTTGAACATGTTAAGTCATTTAACCGATCTTTATCCTTTTGATTAATAATAATAGAATGATGTTTGGGTGTTAGATTTCAATCACGTAATCCATAGGATTACATGACTGAAATCTCAATACTCTCAAATTTTTTGTCTTCACCAATAAGGTCTCACCTTGATTATCTTTGGAATATCTCTCTCACTCGAATATAGGGATTTCTCCTTGTTGGCTCGGTATAAATCTCTTCATCTAGTGAAACTTATTGATTAGTGGTTTGTGATTTGATCCATTCTTGAGTTTATAATTTTACTTTCATGATATTATAAAATGTTAGCTTATCAAGTTGTAATGGGTAGTCTTAACATGCTCTGGCCTTAAGCGAACCCGACTCTAGTTAATATTTGTGCAGATGGATTATGCGAGTAGACTAGAGGAAAAGAGTGTAAAAGGTTCATCTCGTACAATTTATGAAGTTCCTTGTAAAATGTCCAATGTGTTGTAAATTGTGTAACATTGCTTCAGTAAAGAGAGTTTATATGACCTCTTACCGGAATTGTTTGAGAATTACGTGAAGAAGTAGTTTTTTCCTTTGTTTTTGTAATTTGGCCAGGTAACTCTTCTTAGTGAGAAATAATATTCAAACTCTTCACCGGCATAAGCATTGTAAAACTTTGATCTTGAGAATTAAGTGTTAATTTAAATCTTTCTAAGACTTGGTATTGATGTGTTATATGTAAGTTTTAATGGGGTGGCTTTTCCTTACAAAAGTTACCTAAAAGTTTTATTCAAAGAAATATGTTGTGGAGGAGATCCCCTTGAGAGCAAACAATGTCTTAAGTAATCAAGAGTGAGACTATCCTTGCAAAGTGAAATTATATCACGTGATATCCCTAGCTAAACTAGTAAACCCTACTCTTTTGGTGAATGCTTAAAACAAGCTTAAAGGAAAACAATGGTTAGTTTCTAATAAGATTTAACAAGTAAGAGAAGAAAATTTAGAAACCACTCAATTTATCTCTCAGCCTATTTAAAAGTAAGTAGCTTCCTCTTGATAAGCTCTTTCGGTGAAGCCTAAGTAAGAGCGCTAATAATTACGTATAAAACCTCAAGCTTCAATTAAACCTCGCAAGAACTAATGACGTCTTAAGGGTGAACTCATTTTACCTTCTTCCTTTAACTTTATCCAGGGTACCTTGTAATTTTCTCTTAAGTTTGTTGAACGTGAACCGATGTTGTCATAAGGGCATGAACGAGTTCTAGTAACGTAAGTGTGAATAGATGGCCCTGTGGAATTAAATTACCATCTTTATCAAATAAATATATAAAACAAATAATTGTTATAAAGGAGAATACTTTAAGTGAACTACTCTATAGAAATAACTCAGTTGGTAAGATGTTTTATGCGAATCATATATTGAATCCTTTTCCTCAAAACTTAAGTCATGAGTTAAAGGGTGTCTCATCAAAATAAATAACCACCAATCATTTCTTGATCGTGGCTTGCCCTAGCAGCTGTGAGAGTGTCTTGTGGTTGGGCTTCTATGATATTCTCAAAAAAATAAGGAAAAAGTATATTATCCTTTTGGGTGTGAACATTTCCGTGCTAACCTTGTGGTCATCCCCGTAACAAGTGGTTCCCGTGAGTTGGTCAGTAACTTTGTGACGACATGTTGTGTCGTGTTTTGTGTCGAAGCAAGTCAAAAAAATATCCTACCTTATTCTCATGTCGTGTGTGTGTTGATTTTGGGTTGTTACACAACATATGTTAAAGATATAAAATAACTTCAGAAGTCTTCTTTTCTTCTTATTTTCTTGGGTCACCTTCTTCTTGTTGTTGCCCCTTTTCCATTAGGATGGAAAGTGCAAGATGATGTTATTTCTATTTTTGATACAATGCGCCCTTGGATTGTAATTGGACCTCATGTTACTTGTTCTTCTCCTAGCGACATTGAGTGGTCCTTGGTGTTTCTTGTGCTCTCTTCATGGTTACTCGAGCTTGAGTAGGAAATAAGATAAATAAATCTGATTGTGCTAAAATGTATGGAACTTGTATTGATATGTTAGTTCTTTGGAGATATATATATATATATATATATATATATATATATATATATATATATATATCTTTTTGTTAAATGGTTGAATTCTTTAGATTTGGTTTGTATGGTGTGTGCGATTCTTAAAACAAAAGTGTAAAAATCAAGACTATAGGAAAACTTGTGGTCTTGACTTCACTTTTATTACCATGAAAATTTAATTGTACCCTCTTGAGTTATAGAAGTGCTTTCCTGGAATAGTTCCTTGATTTTAAATGTTTTGCTGATTTAGGTGTCCTTGTTAATTAACCTCATCCTATGTGATCCTTTAATCGTGGGACCTTGAATAGACTTGTCCTCATGCAAATTTGGTCATACTTGATTTTACTAGCCTTGTCTATACAACGAACCTTGAAATCATGGATTAAACTTAGTATAAACCTTAACTTTTATTAATGTAGTATGTTATATTCCTTGGGAAACTATGTGGTCATTCTCAAACTCATGGAATTCTCCTTATTATTCCCGTACTACTCGGTGGTTACTCTTAAGACTCTTTTGAACTCTTCATGTTATATTGTTATGTGTGGAATCTTGGTTGATAGCATAAATTTACTCTCTAGATTTATGTGCTCGTAGCATTACATGCAGAAATTTTAGAACTCATCTCTTGCAACCTCCCTTCTTCTTCTGAATTGCATTGGACCAAACTTAGGTTCTCAGAGACCCACACTCGTTTGAAGGAAGCAATCCCATAATGGAGTGATCCTTTTTTTTTCTTATTGCATTTGTTCCTATCTCTCTTCCAAAGTGACTTCCAAGAGGAAGTCAAGTATAAGGGGAGGGGGATGTAGTGCCCACTTCCCTTTTACACCTTTTTGATACTGATCTTGATATTGTTGATTACATTATGGACATTATTATGGTTTTGATTTCGTATGATATTATATGTTGGACCATGGATTATTGTTGATCTTGATTTAGTTATGATGCATGATGATTATTAGAGATACTTCATATGTAGATGATGATATACTATTTGACATGGATATATTAAGAATGTTGTTCCATTACATGTGATTTTGGATATGGTGAGTAGACCTAGAAAATAGACATTATATGATGACAATATAGTTGTTGATATAAATTGTAAGTGATATTGTTGATTGCCTTGATGTTGTTGTGATTCATATGTATAGATGATTTTGTGATTATATTTATATCATGTTAGATGTTCTCGATATGGCTACGAGGTTGAAATAGGTATTTGTGTTTTACAGTTAAAATATCACAACAAACATCGGGGATTGGAGAAAAACCACATTGGAATTCTAAATGAATTCAACAAGGTCACCATGGAAACTTGTTTTATTGTGTTTGTGTTTGATTGTTGTTAGGGATTCCCATGGGGGATCACCTTTAAATGTGACCATGGGTTTTGTGTATTTGTTTATGTGGTTCCTTTTTTTATTGTATGTATTTTATTAGTGATGTGTCTATTTCTTTTATTTAATTAAATTGTGGTAGATTAATGTGAGAAAACATACGGTTAAAAGTTAGTTAATTAAATTGGGACATAAGTACGTAATTATAGAATTTTTTTCTCTTGTATTAAATGTGGTAAGTGATGTGTAAGTAATGTGTAAGAATGTGTAAGAGTTGTGTAAGTCAGATTTTGGATTATGAAACACTCCACCTCCTTGGAAATTCGAATTTTTCTTGGAGGCTGAAATTGGAGGCTTGTGGGACAAGTTAAACTTGTCCCATGCCTCTTAAACTTGCATACCAACCTTACCTATGGTGGGAGGGTTGATTTTAGACCTTTTAATGCATTTTGGGAAGACAAATTGTAAGTTTTAATTGCACTCTTCTTACATTTTATTAAATTTAGTCCTTATGGGGTGTGGGATTTTGGAGTGTGTAAGTTTATTGTCATATTATTCACCCACCTCTTTATTGTGCATTGGAGAATGAATTTGACTTTTGTGTTGGATTTGAGGATGTGTGATGTGGCATCCTACATGGATCCACCTCATCCTCTTCTCTTCCCTCTTCTATAAAATTAGAACTCCTTGCTTTGTTTTGGGTTGTTGAACTTTTGGAATGCTTACTTGGGGTGAATTTTCCTTGGTTGTTTGGAGCTCTTGTTGATTTTGGAGGAGATTGGAGAGCATTTCATACTTGGGCATTGTTGATTTTGGGACTGTATTTTGACATTGAAATCTTGTTGTATTGGAACAAAATCTACCATGGAGAGGTAGGAGCTTAGCTCTTCATATATGCTTTTATCTATTTTTATGTGTGTGTGAATGTTGAATGTTTTTGTGTTTGTTGACTGGTTGAGTAGACTACCTAGAATGGTGAAGGAGAAGGCTATGGGGAATCATTGGGGGGCATAAGGGATTTCCAAAGGCATCGGCTTTATTGTGGAGGGAGTTTGGGATTGGAATATACCATGGAAAATAAATAGATTTAATTTCTTACTTTGTGGGGGCATAAGGAAATTTGTGGGGAGCATAAGTAGGGAGTTTAGGGGCATAAGGATATGTGTGATGATTTAAATTGGCAGTTTGTTACAGGTGGATACCCATTTCCCATTGGGAGGCATAAGCAGCTTCCCCATAGTTTCTTGCTCCTTTGGCTTGCATGGTGAAGCCTGAGTTTTGTGTGATGTCTTTCATGTGGTTGCAAAACTATTGTTTTGTTTTGGACTGTGTTTTTAATTTGAAATGTGCTTGTTGAAAGATTGCTTTGTGATGTGGAAGCCTATTGTTTCCATAAGTTGAAATACATTTCTTATCGTGCATTGTGGTTGGGCTCGGGGCCAATGAAGAAGGATGAATTCTCCTTTAATTTTATATCTTGGTTGGTCTGGAGAGCATTTCCTTTCCCTGCTTTTGATGTGATCAAACTGGAAAATGACAATGCACCATGTTGATGTTTTAGAGTAGAGGAATGAAGACAATTTTTATTGTCCCCGTTTGAGGTCAATTCTTATTGTAACCTTTTCCCACCTGGGGAGTATATGATCTTGTAAATCATTTGTGATGGGAATATGTTTACCATGAGCTATGAAATTTATATTTCGAATTGTGAAAGAGATATACTTTGTATTCTACTTTTGGAAGATTGTGAAAGAGATATACTCTGTTATTCTGCTATTGAAAGAACGTGAAAGAAATTAAAATCTATTTATTGTATTCAAGGAATGAAAGAATAAGTTGTAAGATATTGTTATAAATCAATAAAAGGTTGCATTATTTTCCTCAAATGGCATTTGTATATTTAAATCTGATCATTTAAATGCACCACGAAATCTCTATTTGGAGAAGTGAAAAGAAATATGTATGGATTGAAAAATTAGTTCTGTATTCTAGTTTTGCATACAAAAAAGGAAAGATAGTTATAAGTTTGATTTGAAGTAGATGAAAGAAATGGAACCTTATGCATGGAAAATGAAATAGGTTCAAACTCTGTGTTTTTGAATTACATTGATTTCTTTGTTCACTGTAAAACTGTTAATTTGTTTACCAAATTTCTCAGAACGATCCTGTAACTTTGAATAGACAAAATGGAATATTAGCATGATCTTACATGATCAAAACCAACCCCAAACCAACCAAAATACTTAAGAAATAAAAGACCAAAACAAATTTGATTCGAACAGTCGTGTTTTGTTGTCAAAATTGGGATTTTTGAATTGATAATCAAATAATCAAACCAAACTTTATTTTCATTCTAAAAAACATCCAGAAAAATCCTCCATGTCTATTGGGTATGATGAGTGAAGGAAATGATCAAATTTATTAAATCTAGAAATTTACAATTTACCAATTCGCACTATATAAGCCTACGTGATGTTTCTTAAAATTGACCCCTTAAACTTTATCAAAATTTAAAATTAATGATTTCAAGTGAAAAAGGATGTCGAGATCTTTCCAAAAGTCTTTTTTTTTTCCCAAAACTCGAGGTCTCTATCAAAATTTATGACCCTATGAAGTTTTCCTTCCTTATGGGCCTGCGGCTCAAATTTTTCCCTTAAAACACTTAGGAAAATTTCCATAAATTTCTCCATAGCCCTACCATCCCACATCCAATTGGGTACTGCCATGTGGCATGGCGGAGGGGCGGAACTTTTCTAACTTAACCTTTTTACGAAAATAGTTTTGGAAAATATTTATAAATTTTCCTCCACCCCGCCAACCCACAAATACCAATCTGGGTCTACCACGTGGCTCGACGGAGGTGCGGGAGGATTTTGGAACTTAGCATTTTAATTCTAATGCTGGAAAAATTTCCTAAATTTCTCCGTGGCCCCGCATCCCCGCCTTTGCTTTGGAAAAATCATTTTTGCGGACGCGCGGGCCCGCACGTGCAACTTAACCTTTTTACCTTTTTACGCATCAATTAAGTTTCCACACCACCCTACCACATGTGATCAATAGAAGGCTGACATGTGGCAACCTTAGCATCGGTGAAGGTGCGCAATGTTTTTATACTTTGAATTTTTTTCCCCTTAAAATCTTAAAACCAAAAACCACTCTGACGGCCCAACTTTCCGCCTGAGCTTTTATAAGCCAACACTTGTGTCCTCCTCGGGCTCGCGAGTGCACGGAGGAAAATCATACTTTTACCATGAAGAGGGAATTTTTTCTAAAAATATTCCCACTCTACCGACATGCAAGGGAAAATTTTCTCCCCTAGGCCCGCAGGCCCGCCTTGGGAAAATTTTCCTCCCAAGGTCCGCCAACCCATAACTTGAGTTTTATGAGGAGTTAGGAGGACTTATTTATATCAATGGAAAGGTGAGGAAATTTCCTATCCAATGGGAATGATTTAGGGAAAATTTGAATGTATTAAGTGTGATAAAAATAAAGTTGAATCTTTAAGCCTGTTAGAGAGTGGGTATGGTGAGGAATTTACCCTCTGAACCTTATTGAACCTCCTAACCCTTAATTTTGGACCTTGTGACCTCTAATAATTATTAATAAAGAAAAGTATAATCTAGTAGATTAGATTTGTTCCGAATCTATTAGTGACATCTCTGTCTTGTAACATGGTTGTAGATTCTTTCTATAAAAAAATATTCCATAATTTTCCTAACTAATCCTAGGTTGTTCTTGGATCTCAAATGGGTTGTTTTATCAAAGTTACAAAAATAATGCTAAAAAAACATAATATATAAACAAACATAGAATATATGGTTAAAATATTGTTCCAAACAATTGGATTCAATCTGATAACAGTATTCATTATTAGAATAGCGTATAATATATCACAATATTTGAAACTTCGAATAGTTTTACTATAAGAGAAACAAAATATATACACAGGTAACTTAAATTATGCTTGACAACACCAAAATGTAGTTTTAAAACCCACATGTATGAACACTAGTAACATCTAAGCCTCATACTAAAGATGAATTAAGAATACTTATCTTATCATTAACATGATACTAATCTCGAGGATAGAGGCAACATGTTCATTAACAATAGTGATGAAAAAAAAGTAGAATTAGTAAACAAGTGTCCATGGAATTTTATGCAGAGAACTTGAAAAAAACTCGCTTTGAAACAAAGGCATGGATGATTGTCAGTCAACACATGTTTAATGATAATAGAACAAAATAGAAATGGGCTTAAAAATTTATCGCTCATGGCGTATTAACACTTTTTATCCAGGTGACATCTAAATTCATAATTTATGAGATTCAAATTTAACTACTGATCTAGCCACAATTTATGATATTATTAAATAAATGCAACAAAATAGAGTTTTTACAAAGCTGCTTTCCCAGTAAACCACAGTTAAACAAGGATTCTAACTTAACAATTCTGACGGCTAGCTAATATCATGTGAAAGGAAACACATTGGCTGATAATCTCATTTATTAAATCCATTAAAAAATTAAACCGTGCACAATGCGCAAACATTCTTAGTAACAGGAACATAACATACAATTAAATTTACTTCCAAAATAAAAAAACTAAGTTAGAGCTACAATTTATCAGATATTATAACAAGGGTGCAACAAAACTGAGTATTTACAAGATCTCGTTCCCTAATGAGACAAAATCAGATTTAAACAGAAATATGCCACGCAGACAACAAACCTCACTAAACATTATCAAAATTAGGCAGATCTCATCAACTATTATATTCAGACCATCATACTTCCAACTGAAAATTGGACACAGTGATCGAAAGGGTAAAAACATGTCCATAAATAATAGAAAGCAAATATAATGGTAAAGATGATGTTCCAAATCTAGGAATGCATACCAGATAAACAATGATTTCCCCGATTGATAATTAATAGAATATAATGTGACATGTAAAAAAGAACACTAAATATAAACTACTATCAGCATTTGAACCCTGATTGATACTGTAATCAACATTTGATCCTTGATCAATATCGACTGATTAGCCCCTCCCCATTTAGTATTGTGCTCGAAATAAAGAATAGATAACTAAAATAAATTGCAAATATGACTAAAATAATCCGATAAAACAATCAAAACGCCCTGTAGTTAAAAGCAAATATTAATTTCGAAAACATAATGCAACAGAAAACAATCGTTTTGTACCAAATGTAAGGAATATGTCCAAAATTTTGTCAATGCCTGTTTAAGCATTCACCAGCATTTAAGGTTTTAAAATGCAAAACATATGTTTTGAAAAAGGCATGGAAACCTGTACACACCATATAATTTACCTAAGATCATAGCACGCACCTTTATTCTCATTTAAAACACACAATAAACCTTGAGAACTGAAAGATAAAGCAACTTATTTTATTATTATACTATTTCTTCAATTTAACCCTGAAATTTAACAAAGAACCGTATAACAAATGAATCATGCCGCATGTGTAACAAAGGATAATATCTAATGACAATTTCCATTAATCCTATTCAAAAAAACTCAACTACAAATTTAACCATATTTCATGCTATAAAACCTACAGGGAGGATTACAACATATCAAAAAAATTCAACCTTCGGCATTTCAACAACAAACAGACTTAATCAATACTAAAATCCTATTAAAAACATCCTTTTCCAAATAACAATAAATTAAAATCGATCTTACCCTGCAAAATAAGGGATAAAATCTAAATATCATCTGCGTGTTTCAACCCTATCTTGAGAATGAAGGAGAATATAGCAATGTTATCCCCAATCTCTTCTGCATTGGTAATGTTCGGCGCTCCAGCAATACTCATATGAAAAAAACTACACATAAATTGACACAGACAACATACAAAAAAACAACATAGACATCATACGAAAAAAACAACACAGACACTGAAACGCAACACAATACAAACAAAAAGTAGAACAAAGGCCTTACAAAACATAAACAAGAACACAAACTACAAATAAATTGGGGAAAAGGGTTATTTTTATACAGCATGTATTAACGGATCTTCCGACTGACACAGATGCTTTCCAACTGTCCACCACTTTACCAGAATCTTCCACATTAACTTTCGTACCATTTATTTTTACCCGTTAAAACATACTTCTTCATTGTATAAAATCTTGTCAGATGCATAGTTATTGCTACTTATCTGTAGCCTATTATACACGCGATGTAAATTTGAGGGTTGATTATATACTTTTATATTTACATAAGTACACACTACCCAACCTTGCAATTCCCCTGATTTCCCATATATATTCACTTGATTAGGTGAATCAAAGCCATGTTACACACTCTAACTTGACGTATTATCATTGTAATTTTCACACAAAACTCAAAATAAGAGTAGTGACCGAATGTAATAATGATTTTGAGTCGAAAATATTCTGGGGCACGAGTGAAAATATCCCACCCTCCAACTTAATTTGTACTAGGATTGCGGCAAAACCCAAAGCTCAAGGCGGTTTGATTTGACGTACCTATTTTTTCTAATGCATCAAATTTTTGTTTTATATTTAGAAGTCATATTTATAAACCTTAGATTATTGCTGGAACATCTTGCTTAACAAAACTTAGGAAGTGCACGACCAAAAATTAGTTTGTGATTACATTTTCATGCCATATAATAACTGAAGAAAAATATCCCAAGACCACATTTCCTTGAAAGAGTTTGTGTCTAGGCATCCACATTTTACATACATGTCTATTAGAGGAAGTTGTCAAAACAACTAACAAATATATATATATATATATATATATATATATAAAGCATCAATTTAAAAAAAAAATATTTTACAGTTGAACTTTGAATGTGCCTTTGAAATTTTGTCCATTGAGATGAAAAATGAGTAATGAAAATCTCATCTCAAGAGGAAAACTATGAATACTTGTTAATCCCAAAGACCTCAAATCCCATAATAATATTGTTAAACACTTGACACGCCTTGTGTATGCTTCCACATTTTGTATACATGTCTACCAAGAAAAAAACTTTACAAAAACCCCTTTTCATTATGATTTCATGGATATGCATACCATGTTCAAAAGTTGTTATTTTGGCACAAGTTGTCGAAGTATCGTTGTAAAGATAAATTGGTTAGGTTGGACACCGTCTATGTTGCACGAGAGTACCCTCTCCATGGAAGTTGCCCTGCATTTTAAGGCTTCAATTTTATTTTATCTTTTGAATATTTGACTAAACCTATTTTGGCCATACTTAGAAAGTTTTTTTTTGCGGCTTTTGTTTTCCATTTATTGGGTTTTCGTTAGACAATATGAGATTCCACTAAAACCTTAAGACTTAAAAAAACACTCCACTTCTATCATATTTAGGTGTTGCCATGCATTTCATAACACCGTAATGCCCACTGGCATTGGAGTCTTTTTTCTACCCGCCACCATGGCCAACCTGGCAAGTCTTATGGCACGTGGGTGCATTTGGTCACCTCCCAACCACCCTACCTGTCATCGGCATGGCTGTCTTGTCTGTCCTTGCGTGAGGAAAGGGGTGGAGTCCCATTTTTCCTTGCCGTGATCTCTTTTGATCCTCTTTCAATGCGTTTAGGTGGAGTTTGGGTGCATTCTTCTTGGGCTGCGTGTGGAGTGGGTGAGAGGCCAGTAAAACCTGCTCTGTCCAAGCGCCTTCCCTGCTGGCCGCGTGAGTTTGTATGGCCGTTTTAGATGAAGCTTCAAGCTAGCAAAGCAGACTTGTTGCCTTCATTTCCTTCCTCGACTGTTGCAAGGGTGGGCGTGGGTTCTCATAAAATCATGCTGTACAGGCAGAAATCCGGGGGGCGCAGAACAAAACTTCTCCTGGGAGTGCCGTGAGGAGGCATTTGGCCGTTTTCAGCAGCTACAGGGTAGAGAAGTAAGCTTATCTCCGAAAATCCGTGGCCCAGAGAGAGCTGGGTGCGACAGCTGCCATAGGGCGATCCCAAGGAGCCGTGGGTGTTGAATCCCGAAGTTCTGGTTGCACACGACCACACAGTCGTGAACAGTTATCGCAAAATCTTGCAGCCGTAGTAGAAGGACGAGATAAAGTTTTAGTTGAAGCCATTTTGAGTGCTTCCAATGAGCAGGTTGTCTGCTATGTTGTTATCTGTTCAGTGCGAATGCTTCCTCAAATTCGAGATTCTCCTACAAGATATTTTTATCAAATCCGATTAAGTGACAAAGCAGGACTCAAGTACAAAGCAGACTGATGAAATTTATTACAGAGTTTCTCTACTGAAACCTTGCTCGTTCTTCGATGTAGTTCATGGAAGACGGCCTCTTGGCGGATCTGTTTGGATCGAGAATATTCATGAAGCACGTTTGCTTTCTTTGCTGAGCTTATGGCGCTTGCTTTATGTGTTGGTGACAGATCACACCCACAGGGCACGTAAGATCTATAATGTTGAAGAAAATGTCTTGGGAGATGAAGGTAGCAAGATATTCCTCGATCCGATCAGAGCTTGCCTTTGAGTCATTTCTCCAAAACCGATTCGTGACAGTGAGGGTGTTACCAACAGGCCTGATGAAATTTATTTGCAAAGAGTCTCTATTGAGATCTTACTTGTTGTAGGATGTAACTCATGGAAGAGAATCTGTTAGGGGCGGATCTGTTTCATATCAGAGTATTCATGAAGCACAATTTGCCTTGCAACTATATGAGCATCTTCTACGAGTCACTATGTTGGCAGGCATAAAGGGTGCTGATGGAATTATCACACTTTCAAGCTACAGCTGAAATGTTTGCACCGAGAGTTTGATGCTGTCCTCAGATCTGATGAAGGAAAAGGTTTATTTATCATTATGGTAGATGCCTTCAGAGCCAGGAGTGTGATGTAATCAGTATATTTTGTGTCCAAGCTTCAAATCATGGGGTTGGCCTTGTAGATGTTATTCGCCGCATGAATGTGGCACTGGCACGAGCTCGCAAAGCAGCTGCATTGAAGCAATCTAGTGACTGGTCAGCCTTAATTGAGGATGCTAAGTCTAGGGACTGTTTTATGGATATGGAGTCTAGTACCAAGAGATTGTTTTTGGTTATAAAGCCATCTTCTTTTGCTTTGTCCCAAACTAAGGCTGCTCCTAACATGAGAACACCAAGGTTAGGAGGTCCAAATTAGAAACAATCAGATGCATATGGAGATGGTGGAGGTGTTTGGATGTATGACGAAGGATTAAGTTCAATTGCCAAAATGGGGCCTACAGAAGTTCTAGGGCTGATCTTGGAGCGGTGTTGGGAGAACGATGGCAAGCATTTTAGACCACCCACCCCGGCATGAACTCCTACCCGTGCCAACATGAAGATGTTCGATGTTTGGGCGCCAAAGAGCTTGAAGAAAATGGATTTAGGCTTCTTTAACATTGCCGCAGCAGCCCCGTCCATCTTGTTATCGACTGCGGGAGCTTAATCAGGCACGATATTCTCTATACCATTAATTCTTATGCTGTTATTTAATTGAATCACTAAATAACTCTACTCTTCATATTAATGTCTCGTGTGATGGTATACTGTTTGGTTTCCACTTTCCTGGCTCGTTTGTATTTGTTTTGGCGTTAGAAATGATTGCGTTGGTTGAAGCCCTTATATTGTTTTCTGGGTTTTAATAAATATTATTTGGGTGAACTTTGTTCTTAAGACTAATAAAACAAAAGAGGCGGGGGTCTTGTAATGAAAATTCTCGAGTTTTATGTGTTGGTCTCACGATTTGAATGTTTTACCAAACATTGTCGTTGGACTCAACTTTATAGTTCCTGTTATGTTCTTATTCTTGTTTCGGCTCGAGATCTGTAGTTCTGGTCTATGTTGGGTTTTTGCAAATTGGTGATTGAGTACTGCGAGTGCATCGTGTATAGGTGAATGATGCTATTCCTGTCTCTATCCTTTTCTTTCAGTTGTTTTAGGTTCTAGTAACCCTTCCCGGTTGGCTTGGTGTGTGCTTAGCTTGACTGACTTTTGAATTGAGCCAAGTTGATATTTACTTTCAACTAGGTTAGTTGCTTTTGTTATTTTGTTTTGAATCGCTCGAAGAAATACTTTTATTCTTCGAGTGTCATGTTTGATTTTCATAATTGATATCAATTCATGTTCACCGTTTGGAGATTGTTGTCTTTGGAACCACCTTCTCTCCCTTGGTGACTGTTGTATGTTTTGAGGAATGTAGCTGAACCTATGGAATGTTTTCTTTTGACGATACTCACATTTCTTTTGGATAGCTTAAAATGTTAGAGGAAATACTCTTTCTTACCTTGATTTTGTTTCACACATGTTGGAGGATACGAGAGCTACTTGATCATTAGTGAGGAAGTTTTCAAATCTTAAAATTGGGATGTTGGTTTTATGCGTAAGTAATTACTCTACATTTTGCTCCGTAAAGATGCTTAAATTTCATTCTCCTGTGACTTAGAGTTTGGTGTGTTTGGAAACTCATTGGTTGACTGGTTTTTGTGATGATCGTTGTGATACGACCTCCTTGCTGTCATTGTAGTAGAATGGTTATGTGTTGACCAAAAAGGTTAAAGTTGACTTGTTGTTGACGATAGATCCTTTGGAAGCTATGTATCCTGTGTTGTGTTCTTGTGAATGATTGAGTAACCCTCCTGTAAGATTTATAATGGTTATGTTTGGTCTTGTCAAAGTTTGTCCTTTTTCTTAAGACATTCTCTTGATTAGAAGAAAGTTTAATAGAAGGATTGTTAGGATAGGACGTGGCCCATACGGGGTCATTTGTGCGTCTCATCCCTTTTCTTTCCAATTTATTTATTCTGTGCTGACATAAAATTAACTGTTATAGGCACATCATCTTAATATTAATAAGTCATGTTGGTTTAGATGTTCTCATGTCGATTGATTGTTTGGGATCTTCCAATGACATAGTGAGTCCTTGGCTTGGTGAACTAACTTAAACAAATAGGGACATATCACGTTTGAAATTAATTCTCTTCTTGTAATTGTTTTTGTTTCGAAATGTTATCTTGTTAAAATGACGGTCATTATTGTGATATGAGTGAAATTCACTATGATGTTTATTAACTGCTCCAATGAGAAAATGATAATTAAATAGAGTTGTGTCGTCCCCTTTTATTCAGACATTTTATGCTATTGGACAACTCTTTAATTGCTCTTGTTTAGACTCTTAGATTATTTTTCATAATCAACGGTGTTTTTCTCCTTCCTTGAAACAGTTAGATAACAACATATTGTCTTAATGTTATAGCTTTTATCGTGCTCAGTTCTTGCGAACTGACATGTGCTAACAAATGTGCAGGAGGATTTCCTGAGTAGAAAAGAAAAAAAAAAAAGAGAGAGAGAAAAAGAAACACGTGTAGAAAGTGGATTCCAGCCTTCTTAGGAACTGCTGTTGTACGAATGTTTTTCTTTTGCTTTACATCATTGGTATGGAAATTGTGGAGACTATCTAGAAGGCATTGTGTTATAATTTTGTATTGTTCTCATGTAGGTTGTTGTTATCGTTTGAAAGTCAATTTGAGAAATATTATTGTCAATAAGATTAAATGAACTTGTTTTGACATGCGTATCCTTTGTTGAATTTTCACTTTTCAGAATATGATTTATCCTTGAATTGTCAAACCTAATTCTAATTATCCAAACTTGAATCATCTTGCATTGCTCTAGTTACCTTGGTCTTGTGTCGTTTGGTAGAGGACTATGTTTTTGAACCTAGCAAAAAGAAAACAAGAGAAACAAATATACCTTGTGATCCCGCGTAAACTAATCAACAATCTCTTATTGTGGTAAATCCTCAGAACGGTCTTAAGGTGAAATCAATGATTGAATTCTTGGAAGATAATAAGATTATAATAAATAGAAGGAACTTGACTAAGAAACTCTTCGACCTATCTTTCCGTTGAAAAAGTAAACAGTATACTTATGTCTATCTCTTCAAGTGAAGCCCAAGTGAAACCTTTAACAATTCTGGCTAGACTCTTCCCCCAATGAAATCCTTTTTTTTTAACCACTAATAAGATCTTAATGAAGAATCCAAGTCTTAGACAGTCATGTACTGTAAAAATAAACTAAAATAAAAATATGACCGCTTAAAAGGGATAAAACATATATGTTTAAAAGCACAACGTTGAAAACAGATTGATGAAGTTAAGAGCCTTGAGAAATTAACTGCCTCCTCACAAATGAATAAGTTAATCAAGTAAATGAAGTAACCTCTTGCTATTCTATAATTGGTTTACACTGTATTTTAACATTATCAAGGTAGGGGAAAATTCTTCAAAGGAGACATGACTTTCAGATTCTCCTATCGTGATTCCTCTGCGAAAAGTAAAGAATGTAAAAACACTTACAGCTAAAACATGAATCTAAAGAAACCTTCTGTGGGAAGACCTTGTTGTAAGACTGCATACTTTAGATGAACCATTGTGTCCTTAGTGTGTGCCTCATGTTTATCTGTAACCAATGTGGGTCCGTGTTGTGGAAAGCATGTCTTTAGTGGATTGTATTTCCTAGAGAACTTGTGTAGTGTCGTATTATCTTCAAGTAAGTCAAAAAAGTTATCCTGTATTTCACTGTGTTGTCCTTGTGTTGGTAATTTTGGTGCGTTACAAACACAAACAGATGTTGGCTCTTGAGGAGGAGAAAAATACCCTATTCAAAATATCCCATTTTGGTAGATGCTGAGAGGATGTTCAAAAAGTTATGGACTTTCGATTTACACCTAGTAATTACATTTACTAGAAATTTTATGAGGAATTTTAAACAACCCCATTTTTTCCATATCTCACAATAACGCAATTCATAAGACCACATATTTTTAGGCATTTTCTCAAACAATTCACGTGCTTCCACATTTATTTTCTTGTTAAAATACAATGATGTATAATTATTAAATATACCACCCAAAATAATGATAGATTCCCACAACATCTAAATCCTCAAGATAATTTTCCTAAACCTCTTATGAGAGGAAACTATTGTGCTACATGACAAGAGACCAAGAAATAATAATGAATTATCTACCCATGTCATATTTTTAATTAAATAGATTAAATATTTTGATTTCAGTGAGAACCTATGACCTAAATAATATATAAAACCCAGACCAACCTCAATTCAATAAAAAAAATCCCAAGCTTACAAAATTATGCATATACAAAGAATTACAAATCGATCGACAACTATTTTAATAATAGTGTGTATTTAATTCGAAGGACAAAGGCCTCACAAGGCTCTTTCTGATTGACATGGCAAAGCAATAAGCTCACATAACATCCCACTCTCATGTCTCTGATTTCATTCACATTCAAATACATGATATATATTCTATATCTATATAATATGGTATCTTTGGTGGGTGTGCTTATAAAACATATGTTAAAAGTTCCTTCTCCATAATGTTTCAAGATGCCCACACCCTATTCTAAAGCTCCATATTTTGCACAAGCTAGTAATGTGTTAACAAAGGTGAACTAATCAGATTGGACGCCTCTTATCTATATTTGGTGAAACAATGTCAATGATTCATGAGGATAATGATATCTTCTATTCATTGCAAGTCCTAGGAAAAGAACATGTTTTTGAAAACACTAGGAATATGATAATTAATTTTTATAAATGAATATTCATTTTTTCAATTTTTTATAATATAAGCTCACATAAATAAATCAATAATAGTACTTAACTAATTGTGTACTAATAAATTAATAATATTTACATAAATACACTAATAATATGACAATCACCTAATTCCCTATGAATAAAGATTAGCATGCATGGCTACATTTGGAGTGCCCTGATAGTAGTTTTTAAAATTAAATCCAACAAGAAATCATGAATATTACAAATCCCAAATGCATATAAATATTCTAAAAAAATAGTACTGAGAAATCAAGACACCTAGTCTTTATTAAATAAAAAATTCAACAAAATTATCATCTTTTATAATAAAACTTCTAGAGTATAAACATATTACATTTTCAATAAAACACATAAAATTCTTTATTTAATGTAATAACAATACACATACAATTCTAAAACTTTGATGCATGCACATATACATGCATGTAATTAAAATTTGTTGAGGAGCCTTGTTACTTGTTGTAAGTACTTAGTTTATTTATTCTCTTCATTGAGAGATGAGGAATGTAACGTTAGTAGATGTTTCACATTGTTGATTATGGAATTCCCAATGGTAACTTTGGGATTTAGGCCACATTTATTAGAATAATCCTCATTTTATTGCTTTTGTTTCCTACAAATTGTGTTTGAATCCTACTAATATGTTTAACATCCATAAGACTAAAGAATTGCACGTGAGTAGTGCTATGTGAACGCCAAAAGAGGACAAGAGAGAAAATGTAAGAAAATATTGAAAGAAAGATAATAGAGGAAGTAGGAGAAGAAGCAGAAGATAGAAACTTGGAATGTCATATGAATAATATATTAAAAGAGAAGCAAATATAAATATATGCAAAAATGGGTAGAAATAGTACTTAAGAGTAGGGAGTGCCAGAGGGAGAGGAATAGTGACGGTCGTAAGTGTAGGAAAGGGAAATGAGAAGGGGATTAAGATGGAGAGAAGGGAGGAAGAGAATGAAGGCATAGTTCTTCTTTTTTACGAGCTTACAAAGAGGGGTTATGGAAATTTTAGAGTAATGGTCAAAAGAGAAAGGTGGGGAAATAAAAATATCCTTCAAGGAAGGGACTCTAGATATTGCGATTAAAGTAACTCGTGGTATTTTGGTGGTGTTAATGGAAATAGTGGTTCTTTATAGAGTAAGGACTTGAGAATTTTGGATAGATAAAGAAAAAACCATTTTTAGCCATAATTGCCTACAAATTCCCCTGTAATGGCATGATTGGAATATGGGAAGGATTTTCGGGATCCCAAATAGGCCTAGTATATCGATCAAATTTAACAACAAATGAAGGTAAAGAAGGTGGTGTTTAGGAACTACAATAGAAAATCTCTACGATAGTTCCAATTGCTCCATTAGCATGACATGTATCACACCATAAATTATCTAAAAGTATGACCTTTTGATTTTTGCAAAAGAAGAATTTTTGTTGAAGTTGATTGTCATATGCATCAATGGACTCGTCTCTTCTTGTATTTTAAACAATGGATAAGGCAATTAGAGGATTATGTTCCTTCAACATCTATAGATTTTCATTGTCATCCTAATCATTTTTTGTAAACAAGTGTGTGGCATTATTAAACTCAAGGATCTCTTGTTCAAAGAGGTAGGAATATTTCAATTTTATGCCTACTTTGTGATACAAATTCAATCATTTCCATTATTAAATAAAATGAGGTTACATTATCATGGACTTGAGCCATGTTGAACATTTTGCGAGTTAACTAACTTGTTGTAAAACTCATTAATTAGACATGTTGAAATTCATAACTCTAAGGAAAATTTGACTACACTAAACACATTCATATTTTTAAAATTATTGGACAAAAATAATATCATTAAGGTGGTTGACTTCCCAAATCTATCGAGTTAATGTGTAGAGTTAGTATTTGCATGCATAAATTATTTATGATACAAAGTGTTGGAAAGTGAGAAATGAGTCACATTTTCCTATGGCACAAAACTGAGAAAAGATTCTATTGATACGTACTTAAAAATCCATGTTTGTGAGGTTTACAATGACATGAGCATTAATGTTGTGTTAACTTACTAGGAAAATAATCAATAATAGTGTTTAAAGGAAATTAGTTTTTGATGGCTCAAGTTCTCCAAATATGGTAGATCCTAAGTCTATGAAAGACTCCATAGGTATAAGTTCAATGATGTTTTTTTATGCCATAAAATTTTAAAACTCTAATAAGGAATGAGGTGATATGGGGTTATGAGTCTTAAATATTTAGGTCATTTCCACCATCGGTAAGGCCAAAGAGTTCATAGAATGGGGGAATACAATCAATGATAAAGTTAATAAACAACTAGTGGAGCTCCCTCAGACACAAACCTTTTTTTATGAATTCTTACATTATCTATTCCATTGTCAATCTTAGACATTGTTGGCATGTAAATTATCTCCACATTTTACTTGAAATTCTATGGAAGTTTTTGTCACTTTTCAGTCAAGTGAGTCAAAGTTGTCCAATTGGCTCTTTTACAAGATGAAATGGTGCAAAAATTTATGGGAGCCTCAAGTGGTTTCACAATACCAAGTTACATTCATTTGGTAGGTATATGTGTCTACTTCATGACATTATGATTTAGGAGAGGTTTTGGGGAATTTTCACTAGTCTTGGGAACACATTCACCTCTAGCATTTTTTGGGGAAAAGGTACTCTCGAGTCGTGAAAGAAAGATCAATTTAGGTGCAAGGTTTCATGAGCCTTGGATGGTTTCACGAGAGTCCTGGATCAAATTCATCAAGTAAGATTATAAGGTCTACTAAATTATGTAATATTCAAGATAAAGTTTTGTAAATATCAAGAGTGGAAAATTTTCCAAGCACGCTAAATTACACTTTCAGGTTATGGGAACCCTCTCATGGAGCTAAGAGCCTAAAAATGGTGAAATTGAAGATCATTGAGTCCCATTCATGTTATAAGTTATAATTTTATTTCATACCCATCTTAAACCCATTTAGCAACCCCATGTCATAATCACACTTCCCTATGCAAATTTGACGGTGATTTAACTCAAAATGTAAGGAGAATTCATTTTAAAGGTTTCTAAATGATTCTATTGGGTGTTTCTGGACTTTTTATAGTCAAACTTATATATTATACACCCTAAAAAGGTTAATGTTTGATCTCAGACCAAAAAGTGCATCTCACGCTCTAACTCTATAGTGCCCACTTCCCTTCGACACCTTTTGTTATTGATTATGATACTGTTGATTATACTTATGGACATTATTGTAGTTTTTAGTTTGATATGATGTTAGATGTTAGAGATCATGGACTATGGGTGATTTTGATTCATATATGATGCATGTGGATTATTAGAGACATTTTATATTGATGTTGATACACTAATCTTGGCATGGTTATGTGTGTGTGTGTGTGTGTGTGTGTGTAATCATCAACGACGTTGGATGGATTTACTTTGTGAGTATGACATGGAGATAGAGCATGTGAAGGGGAAGGAGAATGTGGTTGCAAACACTCTCGGAAAAAGAAATGTGGTTATGGCCACTTTAGTGAGCACTAATTTATAGAGCAGGATACTTACGGCAGCCTTTCCTCTCGATTTCTACATTGCAGCTAGATCGAAGATCGAGTCTCGTAGACCCCTTAAGGGGAATTTTTAAGGGTTTTCATTGGAGGAATATGGCCTTCTCGGCACAAAGGCCAGATTTATGTTCCCAGGACGGAGGCTTGAGCTGCGACATCTTGATATAGGCACATCGTGCACCCTATTTAGCCCATCCCGGGGTGAAGAAGATGCACGCCACTTTGAGATAATTGTATCAATGGAGGGGACTTCATGATATACGTAGCTCAATTTGTGTCACATTATTTGGAATGTCGAAAAGTGAAGGTCAAGTGTCAGCATCCAATTGGCCTTCTCTTTCCTCATGCTATACCGGAGTGGAAGTGGGACACCATTTCATGGATTTCATTGTTGGGCTACCAATGTCGAGATACCACCATGACACCATCATTATCACGGTGGATAAATTGACAAAAGTGGCTCATTTTTCTCGGTGAAGACCACCTATATAACTAGTGTAGTGGCACGAGTATATCTAGATGAGATTTCAGATTGCATGGGATCCCATGGAAGATCATTTGTGACCGTGATCCTCTGTATAATTCCCACTTTTAAACTACCATGTAGCATTCCCTCGGGATGAAGATTAATTTTAGCACAACGTATCACCATGAGACCATGGGAAGATGAGTGGGTTAATCAGATCTTAGAGGACATGCTTAGGATGTATGTTATGGATCATTAGTCAAGATGGGAGGAGTATTTGTACTTGGTGGAGTTTTCCTACAATAATAGTTTTCGAGTTCGATAGGCATGGCCCCTTTTCAAGATTTTATGGTAGAGAGTGTAGACACCTCTTAGTTGGGATAGGTTAGAGGACATGGTTTCTCTTGGGCTAGCTTTATTGTAGGATATGGAGCAACAGGTGGTTATGATCAAACAGAGACTACATGAGGCATAAGATAGACAAAAGAGAAGTATGTAGATCAGCATAGGACCGACCATAGTTTTGATGTGGGCATGAAGGTATTCCTTCGTGTCAGGCCACATAAGATCCCTATCCATTACGGAAAAGGTTCTAAGTTAGCTCCTAGATTCATGGGCCCCTTTGAGATCTTGGAGCATATCGGTCCTTTGGCCTACCATCTAGCGTTGCCACCTAGCTTGTCTCGCATCCATGATGTGTTTCATGTTTTAGTACTTAGGAGATATATTACAGATCCTTCTCATGTGCTAGATTGGACCTCATTACAGGTGCATGATCGGGGCAGTGATGGTGGATCCCATTCACATTATAGAGTGCAGGACCTTGGGCCTTCGAGGCAGAGAGATTGACCAGGTTTTATTGATTATGATACTGTTGATTATACTTATGGACATTATTGTAGCTTTTAGTTTGATATGATGTTAGATGTTAGAGATCATGGACTGTGGTTGATTTTGATTCATATATGATGCATGTGGATTATTAGAGACATTTTATATTGATGTTGATACACTGCTTGGCATGGTTATATATATATATATATATATATATGGTATATATATGTATATATGTGTGTGTGTGTGTGTGTGTTTTTTTGGACATGTGATAGTTTGTCATATTGAGTAAACCTAGAAAATTGAACTAATTTTATGATCATATGGTTATTGAGGAAATTGTAAATGACATTGTTATTTGCCTTGATGATGCTTGATTTATATATAGATAATTTTAGAGCCATATTTGATATTTATTTTGGATGTTTTGATGTGGCCACGAGGCCGAAGGAGGTATTGTGTTTTGCAGGAAAACATGTCACAACAAACATCGGGGGATTGGAGACCAACCACATTGGAATTCTAGGTGAATTCAACAAGGGTCACCATGGCAACGTGTATTTGTTTGTGTTTTGTGTGTGCTTGTTGTTAGGGGTTCCCATGGGGGATCACCTTTAAATGTGACCAAGGGGTTATGTGTATTCTTTTATTTAGTTTCTTTTGTTTAAAGTTTAGTATGTGATTTTAGTGATGTATTTTCCCTTTATTATTTAGTTAATTTGTGTTTAGATTTGTGAGTAATCATGTTGTTAAATTTATTAATTGGGTCAAAAAGAATGCATTTATTAGAGTTGATGGCTCTTGGATTAAGTGTTGTAAGTAATGTGTAAGTAATTTTGAGTGTGAAACACTCCACCTTCCTTTTGAAATTCGGATCTGTCCTTAGGGGCTGATTTTGGAGGCTTGTGGGACAAGTTAAACTTGTCCCACACCTCTTAAATTTGTATACCAACCCTACCTATGGGTTGGGGAGTCAAAATTAGGCCTCATTATGTATTTTGGGAAGGCAAGTTGTAAGTTTTTATTGCACTATCTTACATGAAATTAATTTTGGTCCTTGGGGTGTGGACTTGGATTGTGTGTGTAAGTAATCTGTCATTTTATTCACCCACCTTTTTAATTGTGCTTTGGAGTTTGAAGTTGATTTGTGAGGTGGAGTTGAGGATGAGTGATGTGGCATCCTACATGGAGCCACCTCATCCTCCTCTCTCCCTTTTCTATTTATTCAATTCTTTTGTTGTTTTGGGGGTTACTTCATTACTTCATTTGGTGACTTCATTTTTTTTGGTTACTCTTTTGGTTTGGAGCTCTTGTAATTTTGAAGAGAGTTAGAGATTTTTGTGGAATGCTTGTGGATTGCTGGAGCTTTTGGACTGTTTGGATTGGAAAAATCTTGTTGTTGAACTTTTGGAGAAAACTCTACCATGGAGAGGTAGGAGCTTGGCTCTTTAAAATGTTCTTCTTTTATTTATGCATATGTGAATGCTTTGAATATTTTGGTATGTTGTTGGCTGGTTGGGTAGATTGCCTAGGTATGGTGTAGGAGAAGACTATGGGGATCTCTTGTGGGGAGGCATAAGAGTTTTGGGGAGGTATAAGTGTTATTGTGGAGGGAGTTTGGGATTGGGTTCCACCTTGTAAAAGAAATAGCTTGCATTTCTTTACTTGTTATGGGGTGCCATAAGAGTGTGGGGAGGCATAAGAGAATGGGAGGTATAAGGGGTACTTGGGGAGGCATAAGGGCATGTAGGGGTTTTGAATATATATATATATATATATATATATATATATATATATATATATATTTATATTTAAGGTGGACACCCATTTCCCCTTTGGGAGGTATAAGCAGCTTCCCCCATAGGTCTTTCTCCTTTGGCTTGTGCATGATGAAGCCTGAGTATTGTTTGTTGTTCTTCATGTGGTTGCAAACTGCAGTATGTATTTGGACTGTGTTCTATATGTGAAAATTGTTTTTGTGTTGTGGAAGCCTGTTTGTTGCCATGAGTTGAAATACATCTCTTATTGCTTTGTGGTTGGGGCTCGGGGGCCAATGAGGAGGATGAATTCTCCTCTTCATTGGAATTCTTGGTTGGGTGGAGAGCGTTGCCTCTCCTCCTTTTTTTTGTTGTGATCAAAAGATATATGGTGGATCTTCTTGTTGTTGTTCGGAGAGAGGGATGAAGACAAATTTTGTAGTTTCTCCTTGGGTTCCTTATTGTGAAATTTTCCCACTTCAAGTGGATGGCATTGTAATAATATTTGTGGTGGAAAGTTTTCTCTTTTTGGAAATGGAACCTACATTTGAATGTGAGAGATGTATATTTTGTAAGTTGTATTTGATGAATGAAAAAGGAAGTTGTAAAAGAATCATTGGAGTTCAATAGAAGTTGCTTTAGTTACCACAAATGATATGGTTTTCATTTGAAATCTGTGTTTGAAATATATTGTGAAATCTCTGTTTGAAAATTGGAAAAAGAAATACGTATGAAGAAATATTATTTTCTCTGTTTCATTCAAAGTGCATGATTTGAAAGTAGAACTACATTTTGGGTTTTCACACATGGATTGAAGTAAAGTTAAACATTGTAAAATTGGAATGGAATGAACTTAAATATTTAAAGTATGGTAAATGAAAATAGATCAATTCGGGTTTAAGTATGATTTCTATTTTTGATTCACTATAAAACTACAAATAAATATCAAAAAACATACAGAGTACCCTACAACAATGAAAGACAAGATAAAATATTAAAATGAACTAAGGATGATCAAAACATTCCAAAATAGTTTGTATTGGCCTTGCAATTTACACAGTTCATCTTTAATTGGGCAAGAGGAAAAATAATGCAAATTCACATAAAAGAAAAGGAAATTCATTTTGAATACTCAACCATTGATATTTTATCCTTGCAATCCATTTGAAATCCTTCAAGTGCAACTCTCCATGTCTGTTTGGCAAGTTGAAGAAGAAAGAATGGTGGATCAAATCAAGTCTGTTGTTAAAAGGTTTAATTCACATTTTAATGGCAGGAAAGACGTTTTTGTCAAATTCACCCACTTAAGTTTTCAAAAATGAATTTTGATGTTTCCTATGCAAAAGGAGTTCCATCCCTTTCCAAAAAGTCCTCATTTTCCCAAATCCGAGCTTCAATCAAAAGTTATGGCCTTCTAAAGTTTTTACTTCACTTAGTTTGAAAAAAAAAAAGAAAAGGAAATTTTTGTAAATCGGACCCGTGGGCCCAAAAATTACTTAGGGCACTTTTTGTAAAAATAAAAAGTCACAAATTCCTCCACGGCCCCAGTAGCCCCACCCATTTCATTTTTGGAAAAACATCTCCATGTGTTCACAGGCCCCGTCTTTCAAACTTTACCTTTAGAAAAAGGGCGAAAAATCTTAAGTCTCCCCACCGGTCCTTCCCCACTTGGAAATCTTGGGCATGACACGTGGCATCCTTGGCGTCGGCGGAGGCACGGGGTTTTTTAACCTTTTTCCCTTTTAAAAAAAAGAGTTAAAATCCAAATTACCTCCGATGACCCACCTTCCCATGGGGCTTAACAATGTGCCACGTGTCCCTTGTGCGCTTTAGGGAAAATTTTCTTCCCGGGGCCCATGAACTAGCCTTTATGGAAAATTTTCTTCCCGAGGCCACTGCCTTTTTAGGAAAATTTTTCTTCCTTTCTGCGAGGCCCGCCTTTAGGAAAATTTTCTTCCCAAGCCCGCACCTTTTAGGAAAATTTTCTTCCCAGGCCCAGCAAGGGAAAATTTCTTCCCAGCCTATAGGCCCACCTTTGGGAAAATTTTCCTCCCAGGACCCCTCCTCGCCTACCTAACTTAAGAAATATGAGGAGTTAGGAGGACTTCTTTATATCATTGGAAAGGGAAGAAATTTCCTATCTAATGGAAATGTTTTCAGAAAACCTAAGTACATTAAATATGTGAAAAATCAGGTTGAAGTGCAAAGATGAGTCTGAGAGTGGGTAAGTGGGAAATCACCCTTTTTAACTTACATGTTTAACTCTAAAGCATGGGTTGACCTTTTTTTAAGGGGTCACGTTAGGGGATAAGAGAATGTTTTTCTATCCCATGTAAATAAGAACCTTGTTTATTGTTTAGACCTAGTGGAATTAAATACCTTGGGTATTTAATTGCTTTGGCCCCTTTGACCCTCTAAAATTAATTAAGAAATATTTAACTATAGTGTAAATTTAATGGTTTATTAAATTAACACCTAGGAGAAATTTAATTATATTGGTTTAATTACACTCATTAATTTTGTAATGTGGATCTAATGTTTGCTACAATGGGAAAATTTCATTTATTAAATTATAATGGACTTTGAATCTTTGTTGTTGCAACTATTGCTTGAAGCCTAGTTGTGGTCATGCTTTTCAAAAAAAATTATTCCATAATTTTTCTATCTAAACCTAGGTTGTTCTTGGGTCTCGAGTGGTCATTTTAGCGGGTGTTACACTTGGTATCAGAGTGTGGGTTCAAATCTTGGACCCTTGGGCACACTAGAAAACTTGAGACATGAACACTAAACCTAGTGCAATATTAAACCTAACACACTTTAAAATCTAGAAAACAACTTTGTTTGAAAATTACATATTTTAGTAAACATGGAAAACTGAATAAAACCTAGAATAATGAACTAACTCTCACCTTGGTCTATGTAGGAGGCACAAACAAGATGAGGGGTCCTTTCACATAGACCTAGACTTACCACCTCCAGATCATACTGTAGCAACCATCCTACCACATATTTTACAGACACTTCAGGATGTTAATGTCACTTTACGCGGAGGGTCCGTAGGAGGACATGCAACTAGACATGATAGGGTGACATCCATTGAGGCTCATGCATCTCCTCGACATAGTGAGGAGCATAGAGGAGAGAACTCCCATGTGGAGTCAGCTAGAGTAGAGTCACCACAGAGGGGATAGGAGACCAGGTTTCAGGACACAGGATAGGTCTCGAGCCCTGGGCTTAGAGATGAGCATGCAGAGAGGCCTAGGGGTCACTGACTACTATAGCTGCAGACCATATCAGGGAGATCCTAAAGCTACGACCATCACATTATTCTAGTGACACAGGTGGATTTCAGGTAGAGGCCTGGTTGGTGAGCTTGAGCGGGTGCTTCAAGCTCTTCCCTTGTTCTAGCAACACAAAAGCTCATGTTGTGATCCATCTTCTGAGGGATGGAGTAGGTGTTTGGTGGAGGACCGAGGAGAAAAGCTCCACCTTGATTTAGAGTCAATTACCTAGGAGCTCTTTGAGGAGTGGTTCAGAGTAGGTACTTATCATGGAGGTTCATACAACAGAGGATAGATGAGTTTCATGACCTCTAACAGGCATCTTTGATAGTAGTTGAGTATGAGAGTCATTTCTGGATCTACTCTAGTATGTCGACTACATGCAGGATGAGCAGGTATGGATCCACAGGTTCACCTAGGCCTGAATCTAGACATTGGAGGTGTGGTGTGTATCCATTGTCCACAAGACTTTAGCTGAGGCCATTGAGAAGGCCTATATAGAAAAAGAGACTCGGGAAAGACACAACAGGGGCCAAGACCAGATCGAGTCCGGAGAGCCACATCCAGTAGATGTAGGATAACAGATCGAGGGGTCAACTCCTCCTCCTTGTGGTGGAAAGGGTTCATCACAGTCATCTTTTAGACCA
This sequence comes from Taxus wallichiana var. yunnanensis, assembly GCA_018340775.1. Taxonomy (NCBI): domain Eukaryota; kingdom Viridiplantae; phylum Streptophyta; class Pinopsida; order Cupressales; family Taxaceae; genus Taxus; species Taxus wallichiana. The sequence continues at coordinate 299,437,389 of CM031234.1, read as the reverse complement.
CAGCAAAGCATAGTAGCAACAATAGTTTCACCCACCTTACAAACCTCCACAGAGATTTGATGCACAGGGGTTAGAGTATGGGGCCTCCTCCTAGGGGTCCCATTAGGACACAAGGTGTACCTAGAGCTCGTCAGTAGAGCTCTCATTTAGTAGAGACCTCAAGTAGACCACAGCGATCATTAGGATCCACAACATAGACCTCAGAGTACCGGCTGGACTTTACTCATGGGAGAGGATCGGGTGGTTGTTTTGGTTGTGGTGTTGCTAGACATTTTTGAGAGACTACCCACAAAACCCTAGTAACAAGGGTAAGGCATAGATCTTAGAGCCCACTATTGGTGACATGGGGCATAGTCATCGGATCTATGCAGTGGTCGAGAACCACCAGTTGAGCACCAGAGTACTGTGATTGAGACTACAGGTAGCATTGGTGGTATTCCTACCTCCATTCTATTTGATTCTGGTTCTTCTTGATTCTTTTATTGTACCATCTTTGGTAGAGCAATGCAGGATGGTGGCAGTTAGGCAGGGTCTTAGTTGGGATGTTGAGATGGCTTCTGAGCCAAGATCTCTATAGAATCCTTAGTTAAGGAGTGTGTAGTGGATTTGGGACCTTTCACCACTACCTCGGATCTTTGTATCCTTCCGTTGGGTTCGTATGGAGTCATCTTGGGCATGGACTGGTTGTCTGCACACAGAGCCAGAGTGGATTGTTACCATAAGATTATATCATGTACAGATGATCTAGGAGTTGATTCAGTGATAGTAGGGGTTAGGAGACCTATTTCCATTCGCACCATCTCCATATGCAGCTTAAGTGGTGTGTGTGATGGGGTTTTCAGATGTATGTTGTCATAGTTAGTGATCGATCGGAGGATGAGTCTAGTGGACCATCGCTTGATGACCATCCCATCTTGAGAGAGTTTTTCTGATGTCTTTCTAGGGAGCTACCTAGGGTTACCACCCCCACGTGAGATATATTTTCACATAGACCTGGTTCCGGGAGAGAGATCCTATCTCACGAGCACCTTATCGGATGACCACCCCTGAGCTCTGCGAGCTCAAGTTATAACTAGAGGGCCTTTTGGAGAAAGGCCTAATCCATCCTAGTGTATCCCCTTGGGGTGCACTGATGATATTTGTAAAGAAGAAGGATGGATCTCTTTGTGGTTGTGTATTGATTACCACCGAAACAAAGTAACGATCAAGAATCATTATCCCCTTCCATGCATTGATGATTTGTTTGACCAGATGAAGGGGCCACAATTTTCTCTAAGATAGACCTTAAGTCAGTTATCATCAACTAAGGATTATAGAGGTAGATATTCATAAGACCACCTTTTATATGAGATATGGCCACTACGAGTTCATCATGGTGCCTTTTGGTTTGATGAATGCCCCCACAATGTTTATGAGCTTGATGAATGGGGTGTTTAAAGGCATTCTTGGATCACTTCATGCTCATCTTCCTTGATGACATTTTGATTTACTCACGTACACGTGAGGAGCATGAGGGGCACCTTCGCCAGGTTCTTCAGTGTCTTCGTGAGTAACAGCTTTACGGGAACCTGGAGAAGTGTGTGTTCTTTCAAAGAGGTGTAGTATTTGGGCCACATCATTTCTAGGAAGGTATCACAGTTGATCCTTCCAAGATTCAGCTATTATGGATTGCCAACACCCACTAGTGTGACAAAGGTGCACAGCTTCATGGGTTTAGCAAGTTATTATAGGAGATTTGTTCAGAACTTCTCTCGGGTTGTGCACCCCATCACTTCCCTTTAGCGAAAAGGGAAGAAGTTTGTTTGGTCAGATAGATGTGATTAGGCCTTCAAGACACTAAAGGAATGCCTCATGATAACACATGTTCTTGTAGTGCCAGATCCGCAGGGTGAGTTTTTTTGTATGCATGGATGCTTCTTTGGCAGGAGTTGGAGGTGTGTTGATGCAAGAGGGAAGAGTTGTTTCTTTTGAGTCTTGCAAAACTCAAGGATTATGAGCTCAATTATCTAACTCATGATCTTGAGCTTGTGGTAGTTGTTCACACTTGGTTTGATGGAGACACTTCCTTCTTGGTCAAGATTCACACTCAGACTGATCACTTGAGTCTTCACCACCTCTTCATGCAGCCCAATCTCAACGCTCGTCAGCGGCGTTGGATGGAGTTGCTTTGTGAGTATGACATGGAGATAGAGCATGTGAAGGGGAAGGAGAATGTGGTTGCAGATGCTCTTAGTAGATGAAGAGACATGTGGTTATGGCCACTTCAGAGCACATATTTGTGGAGTAGGATTCTACATAGCTTCCTCATGATAATTTCTACATTGCAGCTAGAGCGGAGATCGAGTCTCAGAGACCCCTTGAGGGGAATTTTGATGGGTTTTCATTGGAGGAAGATGGCCTTCTCAGGCATAGAGGCTTGGATTTATGTTCCCAGGGATGGAGGCTTGAGGCAGGACATCTTGATAGAGGCACATCGTGCACCCTATTCAACCCATCCCGGGGTGAAGAAGATGCACGCCACTTTGAGACAATTGTATCATTGGAGGGGACTTCGTAGAGATGTGGCTCAGTTTGTGTCACATTGTTTTAGAGTGTCAGAAAGTGAAGGTTGAGCATCGAGCATCAACATCTAGCTGGCCTTCTCTTTCCTCATGCTATACTAAAGTGGAAGTGGGACACCATTTCCATGGATTTCATTGTTGGGCTACCGATGTCGAGATACCACCATGATGCCATCATGGTCACGGTGGATAAATTGATGAAAGTGGCTCATTTTTCTCCAAGGTGAAGACCACCTATATAGCTAGTGCAGTGGCACGGTATATCTAGATGAGATTGTTAGATTGCATGGATCCCGTGGAAGATCATTTGTGACCATGATCCTCTGTATACTTCCCACTTTTGGACTACCATAGCATGCCCTCGGGATGAAGATCAATTTCAGCATGGCGTATCACCCTGAGACAGATGGATAGATTGAGTGAGTGAATCAGATCTTAGAGGACATGCTTAGGATGTATGTTATGGATCATCAATCGAGATGGGAGGAGTATTTGTACTTGGTGGAGTTTTCCTACAATAATAGTTTTGAGTTTGATAGGCATGGCCCCTTTTCAGGATTTGTATGGTAGAGAGTGCAGACACCTCTTAGTTGGGATAGGTTAGAGGACAGGGTTTCTCTTGGGCCAGCTTTATTGCTAGGACATGGAGCAGCAGGTGGTTATGATCAGACAGAGACTGTAGGAGGCACATGATAGACAAAAGAAGTATGCAGATCAGCATAGGACTGACCATAGTTTTGATGTGGGCATGAAGGTATTCCTTCATGTCAGGCCACATAAGAGCCCTATCTATTACAAAAAAGGTTCTAAGTTAGCTCCTAGATTCATGGGCCCCTTTGAGATCTTGGAGTGTATCGGTCCTTTGGCCTACCATCTAACGTTGCCACCTAGCTTGTCTCACATCCATGATGTGTTTCATGTTTCAGTTTCTTAGGAGATATATTACAAATCCTTCTCATGTGCTAGATTGACCTCATTGTAGGTGTAGGATCAGGGGCAGGTGATGGTGGAGCCCATTCACATTATAGAGCACAGGACCTTGGGCCTTCGAGGTAGAGAGATTGACCAGGTTCAAGTGCAGTGGGACAATAGATATGATGAGACTGTGGCTACATGGGAGGATGCTACCTTGCTACGAGTTTAATTTCCACACCTATTCCAGTGACTTCTAGGAGGAAGTTAGTCTAAGGGAGGGGATGTAGTGCCCACTTCCCTTCGACACCTTTTTTATTAATTGATTATGATATTGTTGATTATACTTATGGACATTATTGTAGCTTTTAGTTTGATATGATGTTAGATGTTAGAGATCATGGACTTGTGGTTGATTTTGATTCATATATGATGCATGTGGATTATTAGAGACATTTTATATTGATGTTGATACACTGCTTGACATGGTTATATATATATATATATATTTTATGTGTGTGTGTGTGTTTTTTACATGTGATAGTTTTTCATATTGAGTAAACCTAGAAAATTGAACTAATTTTATGATCATATGGTTATTGAGGAAATTATAAATGACATTGTTATTTTCCTTGATGATGCTTGATTTATATATAGATAATTTTAGAGTCCATATTTGATATTTATTTTGGATGTTTTGATGCAGCCATAAGGCCGAAGGAGGTATTGTGTTTTGTAGGAAAACATGTCACAAAAAACATCGGGGGATTGGAGACCAACCACATTGGAATTCTAGGTGAATCAACAAGGGTCACCATGCAACATGTGTATTTGTTTGTGTGTTTGTGTGTGCTTGTTGTTAGGGGTTCCCATGGGGGGAGTCACCTTTAAATGTGACCAAGGGGTTATGTGTATTCTTTTATTTAGTTTCTTTTATTTAAAGTTTAGTATGTGATTTTAGTGATGTATTTTCCCCTTTATTATTTAGTTAATTTGTGTTTAGATTTGTGAGTAATCATGTTGTTAAATTTATTAATTGGGTCAAAAGAATGCATTTATTAGAGTTGATGGCTCTTGGATTAAGTGTTGTAAGTAATGTGTAAGTAATTTTGAGTGTGAAACACTCCACCTTCCTTTTGAAATTCGGATATGTCCTTAGGGGCTGATTTTGGAGGCTTGTGGGACAAGTTAAACTTGTCCCACACCTCTTAAATTTGTATACCAACCCTACCTATGGGTTGGGAGTCAAAATTAGGCCTCATTATGTATTTTGGGAAGGCAAGTTATAAGTTTTTATTGCACTATCTTACATGAAATTAATTTTGGTCCTTAGGGTGTGGACTTGGATTGTGTGTGTAAGTAATCTGTCATTTTATTCACCCACCTTTTTAATTGTGCTTTGGAGTTTGAAGTTGATTTGTGAGGTGGAGTTGAGGATGAGTGATGTGGCATCCTACATGGAGCCACCTCATCCTCCTTTCTCTCCCTTTCTATTTATTCGAATTCATTTTTGTTTTTGGGGTTACTTTAGGGGTTACTTCATTTGGTGACTTCATTTTTTTTATTACTCTTTTGGTTTGGAGCTCTGGTAATTTTGAAGAGAGTTAGAGATTTTTGTGGAATGCTTGTGGATTGCTGGAGCTTTTGGATTGTTTGGATTGAAAAAATCTTGTTGTTGAACTTTTAGAGAAAATTCTACCATGAAGAGGTAGGATCTTGGCTCTTTAAAATGTTCTTCTTTTATTTGTGCATATGTGAATGCTTTGAATATTTTGGTATGTTGTTGGCTAGTTGGGTAGATTGCCTAGGTATGGTGTAGGAGAAGACAATGGGGATCTCTTGTTGGGAGTCATAAGAGTTTTGGGGAAGTATAAGTGTTATTGTGGAGGAGTTTGGGATTAGGTTCCACCTTGAAAAATAAATATCTTGCATTTCTTTACTCGTTATGGGGTGCCATAAGAGTGTGGGAAGGCATAAGAGAATGGGAGGTATAAGGGCATGTAGGGGTTTTGAATATATATATATATATATATATATATATATATATATATACACACACACACACACACACACACACACACACACACACACACACACACACACACACACACACACACACACACACACACATATATATATATGAATTCAAAATCCCTACATGCCCTTATGCCTCCCAAGTACCCCTTATACCTCACATTCTCTTATATATATATATATACTAGCGAGTTTATCTTTAGGTGGACACCCATTTCTCCTTTAGGAGGTATAAGAAAGCTTCCCCCATAGGTATTTATCTTTTGGCTTATGCATGATGAAGCTTTGTGTATTTTTGTTTTTCTTCCCGTGTGATTACAAAACTGCAGTATGTATTTGGACCGTGTTTTGTATGAAAAAATTGTTTTTTTGTTGTGGAAGTCTGTTTGTTGCCATGAGTTGAAATACATTTCTTATTGATTTGTGGTTGGGGCTCGATGGCTGATGAGGAGGAAGAATTCTCCTCTTCATTGGATTTCTTGGTTGGGGGAGAGCATTGAATCTCCTCCTTTTTATTGTGATAAAAAGATATAGAGTGGATCTTCTCGTTGATGTTAAGGAGCTAAGGATGCGAGAAAATTTTGTAGTTTCTCCTTGGGTTCCTTATTGTGAAATTTTCCCACTTCAAATGGATGGCATTGTAATAATATTTGTGGTGGAAATTAGTTGACCTATGGGGAAGCTGCTTATAACTCCCAAAGGGTAAATGGGTGTCGACCTTAAGATAAACCCACCAATATATATATATATATATATATATATATATATATATTCAAAACCCCTACATGCCATTATGCCTCCCAAGTACCCCTTATACCTCCCATTCTCTTATGCCATAAGAGTGTGGGGAGGCATAAGGGCATGTAGGGGTTTTGAATATATATGGCGGGTTTATCTTAAGGTGGACACCCATTTACCCTTTGGGAGTTATAAGCAGCTTCCCCCATAGATCTTACTCCTTTGGCTTGTGCATGATGAAGCCTGAGTATTGTTTGTTGTTCTTCATGTTGTTTCAAATGCAATATGTATTTGGACCGTGTTTTGTATGTAAAAAATGTTTTTGTGATGTGGAAGCATGTTTGTTACCATGAGTTGAAATACATATCTTATTTCTTTGTGGTTGAGGCTCGGGGTCCAATGAGGATGATGGATTCTCCTCTTCATTGGAATTCTTGGTTGGGTGGAGAGTGTTTCCTCTCCTCCTTTTTGTTGTGATCAAAAGATATATGTTGGATCTTTTTGTTGCTATTTTGAAGGCTGAGGATCTTGACAAATTTTGTAGTTTCGCATTGGGTTCCTTATTGTGAATTTTCCCACTTCAGTGGATGGCATTGTAATAATATTTGTGGTGGAATTAGTTGATCTATTTTGGAATGGAACCTACATTTGAACATGAGAGATGTATATTCTGTAATGTGTATTTGATGAATGAAAAAGGAAGTTGTAAAAGAATCATTGGAGTTCAAAATAAAGTTGCTTTAGTTACCACAAATGATATGGTTTTCATTTGAAATCTATGTTTGAAATATATTGAGAAATCTCTGTTTGAAAATTGGAAAAAGAAATACGTATGAAGAAATATTACATTTCTTTGTTTCATTCAAAGTGCATGATTTGAAAGTAGAAGTACATTTTGGGTTTTCACGCATGGATTGAAGTAAAGTTAAACATTGTAAAATTGGAATGGAATGAACTTAAATATTTAAAGTATGGTAAATGAAAATAAATCAATTTGGGTTTAAGTATGATTTCTATTTTTGATTCACTATAAAACTACAAATAAATATCAGAAAAACATATAGAGTACCCTACAACAATGAAAGACAAGATAAAATATTAAAACAAACTAAGGATGATCGAAACACATTCCAAAATAGTTTGTATTGGCCTTACAATTTACATAGTTCATCTTTAATTGGGCAAGAGGCAAAATAATGCAAATTCATAGAAAAGAAAGGAAATTCATTTTGAATACTCAACCATTGATATTTTATCCTTGTAATCCATTTGAAATCCTTCAAGTACAACTCTCCATGTCTATTTGGAAAGTTGAAGAAGAAAGAATGGTGGATCAAATCAATTATGGTTGTTGAAAAGGTTTAATTCACATTTTAATGGTAGGAAAGACGTTTTTTCAAATTCACCCACTTAAGTTCATCAAAAATGAATTTTGATGTTTCCTATGCAAAGTGGAGTTCCAGCCCTTTCCAAAAAGTCCTCATTTTCCCAAATCTGAGCTTCTAGTTGAAAGTTATGGCCTTTTGAAGTTTTTACTTTGCTTAGTTGAAAAAAAAAAAAAGAGGGAAATTTTGTAAATCAGACCTGCGGGCCTAAAAATTACTTAGGGCACTTTTTGCCAAAAAAAAAAAAACAAAATGTCACAAATTCCTCTGCGGCCCTGTAGCCCCAGCCATTTCATTTTGGAAAAACACCTCCACGGGTTCGAGGGCCCACACTTTCAAACTTTACCTTTTAGAAAAAGGGTGAAAAATCTTAAGTCTCCCCACCGGTCCACTTCCTGCTAGAAATCTTGGGCATGACATGTGGCATCCTTGGGCGTCGGCGGAGGCGCGAGGGTTTTGAACCTTTTTCCCCTTTAAACAAAAAGAATTAAATTCCAAATTACCTCGACGACCGCCTTCCACGTGGGCTTATAACATGCCACATGTCCCTTGCACCTTTAGGGAAAATTTTCTTCTTGGGACCCGCAGGCCCACCTTTAGGAAAAGTTTCTTCCCCAAGCCCACAGGCCCACCTTTGGGAAAATTTTCCTCCCAGGCCCGCCGGCCTGTAACTTAAGAAATATGAGGAGTTAGGAGGACTTATTTATATCATTGGAAAGGGGAAGAAATTTCCTATCTAATGGAAATGTTTTCAAGAAAAACCTAAGTATGTTAAATATGTGAAAAATCAGGTTGAAGTGAAAATATGAGTCTGAGAGTGGGTAAGTAGGAAATCACCCTTTTTAACTTACATGTTTAACTCTAAAGCATGGGTTGACCCTTTTTTAAAGGATCACATTAGGGGATAAGAGAATGTCTTTCTATCCCATGCAAAATAAGAACCTTGTTTATTATTTAGACTGGTGGAATTAAATACCCTTGCTTTGGCCCCCTTTGACCCTCTAAAATTAATTAAGAAATATTTAACTATAGTGTAAATTTAATGGTTTATTAAATTAAGAATTAGGAGAAATTTAATTATATTGGTTTAATTACACTCATTAATTTTTAATGTAGATCTAATGTTTGCTACTGATGTGAAATTTTCATTTATTAAATTATAATGGACTTTGAATATTTCTTTGTTTTATTATTTATTGCTTCAAGCTTTGTTGTGATCATGCTTTAAAAAAATTTATTCCATAATTTTTTCTATCTAAACCTAGGATTTTCTTGGGTTTTGTGGTTGTTTTAACGGGTGTTACAAACTCACTATTGAGTTGTTGATGTCAGAAACTTAAGTAATATAGGCGCACCTTGTTGAGTTTGATGATGTTTTAGAGGTTCCAATTTTTTTTTGTGTAAAGTTTATTTTGAATCCTCTCCTCCATAAGTGCTCCTTCCTCCTGGGAAAATATTAAGGTTCCCTAAAAAACCATAGAAACTATTTGGCAAATTTTTAAAAACCACTTTCGAAAGTATCATGGTGAATCACGGAAAATTTGTTTTCATAGGGTTGATACAACTAAAACAACCAAAAACTAAACTCATTGAGACAATTAAAACAACCAAAAACTAGGAAAATGTATGATCATTGAGACAAGTACAACAACCAAAACCACACTCGGGCATAAACAAAAACCAATCTTAATTATGATTTTGTGAAAACCATAATTTTCAAACTAGAAAACAATCGCCAATTTAAAACCCATAATCATCAAAATTTTGCACTAAATAAATAACACTAAATATCCTAAAGATCATGATAAAAAACTTTTAAAAATACTAAATATAGTCTTCTTTAAAGCATACTTCATTTCTATCATGATTAAACTAAAATGGAAAATAATATTATACTTTAATGTAAGTTTGAAACAATTAAAAACTTAATAATGAAATATTGAAATTAAAAATGATACCCAAGTAACTAAGCAATGAAAATATAAAACCCTATTGTGCAAAGAGGGTTAGAAGAGCCTTATCTGATTCACAAAGGTTGTTGGACTATGTTGCAGTGGAGACTGATTGAACAGAGATGAAATATTATCGTAATGAACAACAAAAAAATACAACAAATGTGGATTTGGCTACAATGGGGTGCCAAGAGAGGATGGGGGCACTCATGGGAACACTTGTCTTGATTATGGGCACGTTGGTCTAAAAATATGCTCAAAAACACAAATTTCTAAGGTTGCGAGGAATCTACACTTGTTTGCTCTTTGTCACGTGTATGTCGTTGATCTTCCCCAGATGTTCGTCATAGACTTGCAATGAATGAATCACTAAAAATCCCCAAGAACACTATCAAACCCCTAAGAATGAAATATGCATATGAAGGGATTTGACTATCCTTATCTACCAAATGGATGGAATAATCACCGATTAATAAACTACATCTCAAACTTTTGGTGAGAAAAATTGTCAAGTGGAAAAATTTGTGGGTTTCTTGCCAACACTTTGAGAATCAAAGTCCCTCTACTTAAATAGTGCAGCATCTGTGTTTACATGTGCATGAAAAGGTGAATTTTAACTTTTGAAAAGCTAGAATTGCTTACTAGATATGAATTTGTCTTGAGAGAAGGGAAGTGAGTGATAATAAGAGGTAGGAGAACTAATGTTATAGGTAGAAACTCATATTATTGCACACACTAGTTAGAAATTTCAACACATTCATTTAAGAGAAGAAACAACCAAAATGTCAATTCTACTAGCTAGAGGAAACCATGCATACATTGATATGGCTTGGAAAATAGAAACTTCTTCCTTCATTATAATTTAAATTACAATTGTACATAGTAGGAGGATGGAGGAAAAGTAGTGAGGAGAAAATAGAAGAAAATTGGCTAACTCTTTGTTCTTCCACAAGTAGGAAAAATCTCTCTCATGAATACAAAAATATGCAACCAAAAACCCTTGAAAATGGGAAGTTGTTTCCTTTTATAAGAAGGAGATTACTTTTTGTCTACCCCCATGACCTTTCATATGTCCTTATGTAACCTAAAACTTTTCAACTTCCTAGTAAAATATTAAGTCCCTTTTTATAACATAAAGGTGACTATTAACGCAAATCACAACAACCCCAAATGAGTTCTACAGTTCTACTTTTCTAAGACAGAGTCATTTGGTGTGATTGTGTAACATTGAATTTTCCCCAAGGTGTGGGACCTTACAAAATGGGAAAACTCTCCAGTTGAAGGTTGGTTCCTTATTCCTCTATTTAGGTGCATACGTAGAAACTTGCGAGATGATCTTTTCTTAATCCTAATCTAAACTTTACCAAGAAGATAGGGATAGAAGGAATACAGAAATTAAAACAAAGCTAAACTACGAGGTGATGCACTAAAGGAATGATGATAACTTATTTTTCTAATAGACACAAACCAAAAAATACATACAATAAACAAGCACATGTAGCTAGATATATAATGGGAGACCAGATGAAGGCAAAAGAGACAAGAAAGGATCTAAAATCGATCACATATGTGTTTTATTGCTCCATAGATTCATCAATCCATTAAAAAGTAGTGAAGAGGTAGAAACGTATTGCAATTTTTGATGGAAGGCCTAAACCCCACAAATCCTTTTGCTAAGAGGAGAAGGGAGCCTGCAAAACAAATAATGTCCAACCCTTTACAATGAATCCTACCCCGTATTTATATATTTAAACTTTGAGAGAAGAAGAGAGAGAGAGAGAGAGAAGCGGGAAAAGTAGGTTAAAAGCTCAACCACCATTGTTAATGCCTCTGATAAAATCTACCCCCAAATTTGTCTTTACTGCATCAATCCTTGGTTCGGTGCCTTGAAGGAAGAGGAAACAACAAAAATAGATCAAATCTGATTTGGTTGTTGAGGCAAGAAGATCCTGCATTGAAATCCTGAAGATGTTTCCTCCATTTTTCTTCACCTAACCTCCTCAAAATTAAAGTTTTCAGGCCTCCATGGCATGGGTGAGGTCGAGATCTTTCCAATGGCATCAGATTTTTAATATTTTGATCCTTGAGTCAAAAGATGTACCCTTCAAAGTTCATATCGGGTCCGTATAGGAGGGTGAAAACAACTTGAAAAATGGGTCTCGTTTTGAAATGGGACAAGTGGCAGCCAAATTGGAACAAAAATTAGGCCTACGGGTCTGTAATTTATCTTTTCCCCATTCCTCCGATTCCCTGCTTGGCTTTGACTCGGGCCCAAATGATGAATTTTTCCTTGGGTGGAGTTACGAGCCATTTTACAATTTTTACCCCTTGAATCAACGCCATACTGACACTTGGCATTCTCCACTTACACCTTTATACTTAGCCAATTCCGAAGCCTTTTCTATCCACCTTTTGACTCTGTTTCCTCTTTTACAAGAACATGGTCGATCTAATATTTGTACGGGGTGAAATATGGATAACAATTTTGGTGACTTGCAGAGCTATATGCCTGCTAGATGAAAAGAGAAATTGCCTTGTCATATCCATTGGGCATGGAGTCGAGATATACAGTATAATACTAATTTTCCCTTTGATTCACGAGCCTATCTCGCTTTCACTCCCAATTTTTGTAAGAAATCTCGAAATGAAGGTTTATGAGAGTAGAAAATTATTTTAACCAGGGATTCATCTTGTCTTTTCTAATGGATTACACAAAATCCACAAAACAACACCACACTATACAAAAATTTGAATTACATGCTCTAAATGGGACATGCAGAGTGTGCAAAGCACTTAGGAGAAACACAATATACACTAAACAAGACAATGTGCATAAGCACTTAGAGGAAAGAAAAACTAAACTAATATGTATGTGAGAACTCCCATTTTAGTAGTAGTGCTTAAGATAGATCCCATTTAATAGAATGTGCAACTCTTCACCCTCTAATGTAGACAATTGGAAAGCATTGCTTCTACTTTTGCATCTTGTGATCATATAGGGGTCACTCTAGATGGTGTCAAATTTGGAATGCCTTCCTAGTTTTGTTCGATTGCATCCCATTTAAAACTAGGTCTCCTTCCTTAAAAGGTCCTTTCTTTTGCCTTCTTGTCAAAGATTTCTTGAATGAAGCTTGATTCTTCTATATTGCTTGGATATCATGCTCTTTGGTTTCTTCTAATTCTACCAGCTCTACATATACCTAGCCTCCATTGGTCCAAATTTAGACATCTCTAGTTTCTTCACGAGTTCCAATGTTGGAAACTCAAGTGATATAGACAACACTTCTTGCCTCTTTCCCATGGACAAGCTTGAATGGAGAGATGCTTTAGATCTCTTGGGTGTTATTCTACCAGCCCATAAGGCCGTTTTGAACTTTGTGTGCTAGGCCCTGTGATTCTCATCAAGAGTTCTTCTTATGATCTTTAGCAGGTTTTTGTTTGTGGACTCAGCCTGGCCATTACCTTGAAGGTAATAGTTTGATGAAGTACCCAAATAAGTCCCATTCTTAACAGCCCATCTTGTGATTTTGGAACCTCTGAATGCTAATGCATTGTCTAATATGATGGTGGCTGGAACTCCAAATCTGGTCATTATTCCTTCATAGAAATCTAGGATACTAGACTCATTTGCTTCCTTGAGTGCCACTTTGCCTCGGTCCATTTGGTAAAATAATCTGTCACTATCAAGATCCATTTGTGACCTTGGTTTTATTTTGGATTGATGACTCCAATGAATTCCAATCCCCATTGCATGAAATTTTGGTCAACTAAGATTGGGTGCAATGGAAGCGCTACTAGCCTTTGCTTTCCTTTGAAGAATGCACAATTCTTGCACCTTTTGATCCATGTGTAGCAGATCACTAAAAATCTGGGCCAATAATGTCCTTCTTTCATGATTTTGAGTGATGTCACTCTTGGAGAAAAATGGCCTCTAGCTGCTTCAACATGGAATTATTGTAGCATTCTTTCCACCTGATCTGTCTCAATGCATCTTAGCGATAATCTCATTGATGTCTCTTTTGAATAAGACACCATCGATAAGACATATGGGATGGCATGTAACCTGACATGTATCCTTTTTCTTTACCCATCCCATGAGGACATAGGCCTATTCGAAGGAAGTTCACCATGTCTTGGGTCCAACAAGGAGCAGGTACATCATCTCTCCTTCTTCTTGATCATTTTGTAGAACAAGAACAACCTCCTTTTCACTATTTATTTCATCTTGTTGACTTGAGGCTAGTTGTTCACACAAACCCTTTCCCATGGACCAGCTTGGAGACCTTGATCTCAATGTCATATCCCATGACACGGTGTGATCTATCCTGCCCACTTTTCATTCAGTCCTTGTTGAGAAGGAATTCTTTAACTCCCACATGGGAGACCAATAGTTGGATTTTGTTGTTTGAAACCATATTCTTAAACTTATGCAATCCTCTAATTACTGCAAGGACCTTCTTCTCAATGAAGGAGTACCTCACCTCACAATCTTCTAGACTTTGGCTAAAGAAAGCAATTAGCTGTTCTATACTTTCTTTGTTCTGTTGCACCAAGATTGCAGAAATTGTGTCATTGCCAATAAAGGCATACAGTATAAATTCTTTGGAAAAATATGGGTTCACAAGAGTTGGGGCTTGTGATATGGCTTCTTTGATAGCCTCAAAACTTGCTTTTCCTTCAGCTTTCAACCTGAATGTTAATCTCTTTTTCAGCATCAACGTTATCAGCTTAACAAGGCAGCAAAGTTTGGAACACACCTGCAAAAAAATTGATTTTTCCCAAGAAGATTTGAAGAGCCTTCTTGTGACTTGGAAATGGCAATGCTCTTATTGCTTGAACTCTTTCTGTCAATTTCCAATCCTTCCTTTGATATGATATGGCCTAGAAGCTTGCCTTCATGGGCTAAGAATATGCATTTTTGGGGTTGAGAGATACCTCAAAACTCCTGCATCTTTGAAACACTTGCCTTAGGTGAAAAAGGTGGTCTACTACATTTTTGGAGAACACAGTGATGTCATCTAGATAGATCATCACTATTTTATTGATTAGCCCTTTGAATGTCATATCCATGGCTCTTTTGAAAGTATCCCCATCATTAGATAGTCCAAATCACATTTTTGTATATGCATAGGTGCCCCATTTGGTGGTGAAAGTAGTTTTGAGCTGATCATCTTCTTTCACCATAATTTTATTGTATCTTGAATAGCCATCTAGGAGGAGAACCTTTCGACCCAGGACACTACTTGCAAGATCTACTCCATTGAAGGCAATGGGTAGTGGTCTTTGAGGAGGCTCTTTTCAAATCCTTGAAGTTAACAAACAAACCTGATTTCTCCATTTTTCTTCTTGGTAGGACCATATTTGCAACCTAGCTTGAGTGTTTGATTATAAATATAATGCTTGCCTCTATCATCTTGTTTAGCTCCTTCTTCATCGAGAGGCTCTATATTTGGGTTGAGTAGTTGGATCCAATTCAATTGTGTGTTGTGCTAGCTTTGGATTGAACCCTCTAAGTCTTCATAACTCTAAGAAAACACATCGAAATTCTTAGAAAAGTTGTATGAATTCATACCTTTCTTTCTCGATGGCCACCTTGCCAATTTGAATTGTTTTGTTTTCTCCAACTAGGATTGACTCTAAATCTTATCCTTTAGTAAACTTTCTAAACTGATCATTAGGATTGAAAATAGATTCCAGTGTCACTAAGCCTTTGGGAAGCTTGTTTGTATGTAGTTGTACTATCTGATTCCTATACTGCTGCTCTAGTCTACTCTAGTTTATAGCTGAGAATTTAGCTTCTTCTTGTAGAAAGTTAATGATCTGTGATCATTCTCAAACACCTACCAACATGTATTATTATCTGGAACTGCTGGCCTCACAACCACATGGATATGTGGTTGTTCTTTATCTCTTTTGATGTTGTCAACCACATCAAATGTTGCCCCAACTGCTGCAAGTCTATCAGTAGCTTCATTCTCCTTCCTAGGTATGGACACAATACTAAAGGCCTCGAAATCCTCCATGAAATCCCATACCCTACTCTTTTAGTTCTTGAGAAGGTCATTTTTGATAGCATTTATTCCTCTGACTTGATTGGTAACCATCTCACTATCACCAAATACTTGCAAGTTCTTGATTCCCAGCTTCCTTTCCCAATGAATACCTTAGACTAAAGCCTCATATTCATCATTTTTATTTGAGCATGAAAACTGGAATCTAAAGGCTGAATAATATCTCATACCCCTGGGGGACACAATCATGGCTCCTCCTCTAGCTCCTTATCTACTCCTTGAGCCATCAAAGAAAAATTGCCATACCTCATTGTCATCCTTGCATTTTGGCTTAATTAGGTCAGGAAGAGGGTGGTTCTCTTCATGTAGGTAGTAGACACCTAGCTCAGATTCTTCCATCTCCCTATAGGGGTCAAAAGCATGAATTTTGTTGGTGTAATCATTGAGAGTCAAGTCTGGGATACATCTCACCTTGGTATTTGCTTCATAAGTTCTTAAGAGGTCTTCTTGATCAAAAGCTAAGAAATTGGCATTAATCGGGCTAGGTATATAAGATTCAACATGATAATCAGGTAATAGGTTCAGATCCGATTATGGCCTTCACTCCATACCTTGTCCTAAAGAGCATATGTGACCAATCAGCAAATAGGTAGCCCCACGATGTTGACCTTCCTCTTGGCGAGTTCTTGTGGCACCAAACTAGTTTGTACCATCAAGGCCTGATTTAGAGCATCGTTAAAGCACGTTGATTGGTTATATGGCTGATCACATGGAAAGCACAAATCATATTCTTATGCCATATTATTCTATGTTGGGAATAATGGTCTTGATGTTGAAGTCATGTTAGGATCATATGGCACGAAAGGTCTAGCATCTTGGGATTGTCCTTGGTTACGCTCTAGGTTTATAGTCTAAGGTGGTGGCCTCTTCTATTGATCTTTGGGTTTTCTTGATATTGATCCTGGGCTGGTATGGCTTGGAACTTTGAGATTTTTGTCTTTTGATGGTCACTAGCTCATTCCCAAAGTTCTGAAGTTGCTTCATCACTTCTGAAGCTCTTTAGAGGTATTAGATGATGAAGTGGAAGCTTCAGCTGATATTTGACTCTTGGGGGTGGGTATAGGAGCTAATGTAGGTGCTTGGCTAGTATCTAGGCTTCCTAACTCAAGGTACAGAGGCATGGATGGCCTAGGAGTGATTTTTCTATCTTGAATCAAATGGTTCTCAGCCCTTATGGAGAGGCTATAGGCTACAGGTAATGTAGTGCCCCCCATTGATTGAATCATCAAAGAAATATTAGAATTTAAATCCCTAAGAAAGTATAAGAAGGCACCTTCATTAGTGGTTTACTGCTATTGGAACCCTATCCCAGGTCCATTGGAATATGAGGTTAAAGTATGTCAAATGCTCATTCAGGGCTCTCTTAATTGTTGTTAGTTACTCCAACAAAGACAAGTTATTACCTTTTTCCCCAAACTAATTGTGAAGAGCCTTGTGCACAACTGGGTTCCACTCGGATAGATCCTGCTTCAAGACTCCCAACCATTGTGAAGCTTTCAATTTGAATGAAGAGGTGAGAATCTTGACTACAATGTCTATCTTATGGATCTCATGGATTTTACATACATTTACAATATCTTGGACATGGTCACCGGAGAAGTTTGATTTCCCTAGTGAAATGTGGGATGCTCTTTAATGCTACAATTGGAACTGGGTTTTGTGCATTCAAGGCAAGTGGAATACTACCGATGAATTTGAAATATGGATTTGGTTGTGCCATTTTGATTGGCCTAAGAATCCTTGTAGACTTAAATAAAGGCCTTGCAGGTGGAGGTGTTGACAAGGTTCTACTTGGTGGAGATGGAGACCTCGAACTCTTCTTCTTCTCCTTTCTCTTCCTAGGGAATAGACGCAAGTATTCAAATATACCTTCTTTTCTTTCTCTAGACCGGGTTTTCTCATGAATCTCCCAAGCTTGGGCTACTAAAACCAGAGATTTCACTTGTTGTGATCAGGTAGATTTTGATGTACACTTTTTGTGATGCACCAAAGGAATGATGAACACTTATTTTGCTAATATATACAAACCAACAAAATGCATACAATAAACAAGAATAGATAGCCAGATATATAATGGGAGACCAAATGAAAGCAAAAGAGACAAGAAAGGATCCAAAATCGATCACATCGATGTGTTTTATTTCTCTGTAGATTGTACATTCCATTACAAAGTAGCCAAGAGACATAAATGTATTTCTATTTTTTGATGGAAGGCCTGAACCCCACAAATCCTTTTGCTAAGAGGAGAAGGGAGCCTATAAAACAAAGAATGTCTAACCCTTTACAATGAATCCCGCCCCCATATTTATAGATTCAACTTTGAAAGAAGAAGAGAGAGAGAAGTGGGAAAATTAGGTTAAAGCTCAACCACCAATTTTAATTCCTCTAATACAATCTCTCCCCAAATCCATCTTTACTACATCAATCCTTAGTTCAGCACCTTGAAGGAAGAGGAAATAGTGAAACATATCAAATCTAATCTGGTTGTTGAGGCAAGAAGATCCTGTATTGAAAGCCTGAAGATGTTTCCTTCATTTTTCTTCACCTAACCTCCTCAAAATTAAAGTTTCAGACCTCCATGGCATGGGTGAGGCCGAGATCTTTCCAACAGCATCAGATTTGTAATATTTTGAGCCCTGAGTAAGAAGATGTGCCCCTTCAAAGTTTGTATTGGATCCATACAAGAGGGTGGGAAAAAAACTTTAAAAATGGGTCCCCTTTTGATATGGGACACGTGGCAGATAGATTGGAACAAAAATCAAGCCTACGATTCCGTAATTTATCTTTTTCCTTTCCTCCAATTCCTCGCTTGGCTTTGACTCGGCCCAAATGCCGACTTTTCCTTGGGTGGAGTTGCGGGCCATTTTGATATTTTTACCCCTTGAATCATCACCCATATCACTGAAACTTGGCATTCTCTACATACACCTTTATACTTAGCCAAATTCGAATCCTTTTTATCCACCTTTTGACTATGTTTCCTCTTATGTGGGATCGTGTTCGATCAATATTTGGCACATGGGTGAGATATGGATAACAATGACTTTTACATTAGATATATATATATATTTAAATTTCATTAAGGAAATCTTAAAATGTGCACCCTCAATGAATAATTATAACATTGAAGAGAAAGAAAGTTGGGGGGTGAGAGAAGAAAGAGAGAGAGAGTAGAAAGAAGAAGAAGGAAGAATTATGTCGATGGTGAAGAATCCACCTCTGACTAAAATTTGTTGATCCTTCCAGATGACTTGATGGAATGCTCCAATGTAATGAAATTTGGATCCCTGAACACAATATCCTCCTTATCCATGATGCACAGATACCTCATGTTAGCTCAATGAGTGTTTAAAAACATTGTTGCTTCTATGACCTTCCTAGAGGTTTTATTTCCTTGTTTGAGTTATGAGATCATCTTACAATATTTTTTTGCTCAAAAATGACCTTCTAAACCCTTTGGCACAATTCTATCCTCCACTTGTTGATGATGCATTTCCCTTTTTATCCACTTTCTATTTTTAGTATTCCTCACCATGGACACATGCTATTTTTATTAAGTGCACTAAGGTGGAAAAATTTGATCCAGAACAACGGGGCATGATAGAGCAAGGCAAGACCCATGTAATACAATTTTTTTTATGAACATGGAGAAATAGAGAAAAATTATGCATGGACAAATTTTAATGTCCCAGTTGCACCAAGGGGGATAAGAGGAACAAAAAAACTTCTTTGTTCCTAGAGGCATGATTTTGCACTTCAAGACATGAAATTGGAGGAGAGATGGGGAGTGCCAATACATGCATGCAATGCAAAAAAATTGGATCAAATGGAGTAAAAGAGAAAAATTTATGCATGGGAAAAATTTCATGTCCCCATTTCACCTTTGCAAAGGGACATGAGGTGCACAAAAATGCGTCATGCACTTTTGAGAGGAAAAACATAAGAATTTGGCCCACCGAGAGAGTGAACTTGAAATTGAGATTGTCAAAGCTCTAGGAGGTCTTTTTGGGTGAAATTTTATATGATTTTGACTCAAACAACCTTCCAAGATCAATGGGATGGGTTTTATCTTTTTATTCTACCTAAAACTCCTTGAAATGGCCCCTTTTTCATCGAGATTTTCAATTGTCCCTACAAATAATGAGCTCCTTGAAAAGTGCCAAGAATTTTTAAAAATTATGATGATTCCACCTCTTAAAGGATTATCTTAGCTTTCTGATGAGTATTTTTTTCCTCTTGACTCTTTATAGAACTCTTAGAATCATCCACCAAAGAGCAGTACTTGTTACGAAGTGCCTAAAAGACAACTTGCTATTTTTAGTAAGTGTCAGAATTTACCTCTCCCAACTCCAACTGATGTTGCCAACTTGAATTTTTATCTACTTTTATGATTCCTTTGTGAAATCTACCTCCTAGAACAAATTACTGTTTATATCAAGTGCCTCGAGACAACGTTATATTTTTAGTAAGTGGTGATTTTTTTTGAATGAGATGACTACACTAATGAGTATTGCATGTGTATTACTTTCCCTTAGTACATTGTCTTCTCTGGGTTACTTCTCTAAAGTGACTTACTAAAAATGGCATGGACCCATATAGGGGACTTAATATTTTTATTAAGTGGTGAATTTCATTGTTCTCGGGTCGATTGATGATATGACTTCATTTTCTTCCTAAGTGTACCCAGTTTCCTTCACAACTTCTTCTGATGATGACTTACCAAAATAACAGCCACTTGTACAAGAAGGATTAATATTTTTGGAAAGTGGGTATTTGATGCTCAAATTGCAAAAAAATGAAGGTTTCTGATATGGGATTTTTCCCAATATTACTACTCTAAAACTTTAACTTCACCTGATCACCGGTTTGGAAGATTTTTATAAAAAATTTCAAATTCACTTGAGGGAATGAAGGTTTTTCATAGGAAAAATCCGGGCCATGCATACAAATTTTTCTCTTGGATATTTAAGGTGCCTAGGAAACTAGATGAATACAAAAATTTCATTTGAATCCGGTATTTTCCTTTGCTTTGAATATAAATTGATTCTTCTATTCTTAGACTTCGAGGGTTTTCTAAAAATTCTTCATTTTTTCACTATTTTCCTTTATTTGAATCCAAATTATTTTTGATATTTTTACTTAGATGGTGGAGGATAAAAATGGATGAAGTTTCCAATTCCAAATTTCCACTTTTTATTTTTGATAAATTTTGGCAGAGTTCCGACAACGCGTTTGGAGGTAGGGGAAAAATGAGAAAAAATGATCTAAGTGTCGTATTTATAACAATGGAATGCAAAGGGGTAGGGATGGGGAAAATTTTCTATCCCTTTCATCCCTTTTATCCACAAAGGGATTTAAAATTACATCTCATACTGGGTTCAACACTTGGCATCTTTTAATTTGATGAGCAAATTAGCAAAGGCGGATAAACTGGAGCACCTGGGGGCTTAACATGAGTCATCGGGGTCATATGGGTGTCCAGGAGGCTAAAAAAGGTTGGGCACAATTTTTGTCCCTTATGTCCCTTTTAAAAGGGAAAAGGGACATGAAAATGCGCCTTCACCACAGGATGCCATGTGTCCCATAAAAAAATTGACTAAGTGTTGGAAAGCATACCTTGGGAGCCAACTTGCGAAGGCGATATCTCGAGCTCCCAAATGAATTTTTGGGTGAAATTTTATATGATTATACCTCTAAAAAAATCAATAAATCCAATGGTGATGGATTAAAGGTACAATTATTATTGAAACACCTCAAAAATTCCCCTTAGTTCTCGATATCTCAGTTGTGCGTCAAAAGAATGAATTACCTAAGAAAGTGTATGATGTTTCAAGATGTCCCATCTTTCCCACCATTTAGGGCATGGAAAATAATTTCCATAGGTAATTTTTGGGCATACAATTCCTCATGGAGGTAGTAGGATATTTATTTGAAGCTCAGGTCCTCTTTCATGGTGTGTGCTCCTTCAGGCCCGAAAGCCCACTTCTGGTGAATTGGTTACAAAACTTTTGAATCTTCCCTAAATCTTCCAAACTCATTTCCTTGATGTCCCTATCACTTTAATACTCATATGTGATGATTTTTTATCCTTTTCTCTACTCCAAGGGTGGTGCACTAGCCTTAGGAAGCTTGATGGTAGCCCTTCCCAAAACTACTCGAATACTTGAATGTTCCAAAAGGTCCTAAATCACCTAGGGGACTGATAAAAACCACTTGGAGATCATTATACTGACTGGGTAGGACTAGTGTTGTGAATGGAATGACCTAGGTAGTGTCTTGGGAAGGTTTAACTTTGAAAATTTTTGACACCGTGGTATGGTTGTCCTACTTGATAATGAATTTTTCCCTCACAAAAACACAGGACAACAAAACCCAATGTAGTTCTAGGTTTGTGTGTGTGGAATTTTCCCTAGGTTATTCTTGTGCATGTTGCACTTGAAGTAGTGAATAATTAGTTAGATGTAGAATGTAAATACAGTGTGTATGGAATATAATAAACTCCCCTTCTATGAAGTGTGATGAAAATTAACCAACCTTTGTCCCTTGTAATGGAGCTAGATGGATGAAAATAGAGCTATATATGGCTTTGATGGATGCAACCTTAGGTGGAGAAAATAGATGCTCATTGCTTGGTCCCTTATTATGATCACATAACTTTATATTTATATGATTAATTTTCTTTGAATTTCACAATTAACCCCAAAAAATCAAGCTACCAAAAGATAAAATGTTCAATCAAGTAGAAAGGACCCAAAAGATAATGGTAAACTATAAAGGGGACATGAGCATCGAGAGGGGATGAGGGTGCTTAGAAATAGTGTCCTAGGTGGGTGCTGATGTCTGGGTGACAAATGATGAAGGGTCAAAGTATAGACTGAACAAGTAGAAGTGCAAAACTGAAAATACTAACTCAAAGGAAAGCAAAGTGGCCAAAGACATGGTTTAATCAGTACTTTTCTAACATAGGAATCATATGAAAAAGTAGTATGAAACTAGGACTAGATATTTACCCAAATTGCATGATTTTTTTATCTACAATATCAATCTTGGGTTTTGGTATGATCCAAACTCGATGACATGGTCCATTTCTCAAGCGAATGTAAAGAATGAATATTGTCCTCCAAAATCACCTATTTCCTTTTCTCTTTTCTAATTCTCTAGATCATCCTATAATGCAAGACAAGATAATACTCATAACCCAAATGTTTTATAATAACAAGTTTGAAATAAGTTAATATTCCAATAAAATAAACATAACAAAACAATGGAATTCGATTACCAGAACGAGTTCTAATATCATGTGAGAGTGTAGGCCAAGATAAAAACTTGATAAAATATGAACACATGAAGAGAGTAATTTTTTGTGAGAGAGGAACCAAACATGAACCAAAAGATAGCTTGTATTTATAATTCATGAACAATAATATTTACATGAGGTGTTTTAATATGAAGTGGGGAAGTGTAACTAGCAGCTAAAAAGGTGGAGAAGTGTAACTCCCTTTTATCTTAATGAAACATAAGAAAGTTAAATACATGTTTATTTTAAGTCATGTAATTGAATATAAACCATTCAATGGAATAAAAAAACCTACAGTAACATTATCTTCATTAAGGGAATTATCATCAAAAATTATCATATAACCACGGGAGTAAGATCACATAATTTAATTTTAGGTATGGTTTATAATTTAAAACATAAAACTATTATCCATTAAATTCATTATCTATTCCATGAAATAATACTTAATTAGGATCATGAAGCGTATAATTGAAAAAATTCAAATAAAGTATCATAATAAGGTGAAATTGGCCTTATGGTCTCACATGATATGTTTAAAGAACTTAATTAAAATATCTCCATTCATGCTGGTATGTAGTGACATAGCTAAGCTTCCAATATTAATGGAAATTCTCACATTATATAGTTGTCATCATCTAGAATTAGAATAGTGATACTAGAACATTCAAGTTAGCAAAACTATACCACCTTGAAGAAGTCGAGGAGAAGTTTAGAGACAAACTCTAGGAACACCAATAGGTAGTAAAGAGTTATTTTAAAAATAAAGTAAATAATAAAAGGTTTGACATCGATGACCTCATTTTGAAGTGATATGTTGACCAGATGAGCCTTGGAATCATTCCAAGCATGATACCATTTAGATTAGCCCTTATAAGATTTCCTAGTACAAATAAGCAAATGCCTTTGAGAACTCAAATATCTATGGAGATCATATGTTGATCCTAATCAATGGAATGTTTCTAATAAAATACCCTCAAGTGCAAATGCTACACTTTCTTTATAGTTGTATATTTGTGTACCTTTCCACATTGCTTTCTTTTATTTCACATTTCCTTTCTATGTTGTTTTGTGTACCCCTTACACTCTCATTTCTATTGTTTAGAAATTTTGAGGAGTCTCAAGTTCCCAACCTAAATTAGTAAGATTCAATACCCAATGGATGATACAACTTATTAGTTCTCCAAAATTAGTAGGAAATTATCCTCGTGATTCGCTAGAAATGTTAACCAAAATGAGACGCTTATCAATTACGATAAACCTTATGTTATCTAAATCCATACACCATTTGAAATATCCCCATGAACCTTTTCCCTTAGGTAAGATATGTTAATTCAATTTATTAAAATATTTTCCCTTCTACCATCTCATTCCTAACCATTTATTAATTGTTGCCCTTCCCCTTCTTGTTTTCATGTCGACCTTTCAACTTGCATATGTTAGGAAGAATTTTTGAAGCCATGGATGCTTTTGAAAAATTGTATAACATTGTCCCTATTTGTGGTATAATATTTTTTCCACATGTACCTTCAAAAACCACACATAAATTTATAAGGTGATGAACCACCATATATCCCATATAATTTTATCTCTTCCAATGAATCTATTTTTTGGGAAGTTTTGTTCATTACTTACACCACCTTGTTAGCACTTGTGATTATCTTATCATGTTTTTGGTATACTTCATTCTACTATGACACTTTTCTCTTTTACTCCTTGACCATTTGGTGAGTCACATTCAACTTCTAGTTTCATTCAGGTGTAACACTACCTCTTATTCATTCTTCAACTAATTTAATTCCATTTGGAGGAATTATCTTCAGTGTGGAACATTCTTATCATGCCATCATGTTCTTGGACCTATGTTCCCATTTCTCCATAGCCATGGATCACTATTGATGGTCACTTTCAAACCATATTGATTTCTTGAATTACTCTCAATATCACAATAAATCGTTATGCTAAAAATTATGGTTATGTTTCCAAACTTATTTCAAGACTTCAATGATCAACTGAATATAATGCAAGAGGGAGGGAAGATTTTAATTCTAAGAAAGTACATATTTCTAGTTGGCAGCTACCATATGAATTTCTTCATCCCCTTCATAAGTACTACACACACTAGAATTATGGATTTTTTACATCATGGAATGTTATTTTTCTCTTTCATCACACCATTTCTTCTTCTTTCAAATATGTTTTC
Source organism: Taxus wallichiana var. yunnanensis (assembly GCA_018340775.1). NCBI lineage: Eukaryota > Viridiplantae > Streptophyta > Pinopsida > Cupressales > Taxaceae > Taxus > Taxus wallichiana. The sequence goes on along the minus strand of CM031234.1, from coordinate 299,412,236 downwards.
CCTCCATTTTTATTTCATGAGTATATTCTTCTCTATTAGGAACTATAAAAATTATTTTAACCTTACAAAAGTATTGTCCCTTAGTCCTATAGTTATTTCTTCAAGATCTTTCTATCATATTGACATATTTATTTTAGACAATTGTAATTCATTTAGGGATTCTCTTACTAAAATACTAATAAAATTATGCATATTGAAGTATTAGTTGAGTTTTTGGCTAATAATCACCTTATACTCTTATTTTTTTTGGTGAATCTTTCCTACTATTATACTATAGAAATGTGTATTTTTTGTGATTATATTTTCAAAGTTGTTAGTATACTATGTTACTCTCAAACATATATAGTGTAAAAAATATCATTGTTCATCTCTTAATGCATCGTCATTCCTTTTATATTATTTTCTTCTCCATTTCCCTTGCAAATTCAAAGTAGGTAGATTACTCGTAACATTAGGGTTACATATATTTGAGAAATTATTCACTCTATAGGTTCGATTGACTTTTGCCAAAGAGCCACACTTCCCATAGATGAAACTCCATGTTTTTTTAATAGTGAACTTAGGGATTCACAAATATGATGATTTTAACCTCTGATAGTAATATTTCTTATAGGTTCATTTACATTGTAGCCTCTGAGTCATCATGGTTGTATTTGGCTATAGATAAGTGACATAAATATATTTAGTGATAATTAATTGTATTTTTATGAAGAGGTACATAATATACATATTTGAACAATAAATTATATATATTTTGATTTACACAATTGGATATGAAACTATAAAAAATATGAAATCACCCAAAAATGACTACAAACCTCATGAATTCAACTCATTTACATTCTACTCAACATACACATGGTAAGAAGGATTTGGAAACAATAATATATATTTATGGAGAAATTAAGGGAGATCAAAACTTCAAGTTGATATCATTTGTGATACTAATTTATATTTTAGCTTGGTGGCCAAGGACATTGAAAATGGATTTCTTCCTAGCCTTGAATGGTATTTAGATTAAGGATCATAAGTCATACTTTGAAATCCTAGTACTACATTTACTTATGATTGGGATAAACATCTAGAACCTTAGGATTCTTTTACTAAAACAAACAACAATCCATTTCCTAGTTAAATAGATTTTGATCTTAATTACAACTATTCTAATATTGTGCATTGTGACATAAAGGTTTTTAACAAGAAAACTTTATAGATTATGAGGAATAATAAAGTCAAGAATGGAAATCAAGGTGAATAGTTTGAATTGGATCCAATTCGATTGGAATATTTGACAATCAATGTTTAGGAATGAATTTTTATCTTATTTCCCAACCCTTTCAGACACCCTTAAACCTCCATATAATGATTGTTTAAAGTTTGATTATGTTTTTTTTTGGCACATTTTGATATTGCAATGTTCATAGATTCCAATAAATTTGTAGGGTAATCTCACAATAATTGTTGATTCACATGCTTGTAAAATTTACATTCCACTACCAACATCTTCTGAAATGCTCCATAAAAACAAGGATGTGGCTATGAGATAAATATAGGATGTAGCTAGTAGGGGCATAAATTTATTACTACTATTAAGAATTGACATGGGTAGCATGGACCTTATACTTCATGTATAAAATATAGATGTTAAGAATTTCCAAAGTGAATGTCTATTATATTTATATTCTTTTCAAAATATAAATAAATGATATTATTCCATTCTTAAATAAAAACATTAAATTATAGGAGCTGCAAAATAGGAAAGAAGATGAAGGTTTATACTAGAATAATATGGACTCATAATAATAATACATCACATATTTTTTGTTTTGGTCATATTTAGAGCATTTTATACTGATGCAACCAAATTGATGTCATATGTCACCTGTTATAGGATTGTAGTTCTATTGATTTGTAAATAAAAGAACCAAGAAGGAACTATAATGAAAGGAATGGTGTGTGATATAGGACAATTTATGATGTTTAACTTCATATGTAACTAGTAAATTATTAATTTAATTTATTATTTATCATCATCGTGATGAGTCTACATAAAAACTTACATTCAACACACATCTATATTCATCATTTTTATCATTGTTTCTATCATACACTTCTAGTGAAACTACTAGTTTGGTGTCTTAATTGAGTTTTCTAAGCATAAAACAAGTATATGAAAAACTTTCATAATCTAAAATTATATGCATTTTACACATTTGTAGCATATGAAATTAGTAGTGCTTATGGTTGACATTTATGGGTAAAGTCATGAGGCTTGAATTACTACCTATATTGCCTAAAATAGTTGTAAAAATACATCTATAGTATTGTTCTTACAAATTATCAAGGAGAAATAAGGGGAAAATTAGAGTTTCACTAAACCATCCATTTGTTACCCATTCCTCACTATCTTTTGACAAAAATCATGAAATTGGGAAAATCCAACTATATAGGGAAGTTATGCCCATGTACGAGGATTTCGTTTTAAGAAGGTGTTAATATAAGATGAATCTCTTTCATGTAGTATGTACCACATAAAAAGTGTCAATTTAAGATGAATCTCTTTCATGTACTATCTATGTACCATATACCACTCTTTTCTCACATGTGGTAACCTCTCTTTACTATTACTATTAGGTGTATATAAAGGACAATTATCTTCCACATACTAATGATCATATAGGAAACACATGTATATAGAAATATTTGTTATATCAAAGTGATAGTATATAGAAAAGGAGAACTTATCCAGAATGATAAGGAACCAACCCATTTCCCACAACTTGTACTAATGGTTAGAAACATACCGAAGTTATTTATTCCTTGACTCGTAGCTTCTTCATTAATTGTGACAATAATGTTGCATGGAGTACTAAACTAAAAACTCATTTAGAATTTGAGGAAATTTAGCATGTTATCGATGTATCTTACACCTGACATGCCACTACTATTGTTCAACGATTTAAGTTTGACAAATTTGAACTAGAAAGAATATTTTATAATCATGTTTAGGTTATCATAAGAGGTATAACCTCATATCCATGAAGCTAAAACATACCAAAGTTATTTATTCCTTACTCATAGCTTCTTATTTAATTTTGACAATAATGTTGCATGGAGGACTAAACCGAAAACACATTTAGAGTTTGAGGAAATTTTGCATGTTATCAATGTATCTTACACCTGACATACTAAATGTTGTTCAATGATTTAATTTGACAAATCCAATAAGAAATAATATTTAATTATCATGTTTGGGGTATAATAAGAGGTATAACATCATATCCATGATGGTAAAACAACTAAAGACACTTGAGAAATACTCAAAACCATCTATGATGCCAAGAACTAAAATAAAAATTTCCTTCATAAACTCAACGTCACTATCTCAAGTTATATGCAAGTAACAATTTTGAATCCTTTTTATGGTGTGTTCTAGCATGTTGGTATTTAAATTTAGTTTTATTCTCCAAAATCACTATAAAAAGTATAATAAAAATACCCAAGTGCACACATATATGGTAAATCAATGAAATCTTTGAAGTAAAAAACAACATATATTTATCAAGGGTAGCATTACTACCACATTTTCACTAAGAAGATCTTGGATAAATTTTCTAAAGTAAGAATAAATCTCTTCCACAATGAACTACCACACACTAGCTCTATGATCTTATAAAGAAAATAAAAAAGACTATGGTTGGCATTTGGAAAGTAATTTCATGCAAAACAAGTCTTAGTAAATACGATAAATAACACAAGTTAGTAAATTGGTTGATACTATTATCTATTAAAATATTTTGATTATTATACATGAAAGGGTGAATTATCCACATATTATATTTATAAATAAATGATATTACAAATGAATCTTAAATCATAAAATAGTATATGGAAATTAAATATACTAATAGTTAGTCTTACTATAACAATTGGAAGTGGAAATGATTGATGAATTCCTTGAAATAATAGTATCAAGAGCACTACCCCTTCCTATAATATATTCTTGCCCACAATAAATGTCACAAGTCAAATTTTTTTACAAAGTCTGTTAATAAGTGGCAAAGTAATAATCCATCCATAAAGATAAAAATAAGAGGAACATGTTATTTCTTCACACTAGTAGGGAATGAACCATGAAGCCTTAATATCAATCCTTTAAGAAAATAATTCTTTAAAATTAATAAGGGTACACATTAAAAGTTCCAACTTAATTTTTGAATAGAAAATGTACAAATTAATATGTTATTGGTATAATGTATGAACACTCTGGGCTCATCTAGCAACAAGAGTCTTGACATTCAAAAATCATCACAAGGCCATTATTAAAAACTACAAGGATGGATGAAGGAAAACTAGAAAAGGAAACAAAAAAATTAAATAGGAAGAAACACATTTTGATGAGGACTATGAGTATGTTGCACAAACCAGTCAAGAAATCGTTTCAAATTTGTATTTTATGTCAATATAGAGAAACTTGGCATATGAAAAGAAGAAAATATTGGTTCACCAATATGAATAATACACCTAGTTGAGGTTAAGTGTATTTGGTTGATGATTTGTACTATTATTTCAAGGAAAGCGTGACATCTCCCTACCACTTAAAAATCATGATTATACAATAATAGATGTATTATTTATCCTAGGGCTCAATAAATTTTACTCTTAGTGAGTCATATTCTTGATTACAACCTTAAGGTTGATATTTATTCTATATGGGGTGAAAATATGTATCTCATTCATAAAGATTAAAAGAAATCAAACATTTTTGCAAGATATTTTGGATTAGCAATGGTGTTACAAATCTATTTTCTTAGAAAAAAATTGAATCCTTATTGCAAAAGATATACAATTCAAATGAATTAATGGCATAGAAGATATGGACACTTGAGATTTGGGGATATGGTTTCTCTAACTAGGCATGGTATGGTGAGATGTCATCCCTTATTAAATAATACTGATGTTTGTTCGATTATCTAGCTTGAAAACAATAGAGAGGTCCATTTGGTATAAGTACATGTTGAGCTTCTAGTCCATTATATCTATGTACAACAATCTTTGAAGAGACATGAGACCAAGTATCAGTGGATTTAGTATTTTCAACTATTTATTGATGATTACTATGGCAAAATAATTATATTTTTTAAGGACCAAGGATCAAGCTTTATAATATTTCATAGAATAAAAAAATAGTTGTAACAAGATACTATCCACTAAATTCATGTCCTCCACTAAAAGTGAGGTGGAATAAACCATTAAACATTTTTTTGAATTTCTAAAGGTCCATGGTATTTATCAACAATTGACTCCATAGTATTCTCACTGAGAGAATGGTTTTGTAGAGAAACATAATTGTAATATCATGGAAATGGTGTGTTATAAGATTAAAGCCTCAAGCTTAGAACATAGATATTGGGTATAAGTTATGTGCACAATAGTCTACCTATTAAATTATGTAGGCATCTAAAAATTTGACATGATTAATTGTGATTAATTTGTCCCACATATATCCCAACATCATCCATATAATAATTAATCGCAAGATTAATTATTATTATTTAATCCATTTTATCATATTTATCATATTTCCCCCTTTATCATTATTTATCATTTATCCAATATTCCATCATTCCATTATTAATCCTTTTAATCCATCATCATATCCCATTTTATCATTAATCAATTTTATTTCATTATTATATCATATTATCCTATATAATCCCTATTAATAATTTCTAGGAATTTAATATTCCTACATCTCACCTACCACCTACCCTACACATCCCTACACCTAGCCTTTCCATGTAACCTCACCCCTAATCATCATTTATTAACCTAATCTAATATTAATCCTAATCACATCCTCACACCTATAAATCTATAGGATTCTTCAAATCTAGAAGCCTCTCTAACCTTCTCTTTTCATTGAATTTGGAAGATTCTTACCTAAATAAAATTTAAATTCAAAATTATAGATCCTTCCAATCTAGAATACTCCACCATTGATCCTCATCCTACTTGGATCAATCTCTACCCTCCATTATCTCATCCACAAGTTATAAATTGAGCTCTCCTCCTCCATGAGAGCTAGTTAGCAAGTCACAAATCCATATCAAAACTTTACTCTTTTATTCATCTAATCAATCCATTTTATCATCATTATATCAATCCATCATCTACAATAAAATTCATCCTTCATCAAAAAATCATCCAAGGAAATCAATCAAAGGGGAGATATTTCCCAAGTGTCTCCAAAATCTGAAGAAACAATCAATACAATCCAACATCTTAAGCACATCAAACAAATCAAAGGAGATCTACTTCGGTAAGTGAAGGTATTGCATTATATTCCCTTTCCATATAACTCAATCTGAGGTTTTGTTTGAATAGATTAGATTTAGGAATCAATTACTTTGTTTTCATTTTCTAAATTTTAGCTAATCTTTTCTTGAATTACATTTTTGGCACCCACTGTGGGGCTTATCCTCTAAAATTTTATTTTTTTAGTAACATTCCATACTAACAACAAGTTGTCAAAATTTTAAAAATAACGTGATCGTTTGCACCTTAAAATCTCAAATTTTCATGACAATCATCAGTTTCGATGCATTTGTATTGTAAATATCACATTTTCCTTGTTTCAACACAATTATGACTATTTCAAGGTGCATTTGTTCTATGTTGGTGCATTTATTTTACTTTATTTTTCTACCTTCCGAGAGTCATAAATTTTGATCATAAACTCAAAACGACTACATTTTTTTCCCAGATAGGTATTGAAAAGATTTATGCATTCAAAGTGTTAATTTAATAAATTGGAAGATACTTTATTCATGGTTTTAATTTTCCTAAATCTTGTTATTTAAACAACACATTATGTTATCATTTCTTGTTCCAAACTACTAACTATTGTCAGACAAAAATTCATTCTTGCATAGGTGAATGTTGATATTGGAAGCTACCAGAACAACCTGAATGATGGAGGCCTTAGTAACTCAAATTTGGATGTGGATGCCAAGAATATGGTTCTATAATAATTCCTACAAAAAATCAAATAGATATGATTAGATCAAGATATATAGCAGCTTCCTGGACAATGTTGGTTCCAAGAGGTTATGAACTCCTTGGAGGATGTTAACCCCCATGTTAGAAAGATGGAAATAAAAAATGAACAATAGATAACATGTAGAGGTAGATAAATATAATACGCCCAATAAAATGAGTAGAGAAATACAACATGTGGGAGAGCCTGATAATATCCTCAGCTACAACGTCAAAGGTTTTCCATGGCTTCAAAACTTATTTTAGAATTTTCTTCTTATTTCCAATCCTTCAAGATCCAAAATATGTTTAAGAAATTTCCTCTTATTCCTTAAGAGGGGGTTAAAAGGGTTATATTTATAGCTTGAATATGGGTTAAATTTGAGGTTAACGAGTAATCGAGGTTTACAAAAGTAACCCTACTTAATGGGACATGATTAAGATTTGATTTGACTATGGGGCTCATGAGTTGAAAAAAATAAAAGGGGTGAGTGGAGTGGGGACATGATTTAAAATGTTAGGTGTAATAGTGAAGCCATGTGCATTACTTTACACTATTGAATTTTGAATGTGATGTCAAATTTTGATATATTTGGGATTTATAATTATTAAATTCATGGGTGGGGTTCATGAATTAATAATTTTGGGGAATTAATTTTTAGTCGGGATTGGTTTTGATTTGATTGAATTAAGTGGGGAACATGTGAGGTTATTTATTTGTATGGTGGTTGTAATAGTGGATGAGTGTGACTTAATTGACATATTTAAATAATGAGGTTTAAGGGGATCAATTAATTAATTAAAACTAATTAATTAAATATGTTGTTTTGGAGGGAGATGTGATTCACATAGATAATCTTACTGAGAAAATGTGGGGTGATACCAAAATTTGGTGTCTACATTTGCCCCTTTTTGTTGAGTGGTTTGAAATAGTGAGCCGAAACACAAAAAAAAAAAGGTTTGATGAAATCATTGTCCACAAAAAGAATGGGAATGGATAAAAACATGACCAAAGGTAAGATGTCCTAGTGAAAAGGATTTCAATAATGATGAAAAATATGGCGGTGACTCCAATATCACATCGGTAGAGGAAAATTACAGTCTTAATGGAGATGGGTGACAATGTTCTATGGACTAGTGAGTGGGTGAAATCCACTTTAGTATGGATGTAGACTACAATGACTAATGGGTCATAGGAAAACATCAAAATATACACAATTGAATGTGAAAGGTATGTGAAATCCTTTGTATGCGAGGTATCGAATGAAAATCATGCATACACAAAAGGGATGATGATGAAAATAATGAGGCCCCAACATAGGGAAAAGCACAAGGAGTGGCTAATAAAATGCCCCAAAAGGAGGAAACGAGTATGGTCACAAATGTGGACATGAAGATTAAATAGAATAGAAAAGTGAGTTAGAAATTTAATGGTGAGATAATATGCCCTAAGTGAGGGGTTAAATATGATTCATGGAAATGGGGGAAGATTACGATTGACATTTTCCAAGCAAAAAGTAGAGTAGACACTTGTGAGGGAAAAGGTGATAGGTGATGGTTGTTATGGTATCCTCGAAGAAGAAAATACCATGGGAAGAAATTATTAGAAATGGATATGATGATGCCCCTATAAGAGGGATGACAAAGATAGAAGATGCGATAGAGTTCTTGAAATGAGGATAAGTCAATGTTGTAAAGAGAAGAACAAGATTGTGATGCATAAATGGAGAGACATCGAGTCAATGAATGCTAGGTGTGAGGATGTGTTGAAGGATGTAATGAGAAAGAGAAAAAGGAATAGATATGAGTAGTAGGTGATTATGAGAAGAGCAAGAAAGGTTAAAGTTGAAGGAGACAAGAGCATGGAATAGAGTGGACAAAGATGGAGGAGGAGAATAAAAATGGAATGAAAGGGGAGGAAGAGGATAAAAAAGATGGAGGAGAGGAGAAGGGATGATAGGGGAACAAGGAAATGAGAAGACAAGAAAATGATAGAGTAGAGGGTGAAATTATGAAAAAGGGAGAGAGTTATTTAAAACAAAAGGCATGAAGGAGGGTGAAGTAGATGAAGGGAGAGAGGTAATGGAAAATGAAAGAGATGATAGAGCAAATAATATTGAAGGAACCAGATCATGGTGAGGAAATCCAAGGAAAATAATATGGAACTGACCACATGGAAATGCATGTGGATGGTGGGATGATAAAATAGATGGGACAACACTAAAGAGACAGGTTATTAATAAGAAGTTAAGAGGAAACACAAAGTAAAAAGGGGATGAAGATGATATAGAGGAAGTGAAATAAGATGAGGAGAAGAAAGGAGGAGAGGAAAATGAATAAAATTATGTAGAAGGAAGGGAACCAAGAACGGAGATATTTGGTAAAGAGTGAGCAGTATCAAAAATGTAAAGAGAAGTTGGAAGGGAGGAATGACATAGATTGGAAAATATGTGGATAAAATGAGATGAGGGTGTTGTTAGTGCGAGAATCATAGCACCCTTGAATATCTCCAACAAGATGGGTTAAGAATTTTAGTATGATTAGCACAACATGGAGCATCTCTCAAGCTTTGGGACCTTGCAAGTTGAGAGAGATCTCCGGATTAAGGTCAGTTCCTATTCCTCTATTTAGGTACACATAGATAAATTACAAAGGATCTGTTCTAAATCTACTATATTTTACCAAGGAGATAGGGTTGAGAATATGCAAGAAAATAAACCTAATCTAATGAGGTGATGCACCAAAGGAATGTTAGACACCCATTCTGTAACTTAACATAGACCACAAGAGTGCAATACAACACCATGCACAGGTAACCAAAATGCAATGAAAGATCAGAAAGACAACAATGAACACATGAAAGGGTTGGAAATCACCCACAGACATATATTATTGCTCCAGAATCGATACAATACATTACAATGGCCAAGAGGTGAGGAAATTTGTATTACAATTCAAATGGGAGGTTTGAAAGCTCCAAAATTCACTTGGGAACAAAAGAAGAAGGAGGGGCAAAATAGAAATGTCCAACCCTTTACAATGATCCCAACTCCTTTTTTATAGATGCAGCACAAAGAGAAGAAGGAGAGAGAGGTGGGAAAAACTAATTTGAAGCTCAGCTACTAGCCATCAATGCCTCTGCAAATCTGCCCCAAATCTGTCATGTCCACCACTTTATGTCTTCTCGAAAAGCAATAGATCGAATCAAACCTGATTTAGTTATTAGGGACAATCGATTACATATTAATGACATGAAGACATTTCCCCATTTCTCACCCACCAAAACTCTTTAAAATTAAAGTTTTAGGTTTCCATGGCGTAGGCGAGGTCGAGACCTTTCCAATGGTGCCAAATTTGTTGAATTTTGGGCACTAGGTCAAAATATATGTCCATTTGAATGTTTGAGTCAGGTCCATACAAAAATGATGAAAACTAGTCAGCAGAATGGGTCCGCGGGCTTGAAACTCACTTTGTGCCTTTTGGCACCAAAAATATAAAATGCAAAAATTTCCCTGTAGCCCCATAATTAACTTTGGAAAATTTTCCTCTTCGGGCCTTCTCGCCCACATTTTCCATTTGAGTGAAAATTCACTTCAGGCCCACTGGCCCAAATGCAATTAAGGCTTGACACGTGGCTCCTCTAGGCGTCACCGGAGGTGCGACTCATTTTTTCACTTTATGCCTTCTCGAGGCAAAAATTTCAAATTGCCTCTCGACAACCCACCATCCCGATTTGACTTTTCAACATGGCCACATGTCCCTTTGTGGGCCTTAGAAATTTTCATTCATTTTGGCTTTAAGATCCCCCACAGGCTTGCGGGCCCGAAATTCACTTTGTGCCCTATTTGCAAAAAGCACAAAAATTCCAAAACTCCCCGCAAACCCAGACCCAAAATTCACTTTGGAAAATTTCCCTCTTCGGGCCCACTGGCCCACATTTTCCATTTGGGTGAAAATTCTCAAAATCTCCCACCACCCCGCATTGGAAAAAATCCTTAAAACTCCCATCGGTCCGCTTTTGGGCAAAAATACCTTCCAAGGCCCACCGACTCGTAACTTGCGAAATATGAGGAGTTAGAAGGACTTATTTATATTTTTGGAAAGGGGAAGAAATTTCCCATTTGATGGAATTTTTTAGGAAACCTTGAGTGCTTAGAATATCTAAAAAATTGATTGAAGCACTAAAGGAGGGAAAATGGGTGCAGTTAACCAAAAATAAGCATGAGCTTATTTTGGATAACAATTTGGTGACTCATAGGGGACATCTACCTACTAGATGAATAGACTAGTTGCCTTATGAAGCATCCATTGGGCATGGAGTCATAATTGTGTTTCGCACGGAATGTTTCGCTCTGAAACAGACTTGCTTCTATCCTATCATTCCTTTGAGAAACAGATAAGGGTTAGGGCTAGGAGGAATACCTGTTGAATGTTGAGATGGTGTGCGCGTACCATAGAGAGAGATCAGATCGACTGCAAAGAACTCCTTTTTGTCTTGGAAGGATTACCTGCAAGTAAGAATACAAGACCACAAGATTTTAATTAGACAACAAATGAGGGATCTGCCTTAGGCCCAGGAAATATAAAAACTTCCTTTCGAAGGTGGTCAGTTCCCCTTTTAATACGATTTAACACAAATGATAATATAGAAAGCTATTGCAAAATCATGATTTAGGTATCTCATTACAAAGCAATAGAAACTAAACTATCAATAATAAAGCGTCACGTTGTTTGTTCGGTTGTTGGTCGTTGATACGTTCAGGTGAGTTATAGGGATAAACCAGGCTAGATTTGGGGCTGTTAGGTGGCAAATAGGCGAGCAAAAGGGTTTTGGGGTATAAGTCACAGTGACCGATGGCAGTCACTAGGTAACCGACCACGGTTAGAGAACCGCTGCCGGTAGAGGATAAACGATACCGGTAGGGGCAGCAATCTAAGTGCTTCTGGATAGAAGTTGGTTGTAAGGTGATTGTGGGGTTATTAGGATTGGTGGATGGCTGAGGGGATGATGGGAGGATAGGGAAGACTCAGAGTGTGGTAAAATGGCCTTCTGGGCAATATCAGGGTGTGTGGGTGAAGGTTAAGTGCAGTTGTAGCTGGTAGTAGATCTAGGAATAAACTTATGATGGCTGTGATTCAAAAAGTCTAAGAAATGTTAACAAAGAGACATACAAGGTTCTACTTACTGTTTATTGACAAGAATGCAGGTCCAAGAACTGTGGTGATGAAGGTAGAACTCAGATAGGACGTCCTGACGATCAGAAGATGAGATGTCTTCCCTCACGATGATCAGCTGAGTGTCACTGGGCTCTGGTTATTCAGTTGCAGATCTTGGGCTTGATGTCCTTCTCTATAATCTCTTCTTGTTTCTTCACTTGTCTCTGCTCGGCCAAGCAAAATCTGGATTCTCTCGATGATTTCTCCTTCTCCCGATCAAATGAAAATCCGATCCTTGTTTTTGGTCGGAAGTGGCCATTTACGGGGAACCGATGGCGGTTATGCAACCGACGGCAATGAGTAGTAAAGGAACGATGTCGGTGAAAGCGGGCTATTTTTGGTAAATAGCCATCTTTCCCTCCTTTTCTTCCGAGGGATTGGTAGCGGGCTTGGTCAAGTCATTATGAAGTTGGTTTTAGGTGTGGATGAGGAGTAATTAGTTATAGGTGTGGAATTGGACCAAGTTATAGGTCTTAATTAGGTTAGTTTAGGGTTAAGACTAGGTCATGATGAGGTGGCAACATGAGGTGGCGGGTATGGTGATGTGGATTTATTAATTATAAGGTAATTAATAAATAATTGTGTAAGGTTTAGGTCGTGAGGTTAGGTTGCAAAATGCGATGAGGGTCACAAGGGGTCGTAAGACACAAATTTGGTGTCTACAAATCGATAGCCTTGATTCTGCTCGAACTTTGAAAATCGACCCCCGAGCCGCTTGGACATTGTTGGAACCAGAGCTGACCTTGAATATTTTGGAAATGGGCCCTTCGAGACTCAATTTTAGTTGCTCTATATTTGTTCTATTTTAAAATTAGCAACTATCGTGGTGACCATGGGTCTCCCTGATGTAAATGCTAAAGGGCCTGGTGCATTCACCTAGAGGCACATCGAACTATATAACGACGCAAACCTAGAGCAACAAAAACCTATGTAACGACACTTAGGAAATTAAAAACCTAGGCTAATATTTTGAAAGGACAAGGAATTTTTCCTTTTAGTAGTGTTGTCTCCCGAAAATCACTTGTCTTTTTCAAGTTAAATTCAACATTTTGAGATCTTGCCCTCTTAAAGTATTTAAGCCAAGTTGAAAGTTCAAATAAATAGCAAAATTCGTGCCCTAGTGCTGTTTAAAATCTCTTTTTGCTCATTTTGAGAAATTCTCCATCTCCTGGTCTGTGCACGTAATATCCTCCTTACAACTCTCATTTTTGATCAAAATTGTTCACTTGTTCTATGACACAGGTCGTCAAATCATTCTTTTACCTCCACACCTCCATCTCGCGAAGGAAATTCAAAAATTGGACTCGAAATGATGTAGTTCTCTTCCTCTGTATTTTCCCACAATCGGGAATGATGGGCATTTTCTTCCTGTCAAAGTTTGGCCCCATCATCCACGGGTACGTTGACATACCTAATTGGAAGCAATTCGGCAAAGAAATTTGTGTTTTTGAGCCTCTTTGTAAAAAGGTGAAAAAGTAAAAATTGACCCACACCCACGATCAGGCTATAAAGGAAAAAGTCAAAGTTGAAGCCCATCGTTAAAAAGTCAAAGTGGGAGAGCGGACCATCGGGGGCTTTGATTTTTATCCTTTTTCCAAAAAAGGTTAAAATGTTGAGAAAAGGGCTACGAACCCATTTCCAATCGAAGATGAGACGTGTCAAAAATTCAATCGAGTAGCAAGGGTCGTGGAGAAATTTGTGTTTTTGAGCCTCTTTGTAAAAAAGGTGAAAATTTAAAAAGTGACCCGTAGCCTTGATCAGGCTATAAAGGAAATAGTCAAAGTTGAAGCAGTGCAGGGGAAAAAGTCAATGTTGAAGCCTACCATCAAAAATTCAAAGCGGGAGAGCAAACTATCGGGGACTTTGAGTTTTTAGCCTTTTCTAAAAAGGTTAAAATGTTGAGAAAGGACCATGACCCCATTTCCAATGAAAATGTGCCACGTGGCTATGTTGAAAATTCAAAGTGGGGGTGTGTGCAAATTTGTTCCAAATTACCAAATCTCTAAAATATCACGTAAAACTTAAAAGACTTTCCCCGTCCCCACTCCAATCTCTTCCTACCACGTGGATGACCCGATTTCAAAGTTATAAGAGAAAATCAAACGGTCTATATTCAAACTGCAAATCAAATGTAATGTTCGCATTGTTGTAAGATCTAGTTTTTCATCCGCCATGAGGGTTTTCTTTGCAATAAAGGAATTTGAAGAGGCGTAAATGATTTGTAAAGTTGTAACCATTTTGGCAAAGGATATAATGGCTCCTCAAAGCCATTCAAAATGGCGTGATTGATTTCAAAAAGACTAGAGTGCTCTCAGTACCTAGAAAAGATGAAAAATTACATACTTCTATTTTCCATTCTCCTTAGAATTTCCTCTATTCTCAAAGCTCTGTACAAACTCTACTTTAGCTTTAATAATAAAAGAAGTAATTTTCACCTTTTTGATTGAGGGATTGATTGGTACCTTACGACCAATGAATTTTATTTGGTCTTGTAGCTTCTCCTACGGATTTATTTTTCTTCTAACTATAAATGCATGTAGATGAAATTTCTAATTAATGTGTGTGGGCATCTGATATTCTACTCACAACATTAGTTTTCTCCTACCTCCATTCCCACTTTGCTTCCCCTTTCCAAGATAAAGTTTCTTCCCTAGTGAGACATTGCTAGCTTTGCCACATGGTCAGTGGAGTTCCCCTGTTGGATCTATGGTCGAAAGGCCACCATTGAAATCCAACTTTTTTGCATGCACCTACGGAAGCTACATTGTTCAAGTAGAGGGACTTAGATTCCCATAGCATTGGCTTGAAACCCACCAATTTGTCCACAAGAAAATTTTCTCACCAACAGTTTTTGGTGCCCACTGTGGGGTAGATTTTGCAGCATCTGCACCTAAAAACAACCTCAGGGTCATAAATACAAAAAATATTCTAGAGGAAAATTTTCTGGATATTGAATAATCACACAAACTACATGGATGTAAATCATGGATGTTTTGGGAAATCCTCTATAAAGAGACCCTATTTACTCTTTCACATCCAAGAAGACATTACTTTTGATATGAGAGAAGCTATTTGGCATAATATATGAAGTGTCAATCATTACTTCATTTCCATAAGGATTCTAGACCGGAAGAGGAATGTGCTATCTAATTGGAAAGGCGAGACAAATTCTAGCACCTCAAAGAAGAGCATAGATTTTCAAGCCGTGGATAGAAGATTCACTCGGCAACAGAGAGAAGGAGCACAAACTAATCCCATTTTGAGGAACTTCAAAGGAGACAAGAGCTACTTGGAATCCAGAGGCTTCCTTTTCAAGAAACTGGTCACATTGGGAACTCTAGTATTTCCAATCCTTTGACGGTATATTTTCATACATAAATGTGAACCTTGTAGACTTCATTGACACGAAGACCGAAGAAGAAGAAGTTAGAGAAAAGAGAAGCAAGACCTGATGAATAAATAGGATCTCAACTCAAAGAAATCAAGTGACTTTAAGCCGAGGCGGATGAAAGAGCAGCAACAAAAAGCCACAACCTTAACAAGGCATGAAGATAGAAATAGACACAAAATGGGGATCGTGAAGCCCATAGGCCTAAATTACCATGAGGAGGAAACACCGGTCCATTGGATCTTGCTCAACCACTCCATGAGCTATCGAGAGGCTTGAGAAAAAACTTCCCAAAATTCGGAGGATGATTCTCATCTCCACAAAGAACATGTAGCAGCATTCATCACTTCTTGTGGAGTGTTGGGAGTTGAAAATGAAGATGTTTTAGTTAGGCTCTTTGTGGAGTCACTCCAAGAAAGAGCTGTTGAATGGTTCTACATGTTGCCCCCAAGATCTGTCACATGTTGGGAAGATATAAGAAGTGCATTTGAACATAGGTTCAAGAGCACAGAAGATTGTCAGGATCTGTTGGTCCAATTGGTTTAGATGAAGAAGGATACCTCTGAATCAATGAGAGATTTTGTAGCAAGGTATGATAGGTTGATAAGAAGGATCCCAAAAGATGTGGTACCCCCTAAAAACAACTTGAAAAGGTTCTTCATTAGTGCTTTGCCATCAAAAGTTGGTTTCTTCCTCAGAAGAGCCTAACCAAGAACATTGAGGCAAGTTCAAGACTTTACAATTGAGACTGATGATGATCTAATTCTTTCTATAAAATTGAAAGGACCAAATGGGAAGAAAAAAGTTCAGAGTTCAAATTCAGTCACCATTGATCCAATGTTCCAAAAAATGGAAAATGACCTAGTTGCTTTGAAGAAGGAGCTATCACAAATCATAGTGAGGAATGCTCTAAGGAGACCAAATCCTCCTGATAGACCAATAATTTCTCCACCTCCTCATAGGCTTGCCCTTGAAACACCACCAGTCAATTCCATATATGAAAATAGGGAATCAACATAAGGAATAGACATTGAGGAAACTAAAGAAGAAAACATGGATGACTATGAAAACTATCTTGAAATCAAAGAGGTTGGCATGCAAAATGGCTTGATTGAATACGTTTATGATGAGAAGGAAGGTGATGAAGAAGATCCAAGTTTTTCATGTGTCATTTTCACTCATGCACAATCCAAGAATGGTGTTTCAGCCTCAAAGAATTGTAGCTGAGAGTAGGAAGAACAAATAAGATATCTCTCCAAATCCTCCACTAAACAAGATCATCAACAGGGGATCACCATTACCACCTTCCATGGAATCAGCTAGAGAGAAATCAGATTCACCATTGGCAAGGATCACATTGTTGTGCCAATTAAGTTATCTCCGATTCTTCTCCCACTCAAAAGCTTTTAAGATTAATTCTCTTCTAAATGTTGGTTCTACAAGAACATCTAAATTTCATTCAAAGGCTACACCCCATCTCCTTCCAAACTAATTGCTACATTTGAAAAGAGAACCCAACACCAAAAGTAACGACGTGTCTTCCATTTAATTCCTCATCTACCATAACGTCATTTGACTTTGTAGAGCATGCTAGCAAAACCAAAGTCCAACTCTTTGAAATTGAATACATGCAAACACATCTTGCCCAATTTGACAAATTCATCAAGGCATTCGAGGTGGTAACTCTACATCCCCAATATGTACTTCTAAAGGCTTACTTCTCACACCATCCACACCATCTTCTCAAAACATGCTATCCCTCAATGCCTCCACCACGAATAGAGTTGATCCTTTTTATCCTGTCACTTCTCATCAAAGGTTTCCGGTTGAACAATTGCATTATAAATTATGGAGCCTTAGAAAATGTGATGTCAATAAAAGTTACAAATGCTCTTGGCATCACTTTGACCTAGGTAAATGGAACATGATACTCAATGGAATCAAACAAGTTCCATTGGTAGGAAGGATTAAGGATGTTCAAGTTGCACTAGGTGATTACCTTGATAAGAAGATACTCCTACCATTTTGGTGGAGACTTCCCAACTTATTTTGGTATGTTGTTGAGTAGATTTTTTTGCAAGATCTAGGTGGACAAATAAAAATGGATTGGTCATCTGTAATTATCCAAGTGAAAGGAGAAATTAATAAGATTTTGCCGAGTTAGAAAAATGAAGTTCAAAGTAAGGAAGTATGATGATCCAAGAGCTGATATCCTTTTTCAAGATTATGGGCTTGGAATTGCCTCCTTACATCACGAGAAGGAAGAGGACTTTCCACTTCTCATGGAGGAAGAAGAAGACCAAATCTAGACAATGGAGTTTGATGACGGTCATTCCAGAGTAGAAAGTTCGGAGATGGTGTAGTATTATACTCTCCCTCTAATGAGTATATCATTTTGCCTAAAAGCTGCAATTTGACAATAAAAATAATATAACAGAGTATGAATCATTACTCTTAGGCATGAATACAACAAAGGACATGGGAATCAAGAAGTTGAGATGCAAAGGTGATGCAGAGGTTGTGGTAAAGCAGGTCCACCAGCAATATCAGGTGAAAAACCCCAGACTCAGGCACTATAGAAATAGAGTGTGGGACTTCATTGAATCCTTTGATGTATTCTCCATTGAAGCTATCCTTAGGGAGAAAAATGAAAAGGTTGATTCTCTAGTAGTGTCATATTCCTTAGTGACACCTCATCCTTCTTTTAGAAAGGATAAAGTGACCATTGAGATGGTGTTCAGACCCAACGTACCAGACAATGCAAATCACTAGTAGGTATTCAATGATGAAAATCAGATCCTAGCCTTCTTAGAACAAAGGGATAACTTCAATAATCTTTTCTTTGAAGGAAGTGAAAACCCACACCGTGAATTAGTCCCCAAAGAAGAGAAGGAAGGAATTGAGGGAATTGATGAAGAGGGAGTAATCAAACTGAAAGGAAAAAAATCCCCAAAGGCCTATTTTATTCTGGAAGACCTCTTTGACAAGCGTGACAGAGGTTCATCTAAGAGAAATAAAAATAGTATTCTCGGTGTCCATCTGATTTTGATCAAGAAAACATTGGCACTTCAGAGAATCCAAGTATGGTTAACATTAGTAAATGATGTACATCGAAGAGAAGATAAAGTTTGTTGCTCTGCTAAAAAAGTACTCGATGTCCCGCCTATTCCTATGATGAACTCAAATCTTTTCAGCCAAACAAAATGCATCACTCCATTCCTTTGAAGCAAGGAGCTAAACCCTTCAGGAAAAAACAAATCCCCTATAATCCAAATATTGCTGATGTTATCAAAGAAGAGGTGAAAAATATGCTCAATGCTAGAATCATCTTCCCCATCCACCATTTAACATGGGTGGCTAACATTTTCCAAAGAAGGAAGAAGAATGGGGAAATAAGGATTTGTGTAGACTTTGGAAATCTAAATCAGGGATCTCTTAAGGAAAACTACCCTCTTCCAATCATGGATCATATTTTACAAGTAGTTACTAGATCTGAAATTCTCTCTTTTCTTGATGGATTCTCAGGGTACAACCAAATCAAGGTGGCAGAAGAGGATTGCAACAAAACAACCTTCACAACACCTTGGGGCACTTTTGCCTACAACAAAATGAATTTTATCTTGATCAATCTGGAGCCACTTTCCATAGAGAAATGGACTTGGCCTTCAAATATTTGAAACATTGCATCATCATTTACCTTGATGATCTCATGGTTTTTTCAAAGAGGAGGGGAGATCATATCTGTCATTTGGAGCAAGTCCTTGCAAGGTGTAGGAAACATGGCATTTCTCTAAATCTAAAGAAGTGCATTTTTGGAGTCACAAAAGGTAAGTTGTTGGGACACATTGTGAACAAACATGAAGCACACATTGATCTTGAGAGGATCGAGTTATCAAAGCACTAGCCTTACCAACCAGCAAAGAAGGGAGTTCATTCATTCTTTGGAAAGTTAAACTTCCTTCTTCATTTTGTGCCTAAGTTTTCTGAACTGACTAAGCATATAACTTCCATGATGAAGCCTCAAGCAGGTTTCAAGTGGAATAAGGAAGGAAAATAATCATTTGAGGAGATCAAGAAATCCATTTCCAAAGCTCCAACTCTTGTATCTATGGATATTTCAATAAGGATTTCATCATGTATTGCTATGCATTAGAACATACACTCTTTGTTGTCCTTGTTCGAAAAATGATGAAGGTTTGGAAGAACCCATTGATTTCATGAGTTTCCTTTGAAAAATCATGAGCTAAAGTAAATCCAATTGGAGAAACATGCCTATGCACGTGGTCAAAGCTATTAAAATTTTTAGATTCTACATTCTCAATTCACATACAAAGGGTGATGGTCCCTGGAAGTGCAATCAAGTCCATTTTGACTCAAAAAGGTCCTAGGGATAAGAGAGGAAGTTGGTTTACAAAGACCCAAGAGTATGAATTGGAGATTAGAACCTCTAATCTGGTAAGAGGAAATGGTTTGTGCTAGTTGTTGCTGATGATGAAGCTCTCGGGGCTCGGCGGGGAGAAACAGATGGTGTTTTCTCAACTTTGTTCGTGAGATAGTCCACAGCGCTCTTTATCACCACTACTGATGCATGGTATGCTGACATTTCTTACTAGCTCACGTATTGATAATTCCCTCCTCATCTTGATTACAAAAAAAGAAGGACACTCAAGCTAAAGGTGGCCAAGTTTTTGATCTGGAATCATGCACTTTACAAGAGAGGCCTACATGGTTGTTTCCTCAGGTGTGTAGATAAGGAGCAACAAGAAAATTTTCTCAGGGCATATCATGATCAAGCTTGTGGTGGACATTTCTTAGCAATGGTCACCGCACATAAGATCCTCAGAGGGATATATTATTGGCCCTCCATCTTTTTAGACACTCAGGATTGGGTTTCCAAATGCAAAGCATGCCAACAATTTTTTGGAAAGCCACAACTAGTTGCATTGCCACTCAGTCTGTGGTGATTGAAGAATTATTTCAGAAATGGGGGATAGATTTTATTGGTTTTATGAATCCTCATTCTAGTGAAAGGAATAATTATGTACTCACTGCAACTAATTACTTCACTAAATAAGTGGAAGCCATCCCAACCAAGCAATTAAACTTTGAAACAACATGCAACTTCATCAAGGAGAATATCATTGTTCATTTTGGAATACCATAGAAAATTTTTGTAGACAATCCCACATATTTCTCTTCCAGGAGCTCACATATTTTGTTATGGCTTTGGAATATCCCTATCTCACTCTTCTCCGACTACTACCCACAAGGAAATGGGCAAGCTAAGTCAAGAAATAAGAACATTGTGACCATTGTTCATGCAAGATGGTAGATGAGAATCAAAGGAATTGGCATAAGAAGTTATATGATGCATTGTGGGCTGATAGGATCACTCCTAAGAAGGAAATAGGTATGTCACCTTTTCAAATGTTGTATGGAGTTGAGGCAAATATTCCCCTCATAATTGAGATGCCACTCTCAAGTTGCTGTAAGAAATAGAAGATGATTAATATAAAGACTCCATTGACAAGAGGATCCTCTTCCTCGAAAATGGAAGAAATCAAATGTCAAGTGGTAAATAGAATTAAGGAGCATCAGTTGAAAGTGAAGAAATTTTTGACAAGAAGACCAAAGCAAGGAATTTCAAAGTTGGAGATTTTGTCCTGCTATGGGACAAGAGAAGAGAACTAAAGGGAAACCATGGAAAGTTTGATTCATTGTGGCTAGGCCTATTCCAAATTCATAAAGCTTGTGCTAAGAATGTTTTTCTCCTCTCATACTTGGATGGAACACCATTGGAATTTTCTCAAGCGGGAAATACTTTAAACTATATCATCGGTGAAAGCGGGTTGTCCCCAGCCTTGTACCATAGGTGATTTCTTAGGTGTGTTTTGGCCTTTTTTGTTGTGTGGTTTTGGTTTAGTTTTGTTTGGTTTTGGTTGTGTGTGGTTTGGCTTGTGTGTTTCCTCCTTCTTCCATTCTTTATCAGAATTTTAGATGACTCTCTGCAAGGCCCAATGGATAAGGCACTAGTCAATGTTATACGGTTTAAAAAAATTGATATTTTGGATCCTCATACCATGTCTTCATCATGATTCACCTATGCATGTCCCCAAGCTAGAGCCAATTGTTGTCTCCCGAAAATTGCTTTTTGTTTTCCAAGTTAAATTCAAAATTTTGAGCTCTCACCCTCTTAAAGTATTTAAGCCAAGTTGAAAGTTCAAAGAAATAGAAAAATTTGTGCCCTAGTGCTGTTTAAATATTTGTTTTTCTCATTTTGAGAAATTATCCATCTCTTGGTTTGTGCACATAATATCCTCCTTACAATCTCCTTTTTTGATCGAAATTGTTTGCTTGTTCTATGGCCTGGGTCGTTAAATCATTGTTTTTCCTCCATGCCTCGGCTTGTGAAGGAAATTCAAAAATTGGACTCAAAATTATGAAGTCCTCTTCCTCCATGTATTTTTCCCATAGTTGGGAATGATGGGAATTTTCTTCCCCGTCAAATTTTGGCCCCATCATCCATGGGTACGTGGACATACCTAATTGGAAGCGGGTCGGTGGAGAAATTTGTGTTTTTGAGATTTTTGTAAAAAAGGTGAAAAGTTAAAAAGTGACCCGCATCCCGATCAGGCTATAAAGGAAAAATTCAAAGTTGAAGCCCACAAGGAAAAAGTCAAAGTTGAATCCCGCCATGTCAAAAATTCAAAGCGGGAGAGTGGACCATCGGGGACTTTGAGTTTTTAGCCTTTTTCCAAAAAAGGTTAAAATGTTGAGAAAAGGGCCACGACCCCATTTCCAATCAGAAGATGCCATGTGTCAAGAGTTCAATCGGAGTAGCGGTTGGGAGAGAAATTTGTGTTTTTGAGCCTCTTTGTAAAAAAGGTGAAAAGTTAAAAAGTGACCCATAACCCCGATTAGGCTATAAAGGAAATAGTCAAAGTTGAAGCACGTAGGGAAAAAATCAAAGTTGAAGCCCACCATCAAAAAAAAGCAGAAGAGCGAACCATCGGGGACTTTGAGTTTTTTAGCCTTTTTCCAAAAAAGGTTAAAATGTTGAGAAAAGAGTCACGACCCTGTTTCCAATGAAAAAGTGCCATGTGCCTATGTTGAAAATTCAAAGCGCGGGTGTGGGCCAATTTGTTCCAAATTTCCAAATATCTAAAAATTGCAAAACACAAAAGGCTTTCCCTTGTACCCACTCCAATCTCTTCCTACCACGTGGCATTTCAAAGTTATAAGAGAAAATCAAATGAAACGGTTTGTATTCAAACTGGCAAATCAAATGTAACGTTCATATTGCAAGATCTAGTTTTTAACCTTTCATAAATGTTTTCTTCATAATGGAGGAATTTGAAGAGGCGTAAATGATTTGTAAAGTTGTAATCATTTTGGCAAAGGATATAATGGATCCTTAGAGCCATTCCAAAGGGTTGGTGATTGATTTCAAAAAGACCAGAGTGCTCTATACCTGGAAAAGACAAAAAATGCCATACTTCTTCTATTTTCCCTTCTCCTTAGAATTTCCTCTATTCTCAAAGCTCTGTAAAAACTCTACTTTAGCTTCAATAATAAAAGAAGGAATTTTTGCCTTTTTGATTGAGGAATTGATTGGTACCTTATGACTAATGAATTTTATTTGGTCTTGTAGCTTCTCTCACGGATTTGTTTTTCTTCTAACTATAAATGCATGTAGATGAAATTTCTAATTAATGTGTGTGGGCATCTAATATTCTACTCACAACATTATTTTCTCCTACCTCCATTCCCACTTTGCTTCCCCTTTCCAAGATAAAGTTTATTCCCTAGCGAGACATTGCTAGCTTTACCACAAGGTCGGTGGAGTGCCCTTGTTGGATCTCTGCAGTCGAAAGGCCACCATTGAAATCCTTCTTTTTTGCATGCACCTATGGAAGATGCATCGTTCAAGTAGAGGGACTTAGATTCCCATAGCGTTGGATTAAAACCCACCAATTTTTCCACAAGACAAATTTTCTCACCAACAAGTAGAGTGTTTGAGGTAGATCCCATTGACTGGGATCTACAATCTTTTCCATCCAACTTAGCCAATGGAAGGCATTGCTACTTGTGCATCTTGTGACCATGTAGGGGCCACTCCAAATGGCATCAAACTTGGAATGCTTTCTTGGTTTTCCCGATCTTCATCCCACTTTAGAACTAAGTCCCCTTCTTGAAAGGTCCTCATTCTTGCTCTCTTGTCAAAACTCTTCTTTATCAATGCTTGATCCTTTTCCATGACTTGCATTGCATGCTCTCTTTCCTCTCCTACCTCCATTAGCTCTACATACCTAATTTCCATAGGTTCAAACTCAGCCAGCTCCAATTGTTTCATGAGCTCCAAAGCGGAAACTCCAATGATATGGGCAATACTGCCTCTTTTCCATACACAAGCTTGTATGGGGAGCTACTTGTGGACCTCTTTGATGTGATCCTATCAACCCATAGAGCTGATTTGAGCTTTGTATGCCAAGTTCTTTGATTTTCATCAAGAGTCCTCTGATAATCCTTAATAGGTTCTTATTTGTGGACTCTGCTTGGCCATTACCTTGAGGGTAATAATTTGATGAAGTGTTGAGGTATACACCATTCTGATTGCCCATTCGGTGATCCTTGTACCAAGGAATGCTAGTGCATTATCTGATATAATAGTGGCAGGGACTCCAAACTTGGTGGCTATTCCTTCATAGAAATCCAAGATGTTGGATTCATTTGCTTCTTTTAGTGCCACTGCTTCATTCCACTTGGTGAAATAATTTGTTGCAGTAAGTATCCACTTGTGGCCTTGGCTTGAATTTGGGTTAATCACCCCAATGAAGTCTAGTCCCCACTACATGAATGGCTGATCCACTGAAATGGGATGAAGGGGTAGGGCTGCTAATTTCTCTTTTCCTATGAAGAATGCACACTTCTTGCACTTCTTAACCCATGAATAGTAGTCCTAAACACCATAGGCCAATAATAACCAACTTTCATGATCTTGAGAGTGTTACTCGAGGGAAAAGTGACCTCTACTTCTCCATCATGGAACTCATGCAACATTCTCTCAATTTGGCTAGTCCCAATGCACCTCAGTAGAACACTATTGATATCCTTCTTAAACAAGACACCACCAACAAGCACATATGGGATGGCTTGTAGTCTGAAGTATCTCCTTTTTGCTTTGTTCCATTCTAGAGGGCACAAACCTATTTGAAGGTAATGCACCAAGGCTTGGGTCCAACATGGAGTAGGTGCATCATCAATTGGCTACTCTTGATCATTCTATAGAAATAGGATAGCCTCTTTTTCACCCACTGACTCATCTTGTTGCTTGGAGGTGAGTTGTTCACACAGACCCTTGCCTCAAACTAGTTTGGTCACCTTGATCTCAATATCATATTCCATTACCGGGTGATCCAACCTACCCTCTTCTCATTCAAGTCCTTGTTTAGAAGAAAATCCTTGACACCAACATGAGATACTAGCAGTTGAATCCTATTGTTTGAGACCAAGTGTCTAAACTTCTTCAAGCTCCTAATAACAGCAAGGACATTTTTTTCAATGAAAGAGTATTTTACCTTGTAGTCCTCCAAGCTCTGACTAAAGAAGGCTATTGGTTGTTCTAAACCTTCCTTGTTGGGCTAGACCAAGATGGCTGAGATGGTGTCTGACCCTCCAAAAGCATATAACATGAAGTCTCTTGAGAAGTCTGGGTTAACAAGAGTTGGAGCCTGATATTACGAGCTTGATGGCTTCAAAAATATCTTTTCCTTCTTTGTCCATTTAAATGCAAGACTCTTCTTTAACATCATTGTTAAAGGATTCACAAGAGTAGAAAAATCAGGTACAAACATGTGAACAAGTTTATTCTCCCCAAGAAGCTTTGGAGAGACTTTTTATGTTGTGGCAATGGAAGTGTCTGGATGGCTTCAACCCTTTTAGATCAATTGTCAATCCCTCTCTTGAGATAATGTGGCCCAACAATTTTCCTTCATGAGCTAGGAACACACACTTTTTGGTTTAATGACACCCCAAACCTTCTACACCTCTGAAATACCTATCTAAGGTGGAAGAGATGGTCTGCAACATTCTTTGAGAAGATGGTGATATCATCTAGATACACCAGGACCACATTGTTGATCAAGCCTTTGAATGCCATGTCCATGGCTCGCTGAAATGTTGCTCTAGAATTTGATAGTCCAAATGGCATCTTCTTATAAGCATATGTTCCCCATTTGGTGGTGAAGGCTATCTTGAATTGATCTTCCTCTTTCACCATTATCTTGTTGTAGCCTGAGTATCCATCTAACAATGAAAACCTCTCAAAACCAACTACAACCTATAAGATCTATTCCATTGATGGAAGTGGATAGTGATCCTTAAGTGATGCTTTGTTCAGATCATGAAAGTCCACACACAACCTGATTTCTCCATTTTCTTCCTCACAGGCACCAAGTTTGCAACCCAACTCGAATGCTTGATAGGGAAGATGATATTGGCCTCAATTATCTTGTTCATCTCTTTTCTCATGAGAGGCTCAATGTGGGGATTTATTGGCCTTTTCTTCTATCTGAAAGGCTTGGCTCCCGGATCTAGCTCAATGGTGTGTTGTGCACCAGCTTTGGGTTGAACCCTCTTAAATCATTTGTAATTCCAGGAAAAAATGTCTGGAATTCTTGAAAAAGCTTGAATGAATTCATATTTCTCTTGTTGAGTGCTTACCTTGCCAATCTGCAACATTTTTCCCTCTTCTATAAAAATGGTCTCTTTGAATCTTCACCCTTTACCTAAATATTTACCTTCTCCTTGAGAACTGGTCATTTGGGTTGAAGATTGATTCCAAAGTAACAAGACCCTTTGGTAGTTTGTTGGTCCTCAGCTGCACCACTTGATCACCATATTGTTTCTCTAGTTTGTCTTGGTTCTATGGAGGAGAACTCAACTTCTTCTTGTAGAAAGTTGACAATTTGTTGATCATTTTCAAAAAATTGCCAACTTGTGTTGTTATCTGGGACAACTGGCCTTACAACCAACTTGATATGGGGTTGATGCTTCTCACTCTTGATACTCTCTATAACATCAAATGTTGCCCCAATTGCTTCCATTCTATGTCTGTTGCTTCATTCTTCTTCCTTGGGATGGAGTTGATGTTGAATGCCTCAAAATCCTCAATGAGGTCCCATACCCTATTCTTGTAACTCTTTAACAGGTCGTTCTTGGCAGAATTTTGTCTTTGAGACTTGATTTGTAACTAGCTCACTGTCACCAAACACCTGCAAGTTCTTGATTCCTCATTTCCTTGCCCAATGCAGTCCATGGACCAAGGCTTCATACTCCTGTGTGTTATTTGAGCAAGCAAATTGGAAATGGAAAGTTGAGTAGTATTTCATACCTTGAGGTGAGACAAGCATAGCTCCTCCTTCGGATCCTTGCTACTTCTTGAGCCATCAAAGAATAACTACCATACCTCATTGTCATCTTTGTGGTCTGGCTTAATGATGTCAGGAAGAGGATGATTCTCCTCATGCAAACAGTAGAATCCTAGCTCAGATTCCTCCATCTCCTTATAGGGGTCAAAATCATGTCTCTTGTTTTCCCACTCATCGAGGGTCAAGTTTGGGATACACCCCACCTTGGTATCTACTTCACAAGTGCTTGGGAGGTCCTCTTGATCAAAGGCTAAACAATTGGCATTGATCGGGCTGGGTACATAAGACTCAATATGGTAATCTACAATGGGCTCGATCTAATTGTAGCCTTAGCTCCATACCTTGTTCTAAAGAGCATGTGTGACCAGTCAGTAGATAGATAGCCCCCAATCTTAGCAGTGAAGTCTCTCGACAAACACAATGCAAAATGTGGCGAAAGTCTATGACTGATATGTTTTGCAATACAGTCACATTGGGGTAGGCATGCAGTGTGAGGCTCAAATATTTGATGACTCCAATAGTTTTCATTGTTGTCCCATCCAATTGCACTACCCCTGAGATGACTTCATATTGAAGGCCCAACTGATCGGCTATTTGTTTTGGCATTACAGAGCTACTTGCCCTAAATCAATCATGCAATTGTGTACCAATTTGTCCCCAATGATCAATGAAACATAGAATGGAGGGGGATTCATATTCTTACCTTGTTGTCCTCCATGGTTTCCTTCAGGGTTGAGCCGCATTGGTAAGTACTTTCTCTTTTGTAGTTAGGGGCTGATTTGAGCTTGACCAATTGGCCATAGTAGTCTAGCAACAAATCTCTCTATCTAGAATGGCCAGTGACTCCCACATTGAAATGTTCACATTTGTCTTCTTCATTTGTTCAATGATATTAAATGAGCTATCCTTTTTTTCCCCTTCCCTGGTACATTTTTCTCTTACACATGGGTCGCTACAACTCTTGCCAAAGTGGATTTGGAAGGTGGCTGCGCAGTGGATTTGGAAGGTGGCTTGGAATTAAGACTTTTACATATTGGGAGTTACATTCTGAGTGCCAACACCTTGTGGAGTAATGGAGGGTTGAGGATTACCTGAGTTTAGTGATTTCCCTCTCCAATATTCCTTTTCTTGGAACATGTATTGGCAGCTACACTTTGAGAAGGGGCTTGATTCATACCATAGAAATCTTCAGCTTTCCAATTGACAAGCATAGTTTCACTTGGAGGTGCCTCTTGCTTGAGCTCCTTGCTATTGATTTTCTTCTTGGCTAGACTCTTGTGACACACCAATGGTCTTGTACCATCAAGGCTTGGTTTAGTGCACCATTAAAACACATTGATTGGTTATGAGGCTTGATTGCATGGGAAACACCAATCATATTCTTGTGCCATGTTGTTTTGTGCTGGAACCAAGGCCCTTGATGTTGAAGTTGTGTTTGGATCATATGACCGGAAAGGGCCTAACAACTTGAGGTTGTCCTTGGCTTTGATTCTAATTTGTATCCTGAGTGGTGGCCTATTTTTTGATATGGGGGTCTAGCCTGATATTGAGTCTGAGGCTTGATATGGCCTAGAACTTTGAGTTTGTTTCCTTTTGATAGTTACTAGCTCATTCCCTAGGTTTTGTAGTTGTTTCATAACTTCTTGAAGCTCTTTTGAGGTACTTGGAGGATGAGGTAGAGGCTTCAGCTGAACTCTGATTCCTAGGAGTAGGTATAGGAGCTAATGTAGGTGTCTAACTAGTGCTTGGATCTCCTAGTTCTGGGTATAGAGGCATAGGTGGCCTAGGAGCAAGCTTTCTATCCTGGCTGAATTAGACAATTTTCAGCTCTTATGGAAA
Source organism: Taxus wallichiana var. yunnanensis (assembly GCA_018340775.1). Classification (NCBI taxonomy): domain Eukaryota; kingdom Viridiplantae; phylum Streptophyta; class Pinopsida; order Cupressales; family Taxaceae; genus Taxus; species Taxus wallichiana. The sequence continues at coordinate 299,383,325 of CM031234.1, read as the reverse complement.
TGTTATAGGCTATAGGTAAGGTTGTGCCTCCCATTGATTGAATCATTAAAGAAATATCAGAATTTAGAGCTCTAAGAAAGTATAAGAAAGCACCTTCATCTGTGGGCCTTACAGCCAATGGAATCCTATCCCATGTCCTTTGGAATCTGAAAGTTGAAATATGTCAACTTCTCATTAGGGGCCCTCTTGATGGTTGTCAAATGCTCTAACAAGGACATGTTATCCCCTTTTTCTCCAAACTGGTTGTGGAGATCTCTACACAGATGGTCCCAGGTCTGAATATAGCCTACTTTTTAGACTCCTGAACCATTGTGAAGCTTTTCCCTTGAGTGAAGAGGCTAGAAACTTGACTATAATGTCCATCTCAGTGATCTCATGGATTGCACAAAAATTTGTAATGTCTTGAATGTGGTCACTAGGAGAAGTTTGGTTCTCTCCAGTGAAATATGGAATGCTCTTTAATGCTTGCTATTGGGACTGGATTTTGTGCATTGAGGGTGAGTGGGCTACTGCTAATGAAGTCAACATAGGGGTTGGGTGGTTGTGCCATTATGATTGGCCTGAGAACCCTTGTTGATTGAATGAATGGCCTACTAGGAGGAGGTGTTGACAAGGTTCTATTTTGGTGGAGATGGAGACCTCTGGGCTCTTCTCCCCTTCTCCCTCTTGTCTGGGGACAAGTGTAGATAGACAAATAGTCCCTCCTCTCTAGTTCTTGACCTTGTTTGTATTCTTCTCATGAACTTGACAAGCTTGGACTATTGAAACTAGTAGATTCTTGATTCTTTTGGAGTCACCATATGTGTAATTTCAAATCTTCTTAAAAACTAAAAATTACAAGTACATCAATCTTGCTGTAATAAAGATGGAGACTTCTTGGTCCCACCAGGCATGCCAAAACTATTAGTGCAGAATCACAACACCCATGAATGTCTGCAACCAGATGGGTTGAGACTTTTAGTATGATTACACAACATGGAGCATCTCTCAAGGTGTGGGACCTTGCGAGTTGAGAGAGCTCTCTAGATTAAGGTTGGTTCCTATTCCTCTGTTTAGGTGCACACAAATAAATTACAGAGGATCTATTCTAAATCTACTCTATTTTACCAAGGAGACAGGGTTGAGAAGATGCAAGAAAATAAACCTAAGCTAATGAGGTGATGCACCAAAGGAATGTTAGACACCCATTCTGTAACTTAACACAGACCACAAGAATGTAATACAACACCATGCACAGTAACCAAAATGCAATGAAAGATCAAAAAGACAACAATGAACACATGAAAGGGTTGGAAATCACCCATAGACATATATTATTGCTCCAAATCGATACAATACATTACAAAGTGCCAAGAGGTGAGGAAATTTGTATTACAATTCAAATGGGAGGTTTGAAAGCTCCACAAATCCACTTATGAACAAAAAGAAGGGAGGGTGCAAAACAGAAATGTCCAACCCTTTACAATGAGCCCACTCCTTCTTTTATAGATGCAACACAGAGAGAAGAAGGAGAGAGAGGTGGGAAAACTAATTTGAATCTCAGCTACTAGCCATCAATGCCTCTACAAATCCACCCCAAATCTGTCATGTCCACCATTGCTTTGTGTCTACGCTCGGCATGTTGAAGAAGGGAGAGCTGGAAGATCGAATCAAATCTGATCTGGTTGTTGGGGACAATCGGATTGCATATTAATGGCATGAAGACATTTCCCCATTTTTCACCCACCAAACCTCTTTGAAATTAAAGTTTCAGGTTTCCATGGTGTAGGCGAGGTCAAGACCTTTCCAATGGTGCCAAATTTGTTGAATTTTGGGCACTTTGTGTCGAAAAGATATGTCCATTTGAATGTTTGAGTCGTCCATACAAAAATGGTGAAAACTAGTTAGTAGAATGGGTCCATGGGCCCAAACTCACTTTGTGCCTTTTGGCACCAAAAATACAAAATGTAAAAATTACCCCATAACCCCACAATTCACTTTGGAAAAAAATCATCTTCGGGCCCATCGGTCCACATTTTCCATTTGGGCAAAAATTCACTCCAAGGCCCACCGCCCGCATGTAATTAGGCTTGACACATGGCTCCTCTAGGCATCAACGGAGGTGCGGCTCATTTTTTCACTTTACGCCTTCTCAGGGAAAAAAGTTCAAATTACCTCCGATGACCCGCCATCCCGCTTTGACTTTTCAACATGGCCATGTGTCCCTTTGTGGGCCTTAGGAATTTTCTTCATTTTTTCTTTAAGATCCCTATGGGCTTGCAGGCCCAAAATTCACTTTGTGCCCTATTTGTAAAAGCAAAAAAATTCCAAAACTCTAATAGAAACCCAGCTTGCCCAAAATTCACTTTGGAAAATTTCCCTCTTCGGGCCCGCCGGCCTGCATTTTCCATTTGGGTGAAAAGTCTCAAAATCTCCTATAGCCCCGCATTGGCAAAAATCCTTAAAAACTCCCGCCAGTCCGCTTTTGGGAAAAAATACCTTCCAAGGCCCACCACCTTGTAACTTGCGAAATATGAGGAGTTAGAAGGACTTTATATTTTTGGAAAGGGGAAGAAATTTCCCATTTGATGGAAATTTTTTTAGGAAACCTTACATGCTTAGAATATCTAAAAAAATTATTGAAGCACTAAAGGAGGGAAAATGGGTGCAGTTAACCAAAAATAAGCATGAGCTTATTTTGGATAACAGGTGTCTGATGAAGACAGTAAAGAAATTGGCAAGGAAAAATGGAAGATGGAGAGGTGGCGAAGACAAAGAGAGGAAGGGATATGAGAGATAATTCTAGTGAGGGGATGTTAGGAGAAATCCACCGAATAATGATCAATAGGGAAGGATGGGAGGAAAGGTGAGAAGAGGGAGAAAGTAAATGAGGAATGAAAGAAGAAATGCCAATGAAGTGACGTTAGGAGAAGTCCCCTGATAATGATCAAAGGGCATAGAGGAAGAAAGTAATTAAGATAGAATGGAGGAGATCAAAGAGAAGGAACAAGGTTGTGCAGAATGGGGAGGAGTGATTTTTAGGAGAAGTCCATTGATAATTATTAGTGTGGAAGATGATGATGAAATAATTTTAGGTGAATACCAACAACAATGAAGGGTAAGCATGGGAATAGATATGTGGGATAACTCTAGAAGATGGAGTGGAAAGAGTAAAGAAAGGAGGGATAACGAGTTATGTGAGGATGAAGGCAAGGATAGGGTGTAGTGGATGAGGATGAATGAGGTAAAGATGAAGAAACAAGACATGAAATGAATGGGAAAGAAATGGTTAAGTAAGAGTTCCAAGCAAGGGATGATGGAGATGAATAGTGGGAAAACGGAGAGGTGGTATTTGCGAGAATGGAAGAGGAGGTGAGAGGATGTGATGATGGGGAATGACGAGAAAATATGGATGGTGATGATGTGGAGTGATGGGTGAGTGCAGGATGACAGATCATCCTTAAGAGGGACTCTTAAGTAGGAGTGGTTAAGTAAGATCTCCAAACCGAAATGATGATATGCAAGGAGAAAGACAACATTATAATGGGTATAGGTGTGGAATGGTTGACTGGAATAGATGAATACGATGAGAGGTGGGAGAAATAAGATGAGGGAAATATGGTGAGATGGAGGAAAGGAAGATGATATATCAACCTTAAGAGGGACTCTTAAGTAAGATTTCCATGTGATAGGGATGGTTAAGTAGGATCGCCAAGATGAAGAAGAAGAAGAATGATGAGAAGAATTAAGCGATTGACAGAGTTGATGGGAAGAGGGTATGACAAGATGGACTGAAGGGGAACCCTCAAGTAAATTTTCCATAATATTGTGAAAAGTGTGTAAGTAAGATGACCAAGTAGAAGATGAATACTAGGAAGGATGAGAAAAGAGTGAGTGGTGTATGCCAAAATGGAACAAGAGGTGAAAGGAGGTGATAACAATGTGATAACAAGGAAACAAAGGAGTGTGACATGAATGGATCGAGGAATATATGTAGTGTAGATGGAGAGTGTAAGGGAAATCCTTAATTAGGATTCCCACGTGGTGGGAGTGATGATGTAATAATGTCAAGTGGAAGAGGCAAAGTAAAATTTGGGAGGAAATGAAAGGAAGACACATAAAGTGGTGAAAGGGGACAAAAGGTGAGAAGGATGATGTGGGGATAAGTGGTGATGAGTGGAAATGAGGAGAAGAAGTAATGGATCAAAAAAATTGTTGATCATGATGGGGGATAAGAAGCTGTAGGATAACGAACTCTCCTTGAGAGGGATCCTCAAGTAGGATTCGTAAACTGCAACATAGATCAAGTAGAATTCCCAAACTGAAAAGTGTATAGATAGTAACAAAATTCATGGGATTATGGATGATGGTCAGATATGCCATCCTTAAAGGTAAACAAATAGATATAGAATTCATGATATGGAAGAATATGATTTTGATAAAATATGACCTTAATGAGATAAATGACACATAATCGTAGCAAGGAGGATACGGGAAGTCATGCCTCAAACTAGATTGGTGGTAAACAAGATAGAGGACCACTCAAGGCATTACACTTGCAGCCCATAACAGTGTTAACACATAACCAATGATAGTTAGTTATACCAAAATACCATGAGGGAAATATGGATGAAATATGTTAATGAAGCTAATGTCAACATGACAAAGTGGATTCTAGATGTAACTTGTACACGGGAAGAGGGTTCTCCATAGGTGGTTGTTCCTAGGACTATGCCCCATCTCTAGGAAGGGGGAAGATGCAAACTGATCAATGTAGGAATTCTACAATGTATATGAGAAAGTTGATCGATGTGGGAATATTTCTTAGGATGTGATGACATGTAGAAAGGTTAATCAATGCGGAAGCCTTTGCTGCCATGATAAGAGAGTAGCCATCCTTCGAGGGTATGGTCTACTTTTTTCTTTTGCTTTTGGATTTTGTTTGATTTTTACTTTTGGATGGTAGGATAAGATATGCATGATAGTTGTCCTTCGGGGATTAGTCTATTCTTGTATACTTTTTGAATGAACAAATGTCCTTTTGAGGGATCAATTTGTTTTTTGGATAAGATAGCATGAGATAAGAGCATCCATAATTGTTTCTTTCTTGTTTATTTTATTTTTTTTTTTTTATTTGATGGGGATGAGATGGGTATAACTAGGTAGACCACTTATGAGGGGTTAATGATATACAGAGACATCCATGGACCCTTAGAGTGGATCTAATAGGAGAATGAGAGGGTGATGGATGTAATGATCACAGAGTTCTCACCAAAGGGGAGAACCTATCCATAAGGAAAATGTTATGGAAAGAGTCATGGTGCCACATTTAAGGTCATGACTAAAAAGTGATGGTAGACCACATAAATCCACATCATTTTATGGATAGATGGAAGAGTTTCATGAAGGAGGAATGATCTAAGGATATAACAAAATGCTCATTGGTACATATGCTAACAATAGGATGGTCACAAGTTCAATGCATTAAGAGGTTTTGTTTCTGATTTACCACCAAGGGAGGGAAGACATTAAATTTGTGACTAAATGAGATGATAGATTACAAAATATTAGATGTGATAGACAAGAGGGAAATAAAACTATGTCCTTAAGGAAGCAAAAATATGACCATGACAGTGGATTTTGATGAAAATAAATGGTGCCCCAAGAGAGACACAAATATGGAAGGAAAAAAATGGACACAAATGTGGACTTGATGAAATAGATGGTGCCCCAAAAGAGGCACAAATATGGCCACAATGGTGGAATTTGATAAGAAAATAAAAAATGGTCCCTCACGGAAGGACAAACATGGCCTCAAAGGAGGACTTCGATGAAAATAAATGGTCCCTCAATGGAAGGAAAATATGGCCACAACAATGGACTTAAAGTGAGATGAATATTTTGATGTATTTGGATGAGGTATATAAAACAATGTCAAGGAGTGAAGTCCCCCAACATCAAGGGAGTTGTATGGATGAATAAGGGATGAATTGATGTGGAAGGAATGCTAAGGATGAGGGAAGGTTGCTTCCCTAATGAATTAGATGTGAATGAGTCAATGGATGTCAAAAGAGTTTAGATGAGATTTTTGGGATTTGGATTGGATAAACAGTTGGAAACTATAAGGGTGATTGACAAGATAAGCATTATTGGTGAATAATGAAGGACGTTCCTTATGAGGCATTTCATGTGCGGGAGGGATGTTAAGGGATGATGTTGATGGAGGAATCATGGGAAACCCAATGGATGGGATAAAAATTGGATTAAATATAGATGGAGAAGGATGTTTCCCCTGAATGAGGAAATTTTACTTCTAAATAAGGTTGTGGATGATTTTATGAAAGGCTTTACAATGTGAAATGTCATGGCCTAGGGTATGATGATAAGTGAAAATGCAATTGGGATTGAACCATGATGGCTTTGGACTATAGGGATTAAAATATTTAATGGAAGAAATTGATGGAAGATATTTGAAGTAAATTTTGAAAAATGTCTGTGTGAGATCCCATCAAAGTGTCATGGGAAGGAAAAAATTTTGGTTTTTGATAGAATATTTTATCTTGGATGTAGATTGGATGGATAAATTATGTGTTTTGAGGACAAATAAAATTTCATTAGAGGATTAGATGGTTTGGATTGGGAGGATGTACATTGGATGGGTAGATTATATGTCTTGGATGAAAAATCAAATTTGATTGGAGGATTGGATTGTTTGGGTGTAGATTTATCATTGCAAGATGTTGTAGATGAAGGGAGTGACCTATATGTGATGACATTAGATTGTTAAAAAGATGGAAGACCTAAATTTTACGAGGATACGAGAGATTTTTGAGGATTTTTTCCAAGAGCCTTATACTTTGATTTAGAATTTTTACCATTGGTAGGGATGATAATAATCTCAACTCGAGGATCTGAGGGTGGTGGTGTGGATATTAATGGAGAAAGCATCCTAAAAAAGAAGAGGATATTAATGGAGAAATAGGTGTTTGTATGATGTGATTAATGATATCTATGTGAGATGTGGATTGTTTAGGTTTTGACATGAAAAGAGTTGATTTTGTAGAGGAAAATGCAAACCATATTTATTTGACTTAGGTGGAGGTGTTTTTTAATAGATGTTTCAAAGGGTATCTTTGATAGGGTTGCAGATGGAGAGGATTTGGTCGTTGTGATAGAAGGATTAAGTAAAGAGTATTGGGATAGAGCAAGTGATGTGGCCATGGGAAAGGATATAGTAAAGATTTCAAGGTATGTACAGTGGATTTATTGATATGTTATATGTAGGGGTAGTTGGGATAGATAGGGATGTAGGCATATCGAGATATTTGGAGATGTGGGTGATGTGATGATGGGCATGTTTGATGAGAAGTTGAATATGATATGACAAGTTGGGGCATGAGAGATATGGATGAAGTGGTATGTATAATTGAAGCCGATGTGGATGTGGTTAAGGTCATTGGTGTGGTCGATATGGGAGAAAGTGTGGAAGGAGGAACTGGGATTGACTCTAAGGATGGTCTGATGGGTAAAGGTAGAATGGATGTAGGTAGGGTAGTCAAACCTACTAAAGGGGATGTGGTAACCGATGGAGTAGACATGATAGGTAATGAAGTAGGTATAGGTGTAGAAGTAGTTGAGAATGGTAGATTCATAAATGTTTCAAATGGGGTTGATGTTGTAGGTGGGGTTGTAAAGGTACATGTGGTAGAAATGAGTTTAGTTGGGATGGTTGTAGAGATGAGTGATGTAGGTGTAGTAATAGGTGTGTTTGATGCAAATGTGGGTGAAGGCATAGATGTGAGAGATGTAGGGATAGGTGTGGATATTAATGGGACTAAATGGGTGTTAAGGATGAATCAGATGTGATAGATTGGGGCATGATCGAAGTGGATAAAGTAGATGGTATAGTCAAATTTGATGCAGATGTGGTAAGGGTAGAAGAAGGTGTAGGTTCAGGACAAGTAGTAAAATTTGATATAGGTGTGCTAGGTTCTGAATAAGGAGTGGGCATAATGTCTAAGGTAGGAACATGCAGAGTTGGTGATAAGATGAGATATTGATTGAAAGTGTCAATCATGTAAGCATTTGATAATTGAGATGTAAAAGGGGATTGATTTATTAGTAGTTGATTAGGAAAAGTTTTTGTAATTTTGTCGAGAGGTTGGCTAGATGAAGTGGTGGAGCTATCAATTTGGATATCCCCTTATTGATAAGTTGTTGGATATGATATTTGAAAGAATGAAATTTCTCAATGTCGTGACCTTTGACTTGATGATATTTACAATAGTGGGCTTTGTGATACCAAATAGGCTTGGCTTGCGAATTTTCCACAGGTCATATGGGAGGAAGTTGGATGGAGTTTATGACCATCAACTTCTCAAAAACGGAGCTATAGGATTCTTCTAAGGAGTGTAGTTGATTTTTGGTTGAGGGGCTCATTGTTAAGGCCATTTTCTAGATGTAGATGTGGATGAAGGATTAACAACCACGACGTTGGTCATACCCTTAAATGTGACATTGTGTGGCTGGTTTAGTAGATTCGATTTTAGGTTTGGTCAATCTTATTTTAAGATGACCTTGTTCAATGGCACAGGTTTTGAGTTTTCATGAGCCATTGTGAAAAATTCATCAAAGGTTCAAAATTATTGGATGTGAAAAGTAGATGATATATGTTTTGCACATGATATCTAGAATATTTCGATGATTTTGGTTTGCGAAGAGAAAAGGATAGTTGGTTTATAACACCACACCATCATGTGACAAAGTCCGCAATGGAATCATCGTCAAAATTTCAGATGGTGTATAGGTTGGCGATAGTGGTTTTTCATGCAATATCGATCAAAAGTGTTCTAAGAACAACTATATAAGTTGGGAAAATGAGAACCGAATATTGCAAGATATTGTTGTTCTAGTCCAACTCGTGGCTAGATAAAGACATGGGAAAGTGTGAAGCATTAGATCATCATCATGTGTAATAAGACCACACGCATGTTTAAATGTGCATAGATGTTTTTGGGGATCTTCCTTGTTGTTGAACTTAATAAAATTGGGAATTTTCTAATGAGGAGGGTAAGGTTGATAGGAACCGATGATGAATTAATCGGTTCATTACAAATTTGTTCCTAGGATAATGCATCTTTGGGTGCCAAGGTAACAACTTATAAATTAGCCAGCCTATTCATCAAAGCGTGAATAGGATCATTTGATGCGATGTTAGATTGGGATTGGATTGGTGTGGTGGTTTTAAATGTGGCTTGATGAGGCAGATGATAGGTTTGTGGTTGTGTGGGTGTTTGGGGAATCCTTTGATAAGGAGGTTGATTAACTTGTGGATGGGATGTTTGTAGAATCATGTGATAAGACGATTGATTAATTTATGGATGTGTGAATGTGTGGGAACTGTTTGATAAGGATTAACATGTGTCATGGGTTGAGATCGGATATGTTGTTGCGATGATTGGTGTTGAGAAATAGGATGTGATGTGATCATTGAGACTAGGGTAGGTGGTTGTAGTAAATGAGAAGTGGGGATATGAGTGTTACAGATTGAGATGGTTGGGGCATACGATGGGTAGGAAAGTAAGTGCTAAGAGGTTTAGATGGTTGGATAGGCATATTAATAATGGGTGAAATAGAATTGACAAAAAGGGATGTGGGTGGAATGTGATCCACCAATTGAGGAGAGTGAGAGGATTGAGAGATTGTGGGGATTTTGAAATATGAAATCATATATGGGGGTAGGAGGAGGTCCAAGAGTTCCTAAAGGAGTGGGATATGGGGGTGTGGTTGTTTTAGGAAGATTGGATTGGTGAGATATAATAGAACTGTTTCAAGACAAGAATGATTGTGGATGACATGGTCTCCATGAGATGAGACTATGGAGACTGGGGGTTGGGTGACCAAAGGTATGGTCTCAAGTTTAGAATCTTGTTGGGAGATATTATTAGGGGATAGTCCTCATTGGATGGAGGAAATTCTTGTTCATTTTTGACTTGAGAGAGAGTGAGAATAGGCATGAAATAGAGAAGCATCTATTTATGTAATTATTGACAAACAAATCAAGCATCTTTTTTTTTATCATCATGTTTATTTTAGAGGATGTGAATAGAAAATTGATGACAAAGGTGACTAGAAAATGGTAGTATAACGGTTGATTTCAGGTATTTTTGGCTAGGGAGATGTCTAAGACGGTTCCTATTGGGTGTTCAAGTCCCAATCAGTTAACCAGGTGAGAGGAGTGTTATGATGTGTTGAGTTTATTCATGCATCTAGGTTGTGTGTGATAAGTGAAATGCAAAAGGTTAACCCCTAGTTAAACTATCTGATTAGGTAGGATGTATGGGGTTCATTTTAAACCAAAGAAAAATGTAAACTTTGATGCATATAATTAACCAAAAAAGGCAATTACCATGTAGAAAAGAGAATATAGGAGAAACGAGGAAACTTGGAGAATGATTTCACCCATTATTTGATTACACGTGATAATGAAATTGGTGGCCAAAAACATGTGGGTACCCTCGAATTACACCATGCACAATCTCATACGAATGTCGGTGAAAGGAGATTGGTGGCATGTTTATATTGCAATGGTTGTTTTGAAACATAATGTAACATTGTGGAGGTCATCTCGATGACAAGAAAAACACCTGACCACACCAAAGACATCTGTACAAGATGAGCAAAAGAACATAACAAACAAACGACCAGATCTTGATCCAATCCCACTGGGTGCCATTAATGTTGTAAAATGAAACTTCATTCTCATGCAGGTTAATGCCGATATTAGAAGCTACCAACAACCTCAAATGATGGAGGGCTTAGTACCTCGATGTGGATGTGAATTTGTGGGTGCACAAAAAGATGGATCTATAATAATGCCTACAAAAATTTGAACAAATATGGTTAGATCAAGATATGTGGGAGTTGTTAGACAATGCTAGTTCCAAGAGGTTGTGAACTCCCTTGGAGGATGTCAACCCATGTGTCAGAAATATGGAAATAAAAAATGAACAATAGATAACATGTAGAGGTAGAGAAATACAATACTCCTAATAAAATGAGCAGAGAAATAAAACATGTGGGACATCCTTATAATATCCTCAGCTAAAACGTTAGAGGTTTTCCATGGCTTCCAAAACTTAGTTCAAAATTTTCTTCTTATTTCCAATCCTTCAAGCTCTAAAATATGTTTCACAAAATTCCTCTTATTCTTTAAGAGGGGGCGAAAGAGTTATATTCATATCTTGAATATGGGTGAAATTTGAGGTTAACAGTAACCAAGGTTTACAAAAGTAACCCTACTTAATGGGACATGATTAAGATTTGATTTGACTATGTGGGGCCCATGAGTTGAAAAAAAAAAAGGTGTGAATGGAGTGGGACATGATTTAAAATATTATGTGTAATAGTGAAGCCATGTACATTACTTTACACTATTTAATTTTTTAATTTGATGTCATATTTTGATATATTTGGGATTTATAATTATTAAATTAATGGGTGGGATTCATGAATTAATAATTTTGGGGATTGATTTTTAGGTGGGGATTGATTTTGATTTGATTGAATTAAGTGGGGAACATGTGGGGTTCTTGATTTGTATGGTGGTTGTAATAGTGGATGAGTGTGACTTAATTGACATATTTAGATAATGAGGTTTAAGAGGATCAATTAATTAATAAAAACTAATTAATTAAATATGTTATTTTGGTGGGAGATGTGATTCACATGGATAAGCTTGATAAGAAAATGTGGGGTGATACCAAAATTTGGTGTCTACACTAACACTATGTGTGCAACTTCCTACACTTACCAAAGATAAAAATCAATCTAAAACTACTAATCCTTTTTGTATTATAGCTTGTTTAGTCCAAGAACATTGGGTATAAAACAAACTTCTAATACTTTTTTGCTTACACGTTCCCTTGTCGAAGGCCCCCATCATAAAAAAATTATCATTACATTTTATTGTTTTGTGTGTATTGTCCTTTTGTGATTTCTGTTGTTGATTTTTTTAACCCAAAGAAGACATAGTGTATGCTCTCCTCTCATGTCTTAAGATAATATTGAGGATCAAAAGTAGCTATTATTCCCTCCATTTTTCATTTTTATGGGGTAATGTGACATGGAAGTGACATCCATGTACTTACCGTAGTCCTATGGGTCTCATGTGAGCGTGGGATTCACCTCCATGCACATAGACACACCCCGTGTTCCGTGGGGTATATAAATTGAAGGACAACTATCATTATTATCTAAGCACTAGCTTATTTTAAGAGTAGCGTGAAGTGAGGGGCTTCCACGTCCCAAAACCTAGGCCTTAGACAACATCTTTGCAACACAAACTTGAGCCCCACATACCGCATGGTATATCAAAGACGCCCTAGTGAGCTTGCGCATCCTAGACTAGGAAACCATTTGGCTGCATATCAAGCTATAAAATTCAAGGAGGTTGTACTCCCAAAGATCATTCACTAGCCGATCCCACATAGACACATAGGTGGAGAGCCAATTGTGGCACCATTGTTGGTGTTTGGAATTGAAAGTGGGATATAGCTTGATTGCAATCCCACTTGAATAGTTAAGGTGTGTATTGCATGTTTGTTATTTATTTTTAAACACCGTTAGCCATCCCATTACCTTAAAATTTTAATTAATAAAACATTATCATAATTAACCATCTTAATCACATGAACCTAATCCTAATCCCATTTCCATCCTTAATAAAAAATCCTAATTCAAATCTAATTCCACACACATAAACTATTTAACCATGGCCTTTGATGCTCAATCCCCATCCTTTCTAAACCAACATCTGAATCCCTATCTCTTTTCTAAATCCATCAACCAAGTTATCCCATCATCCCCCACCCATAAAATTCAACCATCTCACTTATCCCACAAACTATCCAACACCTTAATAAATGAATCTCAAACTTAACATCCTACCTCAACCAATCCTCTCCTCACCATCACAATAATCCATAACATGTTGATCCTAACATCCTAAAAACCATCCAAAACTCAATCAACAAATAACCAATCTTAAATCATGTATCAACCAATCACTTCCTAAACCATCATCTCCTAACAAACCCCATCCAAAGTTTTCCCCTTTCTATGATCCATAACCCTCATCCCATTACCCTCCTTTGAAGAACCCCAATCATCTCAATTCTTACCTCAACCTAAATAACATAAACCACTATCCCCACAATTAAAATACATTGACTTTGACCAAATCACTAACTTTGACCTAGACCAAGAGGACCTCCTTTATGTCCTTGTTAGTCTAGCCACGAATCCCAAACCCATTCAATCATCACAAAACTCAACCTCCAAATCCCCTATCAATCATCATGACCTACACCTTCCTTCCCTCAAAACTCATGTGAATAATCCACTATCATCTAAAACCTTAACTTCTAAATCTAATCATCGTCAAACCTACCATCGAGTTATACTCACATACCCAAAAAATCCCACTCACTTACCCCAACATTAATATTTTCCACATCCCATCTTAATCCTCCATCCTCGACATCCTCAAAATCCCAATCCGATCCATGGAATTTCTCCCAAAATTTCCCACAATCCCTAATCCACCATCAAATTTATCCCCTAAGCCTATTTCATCCCCTCCATCACCTATACCCAATCCTATCAAAACTATCTCATCCATTGTGACTCCTAAGTCACCCTCATCCCCTTCTACCCCCAATCCTAAATCATCTAATGTGGCTCCTATTCCACCCTCATCATCTTCATCCACATCTAATCCTAATCCATCTCCTTCATCACCTAAATCTCACACTATCCTATCCTCTAATCCTATTTCAAATCCACCATCCCCCAATTCTAAAAAATCTAACATAACTCCTAAATCACTAACTCATAAACCTAATAAATCCAATCCTAATCCTACCCCATCTAATGATGCTCTTATGCCACCTTCATCTACTTCATCCCCTAAATCAACAAAATCTAATGTGGTTCCTACACCACACCCATCTCCCAAATATAATTCATCCCCAACATCACCCAACACTAATGTGACCCCCATATCACACCTATCCCCTTCATCTAAATCTACCCATCCCCTTCATCTACATTTATCAATCCCAATCAATCTAATCCTAAGCCCAAACCATCTTCTCCAACTAATCTAAAATTAGCCAAATATATTTCTGCCTCTAATCCAAAACCATCGACTTCAGCCCCAGGCCTAATCCATCCTCTTAATCTTCTAAGATATAACAATATAATCCAACCGTACATCCAAATCATTCAAAACATCTCATTATCCAAACAATCCCACACCTTTACTTCCTAATCCCCCAAAACAATTTAACCTAAACCACTTCTCTCCTTCAGGAGAATCCTTGACAACCATCTTCCATTATCTAAAACCTTCAACATGATCATCCATCCCCAATCAAATAACACAATCAAAACTTTCCCAAACCATCTTGGTATTGGGAACATTATTATTGTGACTTCCATCATACCCATGGACATTCGACTAATCGTTGTATACAATTTCAATCTTATGTCAAAACCTCATTAACCAAGGAATTATTATCCTTTTACCTCTCTATCCACCACATTTCCATCCCAATATTCTCCCTAACCATCGTCCACCATCCAAATCCCACTTGAAATCCAAACATCATCATCCATCCAAATATCATCATACGTCCAAACATCCCTCATAAAAAAATCAAAATAAATGTCAGCCCTATCCTTTTTAGGTATGACCTCTTAGCAAATGATAAAATTTGAACCCCTTAGTCTAATGATGACCACATGGAACCATCTTCCCCATCTACTTCATATCCTATATCAAAATCATGTTAACTAATATGAAACATCGAGGCAAAGGATTGAGTTCCATGAACAAGGCATTCACAAACCCATCTCTCTTAATTGAAATCCATGTCATTTAGGCTTAAGTTATAAACCCAACACTAACAACGTCCCTCCCACTACTCCATCACAACCCATTTCTAACATTCCTCTTGTTGATCCTACCATTCCAAACCACTCAACCCAATCAAAAATCATTTCACCCCCTACAAATATCAAACACATAAAATTCGATTGAGCACATAATTCATCACCTACACATGGATGTTATTTCCTTCTAATCCATCCTCTATCCATCCAATATCAAAATCCTTTTGCACCTAATCCATTATTATCGTCATATCCATTCATATCATCTTCTACTCCGTCCATTCATTTTAACATATGATTATCTTACTCATACATGTTGTAAGCCATAGTACCTACTAAATTATGTGACATTGGTCTATCATGACCTCCATCATTCGAGCATCATTGTCCTCTAGAGATCCACACACTTTAACAAACTTAATCAACTTGTGGTGAAGACCCATAGGCATCTATTTTTACACTCTAGCCAATGTCATCTCCACACACATTTCCATCCCCCCATCAAGTCATTAGTGAATCTTAACCCATTAAGAGTTCTTTAGAGAGTGGAATCTATTTATGCAAAAAAATCTAAAAATCACAAAGAAAAAATACAAACAATCATATCAAAATTCAAAATATCAAATAAAATCTACCTCAAGGCTCTCTCTAGGGGTGTTTCCATCAAATCTATCAGGGATTTGGATGCATGGCTAGAAGTAGAGAAATGTTGTGATAAGAATCAATGTATCTATATCAGGGGCTATGAACGCCTAGCTGGTAGCGGAGTAATGCACAACTTAACCTTCATGTCTTATTCCATCAACCTAATTTATGTAATCACTCCCTATACATTGGCTAGTTTGTCTCAACACACTACCCATTAAGTCTTCATTTCAAGCGGTAATTAACCATCATAATTACACACACTTTGATCTCATAAAGACATAAGCCCCACATGTTTTTAGGTATTGTTTAGACCTTGTTAACACTTTTGTTTGAGTATCACTTTCCTTACAACATGTGTTGTTATGCTCATATTTTTTTCATCACCAATGTCATTAGGTAAGTGCACTAAGTTGGCGGCCCAAAAGGGGTCTTTTGTGGATGATTTTTTCTAAAAATAAACATCTTCAACTTGTATGAGTTATTTAAAATAGTTACACTAAAATTGGAAGATGTTGTAACAACATAAATCGTAACATTTTGAGTCTAGTTTCTAATGTACTAAATTTTATTGAAAACAGTTAAGTTTAAGTGGGTAAAATAACTAAAATACGAACAAGTTCTCCTATTTTTGTTAAAAACATAACAAATAAAATTTTTTGCCCCCACTATTTTTTGAGAACCATTTAGTATTTTTAGAACCCTTTGGTAGAAAGATAACTAGGAGCATCTAGTTTGAGCTCCACTTTTTTAGATTTTTTTAGCGAGCTTTTTTTAAATGATTTTTCTAGTGCATAAATTTTAAATTTTGAAAAATAATAAAGCTTTGACTGTGTCCCCCCTAACTACCTAAAAAATATCAAAATTTAGATTTTTTTTGAATATCTATGAATTAGGCCTACTTTAGGCTAATATAATTTTTTTCAATTTCAATGAGCCAAAAAAATATACACGATGAAAGATAGATGTGTTTAAACTTCAAAAATATGTACAAAAGCCATAGTTATAAAATAAATAATATGGAAACCTTATATTAGTTAGAAATTTTGAAAAATTATATTTTTAGAAATAATAAAGTCTTCTCTATGTCATAGTCATATTTTTATTAAACAAATCGATAGTTATAAATTGTATTTATGATGGCAAAAGTGGAATATTAGAATTTTTCTATAAAAACATGTTGTGTTGTGTTTGCCTCAGATTAGGTCCATGCCTCAAGCTTAGGGATCCAAATTGGGTATCAAAGTGAGGCATGCCTTGGAAAAATTTTACATAAAAACACATAATTTAGTCTTACGTATTATAACGTGCCACACGTAAAAAAATCTTCATAAAAATGGTATAAAGACATTAGCTATAGAAATACTGATTTTAAAGTGACATGTTTCATTATTTACAAAAATAAATGTGTAAGTATAAGAAATAATAAAATATAAATAAATGCAAAAATTATAATAAAATATAAATAATAATAAATGAAAATAAAGTTATTTTAGTAAATATAAGAAATTAGGGTCACTCCAAGATAGACCTTATCACCAAAGAACTAGTCTCATCAAATCGTGGGCAAACCATAATTCATGGTTTAGTCAGATAGTTTTAATATAGTATAATTTGGTCATGAAACTAGGTAATTTTCGATTCATATTAATATAAGTTTTCAACATTCAATAATCCCTAAAAGTTGATATTTGTTGTCATTTAAATTCTACAATTATGAAACCCTAAACCCTAGGCACTACACCTAAATCCTAAACCCTAAACCTTGAGCCCTTAACCTAAAACCAAAAGTATAAGAAATAATAAAATGATCATAAAACATAATAAAATATAAATAATAAAATAATCCCTTAATTGTAAACCTTAAATATTTTAGTAATTACCCAATGAGCCTTAAACACTAAACCAGTCGAGCCTTAATCCCTAAACCCTAAGCCTTAATCCTAAGCCTTAAACATTAAACCCTAAACCATAAACCATAAAAACTAAACCCATCAAAACCATAAACCCTTAACTTAAACCTTGACTCCTAAACCTAAACCCTAAACATGAATCTAAACCAAACCTGAATCCCTAAATTGTAAACCCTAATCTAAACCCTAAACCTTAAATTCTAAACATTACCCAAGCCTAAATCCTAAAGTATGAGACCTAAACCCTCAACCCTAAGCCCTAAACCATAAACCCTAAAATAATAAACCCTAAACCATGAACAATGAATCCTAAACCCTAAACCCTAAACCCTAAACTAAAACCCTAAATCCTCAAACCTAAACCTTGACTAAACCCTAAACCCTAAACATTGAATCCTAAACCCTAAACCATAATAAACCTAAACCTTAAACCCTAACCCTAAAAACTAAACCTTAAACCTTGAACTATGTATCTCCAAACCTCGAACCCTTATCCATAAACCCCAAATTAAAACCATGAACCCAAAACCCTAAAATAATAAACCCTAAAACCTAAACCCTAATCTTATAAACCCTAAACCTTGAACCATAAGCCCTAAAATCTAAATCCCTTAACCCTAAACCATAAACCTTGTAACATTTGAGCCATGAGACCTAAACCTTAAACCATAATCCCCGAGCTCTAAATCCTAAACCTTAAACCCTAAATCCTAAAACCCTAAACCCTAAACCCTAAACCATGACCCTAAACCCTATAAAATCCTCGAGTCCTAAATCCTAAACACTAAATCATAAAAACTATAACCCTAAACCCTAAATAAACCCCCTAAACCATAAAATCTTATGACCCTTAAACCATAAACCCTAAACACTAAATCATAAACCTAAACCTAAACCCTAAATCATAAACCATTAAGCCTTAACCCTAAATCATAACCTTAATCATGAACCCTAAACTCTAAACCCTTAACCATGAGCCCTAAACCCTAAAACCTAAACCACGAACCATATTTCATCAAGATTTCGTAGTCTCATGCCTAGAACCATCATTGAGTCTACTTGTAAAACTACCTTGTTTATGAGCTATCAGACCATCATGTGTGAAGTATTAAGGCATCGTCTATCTCCATGAGATACATATGAGAAAAGACATGTATGATAATATTGAATTTTATTCCATGAAAGGATGATTTTAGAGCCAGGAAAGGTGAAGGGATGATCTTTATATGGAGCACCATGTTTCTAAAAATGAACAATCATATGAGTTCACTTAATGCAATTCACTTAGTACTTTTTGTAAAAACTCATTCAACATCTAGTAGTGTGATAAAACCTTAAGGAGGAGGCACATTATAATCAACTCATCTTTTCCATAGATAGAATCCCATTCAAGGAGCAATCCTCTATCTACAAAGTGAGGATCTCATTTTAG
The DNA here is from genome assembly GCA_018340775.1 of Taxus wallichiana var. yunnanensis. Lineage (NCBI taxonomy): Eukaryota > Viridiplantae > Streptophyta > Pinopsida > Cupressales > Taxaceae > Taxus > Taxus wallichiana. The sequence continues at coordinate 299,364,401 of CM031234.1, read as the reverse complement.
TAAGAAGTAGACAAACATCATAGAGTTGATTTATGGTCACTAAAGTGAGTTATGGACCAAATTTCAAAATTAGTACCAATTCAAGTATTGGTAAGGAAAAATCCAATCTAGAAGGTCAAAAACCTACAAAATGACTATATGTTTTCGTAAAACAAAATCGACTATAATATATATGGCCTAAAATTTTTAGGTCATTGTTGAAATTCTAAAAATGAGTAAGTACTACTGATTAGATTTTTGAAAAACTATCTTCTAGATTATAACTATCAGAGCTACATTACCCACTTCCATCAGGTGCAGAGTGACCCTAAATTTTTATATTTACTAAAATAAATTTAAAGTAAAGTATAAGAAATAATAAAAGTATAAAGAAATAATAAAATAAATCTTATACTTAACATTTATTTTAGTAAATACGACTCCTTCAGGCCCTTTTAAAATTCATATAGCTCAAAACACCTATGCATTTCATATCCCTAGAAATGAGTGCACATTATAAAGTGTACGCATTATAACGTGTACGCATTTAGGTTCATGGATTAAATATCCTAAGAAAACCTAACACGATCGCGTTATTGCAAAACATGATCGCATTTTTGTCATTTTCACTTTCTATCCACTTTTTGGCCCCCCAACTTGGTGCACTTACCCCATTCCATCCATCACATCAAAATACGTTTTCTTTGGATCAAACATCCATGGGTAGATGATGATCTTTTCCTTTTCATCTAATCCTCCACATGTCCCTTTTCAATTTTCATCATCATGACTGGGGCATCATTTTTATTATCCACTAGGGGCATCATTCATTTTAGATACCTCTTACTTCCCATCCTATCCTACACCTGGGGGAAATCAAACCCATCCATCCATCCACACACAAGACACCATACTTCACACTTGGGGGCATACCACATTCATCCCTCAATCCATCTACCCTATAATTGGGGGGCATATCTTATCATCTTCCATATCTTATCCTCTCCCACATCCATCATCCTATCTATCTCCCATCCCACATCTCATCTAATCCTAACCAATCAAGACACCCTATCCTATATAACCAATCCAATTTCCATCAATCCTTCCCTCTCATCCTACCCAAACACACTTTGGGACTTATAGGTAAAAGTCACATCTTACTTTATATCCATTTCCATCCATGAGCTATCCCATTCTAAATCCTTTCATCTTACTTATCCTCAACCATTCAACCCCCATCCCAAATCCAAAACTAAAAATCCAAACATCAAATAATCTAAACATCCCCAAAATCCACCATCTCAACATCAAACATCTAAACTCCAAAATCTAAAATACGAACATCCAAAATTTAAAAATTCAAACATCCTAAAATCCAAACATCCAAAATCTAACATCAAAATCCAACATAAAACAATATAAACAAAAATCAAATAAGCCAAACATCTAAAAATTAAAAATAAAACATAAAACATCCAAAATCAAAACATTCCAAAAAATACAAAAATGTAATGTGTGTGTTTTGCATGTGTGTTTGTTTGTTTGTCTACATTTTCATTATGGATGATGATATGAGTCCACTTTTGTTTATTTTTATTTACATGGTCCAATGATATGAGGACCATATTTTTAATCTTTCCAATGATATGAGGACCATTTTTTATATTAATTTGTCCAATGATATAAGGACAAGGGAATTTGGTGATTCGAAACCACGGTCTTTACACTCGGTGCATCTTTCTCTATGCCACATTAATCACATTGCTAATGATGATAACAATGAGGAAATTTATGGTAGCACACCCTTTATATTATCATCTTTTATCCTCATCATCATCCAACAAATTATCTAAAATTATTATCCCCTCATCCAATCAAACCTTTATCAATTAATCCAAATCCACATTCAAAATATTATCCTCTCACATCCAACATCCACAATCCTTCCCCTAGCCAATTCATCTTTTAAAATCCTCTCATCATCAATATCGATCCCAATCCTTATTCTCTCATCCAAACATCTTCACTCATATAGTCAAATCAATCCCCCAATCTAACATCTTCAAATCCCATGTCATCTAATCAAATAATCCTCTAATACTCATCCTCTAATCCAACATCCTCAAATCTTAAAATCCTACCCCTTGACTGGGGCATCTTCAAATCTAACATCATCTAACCAAATAAATCTTCAAATCCTCATCCTATAATCTAACATCCTCAACATCTACTATCTTTAAATCCAACATCATAAAATCTAAAATATTCACCCTTGTCATGCATCATTGATCTAAGACATCCTCAAATCTAAGTCCTAAATCTCCACCCTTTTCATACATTATTGATTAGTGCATCCTTTAAATCCAAAATCCTAAAAATCTCCACCCCTTAATTGGGAACCCTATAATCCAAAATCCAATATCTCATAATCCTCTAATCTTCTCATCCTTTCTCCTAATCCTCTACTCTTCTCATCCTCTCATCCTCTCTCATCTACTCGTTATAACCTCTCCTCTTTTCAAGTGGTTACCCGATTCATTTCATCCTTGCCTAACCCCTCAAGGGGGCATCATATCACCATATTAACATATTTTATTATTTTTCTTTGAATGATCATTGCTACGCAATAACCATTCAAAGAGGGGAAAATGTAGACATATAAAATGTTGACAAGATTAATTAGGATTAATTTTTCACACAAATATCCCAATATCATCATGTTATATAAATTTTGTCCCCAAGAAAATTGATCAAACACGCCCCATAAAGGAAGAAGTTTAAGAAATGGTTCAATTGAACGGACCCACACTTCAAATCCAATAAATAGGTTGCATGCAGACTCTAAAATGGAATAACAAGGTTGGGGAAGGAAGAAAACAACGTCGAAGAAAACTAGAGGCTCAAGGGAAAAGGAATGGAGAAAAAATCAAAGTATTTAGGCTATACAAATGGTTCAGAATGAGTCCAAAATTGGCTAAGTATGGAGGAATCAGCGGAAGCCTCCACGTGCCTCATCGGCGCATCTCCAAGGGGTAAACTCAAAAGCGGAGACTCAAATGAGCATGGAGCTTCCACATGTCCCAGGCCCAAAAAAGGATAGAGCCAGCCATTGAAAATTCCAAACAAGTGGAAAGAAACACGTGTCATCTTGACATAATTTCAAGATGGGAGCCCAAGGCAGAGACTCAAACTTGTGCTAGCCCTCCACATGGCTAGGGGTCAATAGAGGTCAAACCTAAAAGTGGGCCCAAATTGGTTAAGTATAAAAGTGCAGGTGGAAGGCGCCACGTGCCTTAACAACGCACATTCAAAGGTGCAGCCCAAAGTGGAGACTCAAATGAGCACAAGGCTTCCACGTGTCACCTAGTGCATCTTCAAAGATAAATCAAAAAGCGGGTCCTTAAAGATACACCAAACCTCCAATTGTCCCTAGTTAGATGTATGGCCCCGCCAAACAAAAGGACTTAGTCAAAGGAACAAAGCAAAGCTGCGGAAGATGCCACATGTCATCCTCGGCACAACTTCAAAAGAAAAATCCAAAAGTAGTCCTTAAACACGTGTCATCCCTCCACGTCAAAGCGGGGAGGTGGGTCTCCGGGAGTAATTTTTACTTTTTGGCTCTGTTTCCAAGAGACAAAGTATAAAAATGATTTGTGCCTCCGCCGATGCCCAAAAAGACACGTGTCAAGCCTAAATTACATGCGAGGCCAACGGGCCTTGGGGTGATTCTTTTCCCAAATGGAAAATATGGACTGGAGGGCCCAAGGATGGTTTTTTGACCAAAAGGTATTGCGGGGCTGCAGGGTAATTTTGCATTTTTTTATTTTTTGCAAAAGGGCACAAACTGAGTTTTGGGCCCATAGAAACGCTCTAATAACTAGTTTCTACCATTTTTTGTAAGGGCATGATTCAAATATTCAAATGAGCATATCTTCTGATCCAGTTCGAAAATCAAAAAAATTGGAACCATTGGAGAGATCTCGACCTCGTCTACATCATGGAAATTTGAAACTTTAATTTTGATGAAGTTAGGTGGGGCAAAAATGGGAAACGTGTTCGTGCCATTAATACAGGATCTATTGGCTCCAAGAACTAGATCAGATTTGATCAGATCTGTTGTTCTTCCTCCTTCAATATGCTAAACAAATAATCGAGGTAGATTTGACAGATTGTGGGTAGATTTGACAAGATGTAATTTGATAAAAGAAAAATCTTGATAAGGTTTGGAGTACCAAACAAGATCATGACTGATAATGCTTCAAAATTTTCTTCTACTAAGATGATGGATTTCTTCTATGGGTATGGGATTTCCATCACTCATTCTTCAGATTACTATCCTCAACGGAATGGACAAGTAGAATTAACAAATAAAAATTAGGTGACCATTGTAAGAAATATTGTAAACGAATCTCATAGAAATTGGCACAAGAATCTCTATGATGCTCTCTGGGTAGATAGGATTACACCCAAAAGAGCAATGGGGATGCCCCCTTTTCAATGGTGTATGGTATGGAAGCTCAACTACCAGTGACATGGAACTACCAGCTTTGCATTTGATGAAAGCTATTGAGGATCCCAATTTTAGTGACTCTTTGGATAAGAGGATCATGTATCTCCATAAGCTAGATGAAGACAGGCTGCAGGTTTTTGATAGGATCTCTACTCATTAGTAGAAGGTTAAATATTTATTTGACAAGAAAACCAGATCCAGAGTTCAAAGTTGGAGACATTGTTTGCTTTATGGGACAAAATACATAAACCTCGAGGAATCCATGGTAAGTTTGACTCTCTTTGGCTTGGTCCTTTCAGAATCAGGCACTTTGCTGGTGAAAATTCTTTCTATCTTGATTACATGGATGGATCTTCTCTCCCACTTCCTTATAGTGGGTAGTACCTAAAATTGTTCAAATCCTAGGTGAATAGGAAGTCCTTGTATATTATGTACAGTGTGTGTTTGCTTTTCCTGGTCTTTGTTTTGTTGTTTTCCTTTCCTTGTTTTTGTGTGTTGCCTTCTAGTATTGTTTTGCCTTTGACTCTTTTTCCCAATGGATAAGGAAATGGTCTTCTTCCCCAAATTTTTCTTGATTCTTGTCTTGCCTTGTTCCTATGATCTAGTCAAGTCATCCCCAGAAAGAGCCAATTGTTGTCCCCTAAAAATTCCCCTCTTTTGAAAGGTTTAAAATTTGAAAATTTTTAGTTGGAACCCTTTGGAAGTGTTTTGGTAAAGAGGAAATTTGAAGAGATAGTTAAAATTCCGTTTGTTTGGCGTCATTTTACTAACTTGCAATCATGAGACATTTTTTCCCTCATGTCCCAAGTTCTAGCGGGCCTTTTGTTCACCGATCAGCCGATTCTCTCGCAAGTTCTTATCTGTCACAAATTTTTGAGCTTTTTCGCACATCTATCCCAAGTTTTCCCGAGCTTCCTATTCCTCAATTCCCGCATTGCCCGCATCGACCACATTGGATGAATTGGGTCTTCGCATCCTTCGCATTTCTATATCCCTAGACCGCTCGTGCTCTTTTGGCCCACACCACCCACATCAACCAAATCAGGTCTTCGTGTCCTTCACTATTCTACGTCCCTGGACCACCCGTACTCTTTTGGCCCACATTCTCCGCATCGCCCACATTAGCCAAATCAGTTTTCCACGTCCCACATGTCCCAATGTCTCATGCAAGATCCGAGCTATTTTTTCCACTTTTCCAGCATTTCACCTTTTTGAGTCGATGCAAGGTGTATTTAATGCACATTTATGATCTTATCTCTCCTAAATAGCTATTTAAAGGGACCACCATCTATGCATTTGTCACATTTCTTGCTCGTTATTTCTTTCCCGCATTCTTGTAATTGAGTCATTTGTTCATCTTCCTGTATCCCTTTGCATTTTTATCATGAATATGTTCTTTGAAGGCCGTTCCTCTATGCACTATAAAAATGAAGATCAAGTTTCAAGGGCACGAGCATCTGTCACCTCTGGAGATCTTTGTACCTAATATTGAGATAGTGAAGTTCGACACTTGGATTTTAATGATTTCTGGGGTAGGTTAACATGTGACAACCCTGCTCCCATGGCCCAAATGATCAATGACAGTGGAATCGCATATGCTCCGGGTTTCACATCTCTACAAAGGTGTCAACACCGTGCTTTCTTGTGGAGCTCATTACCATTATTGTTGCCCTACGCATTCCTGAAACAAAAGACTCTATTGTTCTCACTCTCACTCAAGCTCAAGCTCTGTTTGATCAGAAAGTGATAAATATAAGGCTCAAGTAGCTAAGTCATGGCTAAAGTGCCCTAAGAAGGGAGTGTCCCGACTCTCTAAGGCATTATTCAGGGTTGATTTTAATGAGGAACTATCATATTTCATCACTCTACTTGCCCAGATTATGGGAATGCCCTCTACCAACGACTTCCATTTTTGGATGTGTCCTTTCATAAGCATCATCTGTGAGGGTAAGAAAAACATAAATTGGGCCGAGATTATCTGTGGGAACCTGACTGAACAATTGTCAAATGTTTAGCAGACCAAAAAATTCTACATGACCTCCTACCTCATGTACACCTTGGTAGCATCTCGCAAGTGGTTTGGCTTCACTTTCATTGAAGGCAAGAAGAATGAACCCATCTATGCATATTGCCCTCAATTTACCCTCAAAGACAATAATCATAATTTCATAAGGGTAAATGATGCCTTCACCATGTACATTGTGAGACTCTTGGAGGGTGACACTACCAGAAGATTCTTTGATGAGGCTAAGGCCTTGATAACCAAGTATGGGGCTTTCTTCATTCAGTTTAGAAGGTTCTCATACATCAGTGGCTTGTTTTGAAAGTACACCTCTCAAGCTTCCCATGTTTTGTAATGACAAAATGGCTCTGGTTGAGGTGTGTAGGTAATTGGAAAAACTTCATAGAACCTGTAGAGATAAGAAGATTACAGACTTCATTTCCCTATCACCTTGGGGAATTATACATGCAAGACAACTCTAGATGCCCAAAATATAGAAAGGGCTATTGCTCCTCTTACTGTTCATTTCTTCAGGCCCAGGACTTGTTTTGATATGAAGAAATTCATTTATCATAATCTCAGAATAACCTATCATTACCGTCCCGACACCGATGATTTTGAAGCCAGGAGGAGGAATTTTGGCAGATTATCTCTATAACATATCATATACCTCAACCTCTACCAGGTGCCTAAAGGTCTTAAAGATGATGATGAAGATTTACAATCCTATGAGTATGAGAGATCCATCAAGCATACTCCTCTAGAAACCTTGAATTGGTATGTAAAGGAGAGAGATGATTTGAGTGAGATAATTTCCCCTGTCATCATCAAAACTAAGGTTTGGTTTGACAGAAAAGTTCATGAATTTAGGAGGAGCTAGGGTAGATATTCTTCAAGAGAAACTTCCACACCTGGGAAGGAAGTACATACACCTAGTACTGAGGTACTTGAGAAAACTCCTCCTTCTTCCTCAATGAAAGAGCCTAAATTGTCTACTTCTTCCACTCAAGTGTATCAGAAGAAGGTCAAAGAGGTTAAGCAAGAACCAATCAAGGAAAATACTCTTCTGGAACAATCAAAATTTCCTGTTTGGTCGAAGAACATTATTGTTCTAAGTGATAATGAGGATGATGAGATGATAGAACCAAGAAACCCCTGAACCACTACTGAGATGGAGAAGGAAGGATCAAGAACTAAACCTCCAAGTTTAACAGACTCCTCTACAAAGGAAATTCTTGAGGTTCCATGCACTTCCCCACTGGAGGAAATAGTAGTTCAGACTCTAAGTGCCATGAGTTCTCTTGCACTTGGACCCCTTGACTCCTCCATTTCTTCTTCTTCCTTTTCTTGGGTGCAGCCCCTAGTAGACAACAGAAAAGAAAATATTCTTCTCGATTAACCAGGTCTGATTTTGATGTTGTGGCAGCTCTACTTGGTATCACCCTCATCCTCCATCAAAAAAATAAAAGACTACTTAAATATTGGTATTTGATGCTCAAGGTCAAGATTTTCTAGAGGTTGTCAGACCTAGGGCGATAAAGAGGAGAAGGATCTTTTGGTCTCTGACTTGGAGCTTTCCAAGATTCCACTGGGAGAATCTACACCTAAGATTGAGGTTCATAACCTTTGGGAAACTGTAACTAAAGTTATTGAACGGGTTGAGAAAGGAAAGAAAACCATGGAGCAGTTGGAAGAATAGAACTAAGTTCTTTCCAAATTTATCAGATCATTATTGACAAAAGATAAAGTTTTGGATCCAACTCCATTGGCTACTCTCCCACCTCCCATGGTTCTCACCAAGATGAGGTTCAAAGCATCAAATACATACATAAGTATTCTACTTATGGGAAGGCTGTTGAGGCCATGGTGGATGATATGATTATAGCAAGTTTGAATTTCATTGAGGAAGCCTTCAAAACCAATGAGAAGGTGATCAATTTGTAGCAGAAACTCACTTCCTCAATCAAAGCCATGGACAAGGAGCTGAAGGTATGGAGTGGATGTATTGCAAACCTCCGTCTAATGGGCCAAACCGATGAGAAGATCCTATTGGACAACAATGTGTTTGATGATGCCAAGAATAACTTGTCAAGGACATGGATCTTCAGCATTGAGTGGAAGATAAAGGTTCTAGAGGAAGCGTTAGGAGAATTGAAGAATGTATGGAAAAAAGGAGAATACAAAAGATTTCCCTTCTTGTTTTCATCTGCATCATTTTATTCTCCCGTAAGACTAAAAGTTTGTGAATCATTATCTATTACATTAAGAAGCTTTGTATTCTTATGGATGTTATTTCTGGAACTTTGTGTCTATGAAATTATATCTGATTGTTTTAATATGAATGATTTTGTTCTATATATTGTCCTTGCTCAACATTTATAAGGAACTATTTTTCTATCTATACTTCCTGAAAGTGCTATTCTACCTTTTCCCTTCCTTAGTTCTTCTGTTCTTTTGTATTGATAATCTGTCTTGGCATTAAAACACTTTCATGATATCAGAGTTCCTCATCAGAGTAGATAGTTGTACATTTGTAAATAGTTTGGCTGTTTTCTTTCAATAAGGGAACCTCACCCATTAAAGAGGAGGGACTTTATGTCCCTGACTGTTTCTTTCATTAAATTCCTATTTGACAACCAACAGTTTTTGGCGACTCTACTGGGGATTCATTTTAACGAATTCCAGTTTCAAAAGAACAATTTCTTGATCATTTCTGATCTGCGACTCTAAGATTTACTCGTGGAAGAAGGGCTCTTGGAATTGAAGATTCACAATTTCAACTCCTGGAGTAGAAAGGCTTTCCCCTTCCTTCAACAAGGAGAGATAGAAGGACTCATTCTACAAGCACACCACTTGTTGAAGATAGAGCTTCTAGGAGTTGTGTCCCTCAAGAATAACTTAGCCCTAATCTTCATGCTTTAGTTCTTGTTGGCTTTTTAGTTCCATTACCTTGGTACCAACAAGTTGGTCCTCTTGCCCTTCCTCAACCTTTGCATGAGTTACCTAGGGGTATTAGAAAGAAATTTCCCAAGTTCAGAGGAGATGGAAAGGTACATCCTGATGAACACATTACAACCTTCATAGTTGCATGTGGAGTCCTTAGAGTTGAACATGAGGATGTCTCTGTGAGGCTTTTTGTGGAGAATTTGTAGGACAATGTAGAAGATTGGTTTTATCATCTCCCTGATGGGGCCATCACTGATTAGACTACCATGAGAACTAGATTTAAAAATCATTTCAAACCTGCTGAAGATGTGCATGCTTTGCTAGCCTAGATTTCTCAAATCAAGAAAGAACCACAAGATCCCATGAGAGAATTTATGGCCAAGTTCAATAAGCTGATTAACAAGATCCCACAAGACACTCACCTGTGGATCAAATTCAAAAATATTTCTTCCTAAACACTCAATTTCCTGAAGTAAGCTATGCATTGAGGAGAGCCAATCTCGCAACTCTGGATGTTGATTAGAGATTGGCCATCAGTGTTGAGGATGACTTGAAAATGTCAGTAAATTGAAAAGAGATCCTTCCAAATCTAAAGCTTCTTCTTCCTCTTCCTCTACTCCTAGAGATAATGTAAATCAGTTAGTACAGAAGCTTGCTAATGACCTCATTGCCATCAAGAAACAATTGGCTCAGCATGCTCCTTATCAAGATGTTCCAAGGAGAAATTTTCAGCCTAGAAATCGTTTGCCTTCTTCTTAGAAAAGGTTGGCAATCGAAGGACCACCCATCAAGGTCCCTATTAATGCAACTTGTGAAGTTGAAGAACCTGATGATGAAGAAGTTAATGAATATTTTGAAGAACCTAAAGAAGAGGCTAATGAAGAACTGGAAGAACTCGATGGGTCTCGAGTTAATTTCCTCACCACTGAGGGTGTTGATGAGGAAGATGATTATGATGAAGTAGTGGCAGAGATGAACAGTGAGTCATATGTTGTTATGACTCGGGAGTAGACAAATAAGAAAGAAAAAGTGATGCATCCCGCTAAAAATTCTAAGGATCCTCCCACGACAATTCCAAAGATTGCAAGAAGAGGATATCCTATTCCCACTACATCCATGCAAAAGGTGATTTCTGCTAATTATTCTACTCCTGCTTCTAAAAATTCTTTTTCTCTAGTTCCAAACCTTATAAGCCTAGGATTCCTAGTGATTATAGCCCATCCATCTCTGGATCTTTTGATATCATTGACCACCTCAAGAAAAAAAAATCTAGATTTCTGAAGCTGAGTTTTATCAAACTCATCCAAAATCCTTTGCCAAAATGGTCAACTTTGTCAATTCCCATTCAAAAACTTCATCCAACACTTCTAAAGGTATTTTTTCTACTCCCTCTTCCACATCCCAATCAAATATTGTGGCTGTAGTCACCTCACAAAATGTGAAAAGTGAACCATTCTATGTAACCCTCCTCATAGTTGGCCATAAGTTTAGCAGAACTGTGTCATAGACTCGGGAGTGTCGAAAAATGTCATGCCTCGCTAAAGTGGCTCATGATCTCGGGTCTTACCCTCACATGCACTTATGGTTCTTGCTATTCCATGGAGAGTAGGGAGGTGCCTTTGGTCAGAAGAATTAAGGATGCACAAGTAGCTTTTGCTGCTTTACCAAAGAAGAAGGTTTTAGCTACTATTTTGGTAGCTGATATTCCTCCTTCATATGGTATGTTACTTGAGTAGAAATTTTTGTAAGGATGTGGGAGGATAAATTCAAATGGATTGGTCACATGCCCTTATACCAATCAATGGAAAGATGAAGAAGTTATTGCCCGAGAAACAATCTGAATATATTGTGTAAAAGACAGATGATCCCAAGGCACAAATACTTTATGAAGATATTGGGCATGGAAACTACATGATCATGTCTCAAGATGAGGTGGAATGTCCTAAAGTAGTGCCCCATGATCCTAATAGAATTTAGAATTTGGAATTTGACGAAAGTTGTTCTTCAGATTGGTTCTAGGGTTGGTGTGGTATTGATATCTCTAGAAGGAAAGATTCATCCTTTCTCCTTCAAGCTACAGTTTGAAAATACAAATAACACAATAGAGTATGAAGCTCTCATCCTTGGACTAAATGCAGCAAAAGAAAGAGGTGTGAAGAACCTCCTAGCTCGTGGAGATGTGAAACTGGTTGTCAAGCAAGTCAGAGATATTTTCCAAGTAAAGAATAGAAGGTTAAAGCACTATAGGAATCTGTTCGGGATTCTATTGAATTCTTTGATGCCTTCTCTATCAAAGCAGTGCCAAGGGAGAAGAACACCAGGGCTGAATCCTTAGCTATTTCAGGGTCTTTGTTGATACCTCATCCTGATTTTTCTCAAGACAAATTCACCATTGAAATGATCCATAGACCAAGCGTACCGGATAATGCAAACAACTGCAAGTTTTCAATGATGATCAACATTTTCTCTCTTTCCGGAACTTAAGGATAACTTTGATCAATTGTATTTTGAGGGAAGTGGCAATATTCCTCAAGAGAGTGTCTCTTCCAATGAGGAAGGTGTCAAAGAGGAGATGGATCAAGAGGGATGCATCAAACTAAAAGGCAACAAGATCCCTAAAGGACTGGTGAGTTTGGAGGAATTGTTTGATAAACATGACAGGTATGTCAAGTCCAAAGCTTCCAAAGGATCTCAACAATCTGCTGAATATGAAAAGATTAATATTGGGAACTCTACTGAACCCAAAATGGTGAATATTGGAAAGTGTTGTACCCATGAGGAGAAGAAGAAGGTGGTGGATCTTTTGAAGAGGTACGTTGATGTCCTTGCTTATTCTTATGATGATCTAAAAGCTTTTCAGCTAAAATAAATGCAACATTTCATTCCCCTCAAACCTAGGGATTAAGCCTTTCAAGAAGAAGCAAAGGTAGTACAATCCAAATATTGCTGACACTATTTTCCAAGAGATATAGAAGTTGTTGAAAGCCAAGATTATCTTCCCCATTCATCATTCAACATGGATTGCTAATATTGTGCCTATTAGGAAGAAAAATGGTGAGATTTGGATCTATGTTGATTTCAGGAATCTGAATCAAGATTCTTTGAAAGATAACTACCCCTACCCATGATGGACCAGGTGTTGCAAGTTATTACAGGTGCAGAGATGTTGTCCATGCTTGATGGTTTCTCAGGATATAACCAAGTGGAATTTAATACTACAGATCAGCACAAGATTGCCTTTACCACTCCTTAGGGTACTTTTGCCTACAAGAGGATGCCCTTTGGTCTCATTAATGTTGGTGCCACCTTTTAGAGAGAAATGGATTTGGATTTTGGGGGTTTGAAAGGAAAATGTATTGTTATGTATCTAGATGATTTAACTGTGTTTTCCAAAACTAGGGCAGATCACTTTCAGCACCTTGAAACAGTCCTCTTGAAATGCAGAGAACATGGAGTCTCTCTAAATCCCAAGAAATCTGTATTTTGTGTCATAGAGGGAAAGTTATTGGGTCATGTTGTCTCCAAAGAAGGAATCAAAATTGATCTTGAACAAGTTCAAGCCATCCAATAGATTCCTCTTCCCACAAGCAAAAAGGGAGTGCACTCTTTCTTTGGTAAGATCAACTTCCTGAGAAGATTCATCCTTGATTTTATAGAGATGACTTTGAACATTTCCCAAATGATGAAGGGAAAGAAGACGTTTGGTTGGTCTTCTGAAGGAAAAGAAGCATTTAAAGGCATTAAGAAAGCCATTGCTAAGACTCCTATCTTAGCATGTCTAGATTTTAGCAAAGATTTTATTATCTATTGCTATGCCACAAAGAGTACCTTGGCTGTTGTGTTGACTCAGAAAGATTCTAAAGATCATGAGCTCCCAATTTCATTCATGAGTTATATTCTGAAAACTCATGAGTTGAAGTACACTATGATGGAGAAACATGCTTTTGTAGTAGTTAAAGTTGTTAAGCAATTTCAATTTTACATTCTTAACTCTCATTCTATTGTGCTTGTGCTCGATACGACTATTAAGTCTATTCTTACACAACAGAGTTTGGAACCAAGAGAGGAAATTGGGTAGCAAAGGTTCAGGAGTATGATCTCGACATCAGACCAATGAAACTTGTTTGGGGTAAAGGCCTGTGTGAACTCATTGCTGAAGGAGCTAGTCATGAAACACCTCGGATGAAGTTGATGTCCCTATTGTTTTGTTCCTCAGTTTGACTGATGAATGGTATGCTGATATTTCTCACTTCCTCACCTATGGTGAGTGTTCATCTCACTTAACTACCAAAGAAAAGAGATCCATCAAGTTAAGGTCAGCATAGTACATGTTGTGGGAGAATGCTTTGTTCAAACGAGGAATGGATGGAAGATTCTTGAAGTGTGTTGACAAAGTACAACAAAAGAAGTTGTTTTCAGCCTTTCATGATCAAGCTTGTGGGGGTCATTTCTCATCCGTTGTCACTGCTCAAAAATTCTTTGTGCAGGATACTATTGGCCTACTTTGTTTAAGGATGCATCAAGGTGGGTCGACAAATGTGAAGCTTGTCAAACCTTTGTGGGAAGACCTAAGTTGGCTTCTTTGCCACTTAATCCAGTTGTGATTGAAGAACCCTTTCAACAATGGGGTTTAGATTTCATTGGAACACTTAACCCATCTTCAAGTGTAGGACATACTCATGTGTTGACTGCCACAGATTATTTCACTAAGTGGGTAGAAGCCATCCCAGTTAAAAGTACTACTTCAGAGGTAGTATGTAATTTCATCAAAGAAAACATCTTGATAAGGTTTGGAGTACCAAACAAGATCGTGACTGATAATGCTTCAAATTTTTATTCTACTGAGATGATGGATTTCTACTATGGGTATGGGATTTCCCTCACTCATTCTTCAAATTACTATCCTCAAGGGAATGGATAGGAAGAATCAACAAACAAGAATTTGGTGACCATTGTAAGAAATATTGTAAATGAATCTCAGAGAAACTAGCACAAGAATCTCTATGATGCTCTCTGGGAAGATAGGCTTACACCTAGAAGAGCAATTGGGATGTCCCCTTTTCAAGTGGTGTATGGTGTGGAATCTCAACTACCGGTGATAGTGGAACTACCAGCTTTGCATTTGATGAAAGCTATTGAAGATCGCAGTTTCAGTGACTCTTTGGATAAGAGGATCATGTATCTCCATAAGCTAGATGAAGACAAGTTGTAGGTTTTTAATAGGATCTCTACTCATCAACAGAAGGTTAAATCTTTATTTGACAAGAAAACCAGATCCAAAGAGTTCAAAGTTGGAGACATTGTTTTTCTATGGGACAAAAGACATGAACCTCAAGGAAGCCATGGTAAGTTTGACTCTCTTTGGCTTGGTCCTTTCGTAACTGTGCACTTTGGCTGGTGAAAATTCTTTCTATCTTGATTACATGGATGGATCTTCTCTCCCACTTCCTTATAGTGGGCAGTACCTGAAATTGTTCAAATCCTAGGTGAATAGGAAGTCCTTTGTATATTATGTACAAGTGTGTGTTTGCTTTTCCTGGTCTTTGTTTTGTTTTTTTCCTTTCCTTGTTTTTGTGTGTTACCTTCTATATTATTTTTCCTTTGACTCTTTTCCTAATGGATAAGGCACTTTGGTCTTATTCCCAGAGTTTTTCTTGATTCTTTTCTTTCCTTGTTCTTGTGATCTAGTCAAATCATCCCCGAGAAAGCTACTATTGTCCCCTCAAAATTCCCCTCTTTTGAAAGTTGAAAATTTGAAAATTTTGAGTTGGAACCCTTTGGAAGTGTTTTGGTAAAGAGGAAATTTGAAGAGATGGTGAAATTTCCTTTTTTGGAGTCATTTTAGTAACTTGCGGGTTTGTCAGACATTTTTTTCCTCATGTCCCAAGTTCCAGTGGGCCTTTTGTTCACCAATCGGCTGATTCTCCCATAAGTTCTTGTCAGCGATTTTTCACATTTTTTTCGGCCCATCTATCCCAAGTTCACTTGGGCTTCCTGTTCCCTGATTCCCCGCATCGCCCGCATCGACCGAATTGGGTCTTCACGTCCTTCACATTTCGTATCCTCGGAGTTCCTATGCTCTTTTGGTCCACACCGCCCGCATCGGCCATATCGGGTCTTCGCGTCCCATCACGTTTTGTATCCCCGACCACATGTGCTATTTTTGGCTACATTCCCGCATCACTCGCATCAACCAAATTAAATTTTTGTGTCCCACATGTCCCAATGTCCCATGGACCGTCCAGGCTAGTTTTTTCCACTTTTCCCGCATTTCACCTTTTTGAGTCGGTGCAAGGTGTATTTAATGTGCATTTATGATCTTCTCTCTCCTAAACGACTATTTAAAGGGACCACCATCTATGCATTTGTCACATTGCTTGCTCACTATTTCTTGCCCGCATTCTTACAATTGAGTCATTTGTTCATCTTCATGTATCCCTTTGCATTTTTATCCTAATCTGTTCTTTGAAGGTTGTTCCTCTGTGCACTGTAAAAATGAAGATCAAGTTTCAAGGGCACAAGCATCTGTCACCTCTAGAGACCTCTGTACCTAATATTGGGGATAGTGAAGTTCGACACTTGGATTTTGATGATTTCTGGGGTAGGTTAACATGCAACAACCCTGCTCCCATGGCCCAAATGATCAATGACAGTGGAATCACATATGCTATGGTTTTCCCATCTCTATGCAATGTGCCGACACCGTGCTTGCCTATGGATCTCATTTCAATCTAGATACCAAGGAGGTTGTTAATGTGCATGGAGAATTGATTACAAAACTAGATGCTGCCACCATCGCCGCTACCCTACACATTCCTAAAATAGAATACTCGATTTTTCTCACTCTCACTCAAACTCGACTCTATTTTATCGTGACATCGATAAATATAAGGCTCAGGTAGCTAATTCATGGCTAAAGTGCCCTAAGAAGGGAGCATCCTGACTCTCTAAGGCATTATTCAAGGTTGATTTTAATGAGGAACTATTAGATTTCATCACTTTTATCACCTAGATTATGGGAATTCCCTCTACCAATGACTTCCATTTTTGGATGTGTCCTTTCATAAGCATCATCCGAGGGTAAGAAAAACATAAATTGGGCCAAGATTATCTAGGAACTTGACTGAACAATTGTCAAATGTTCATTAGACCAAAAAATTCTACATGACCTCCTACCTCATGTACACCTTGGCAGATCTCATGAGTGCTTTGGCTTCACTTTCATTGAAGGAAAGAAGAATGAACCCATCTATGCATATTGCCTTCAATTTACCCTCAAAGATAGTAATCATAATTTCAAAAGGGTAAATGATGCATTTACCATGTACATTGTGAGACTCTTGGAGGGTGACACCGCGCCGAAGATTCTCCGATGAGGCTAAGGCCTTGATAACCAAGTATGAGGCTTTCTTCATTCGCCTTCAAGGTTCTCATACATCAGATTGGCTTGTTTTAAAAGTACACCTCTCAAGCTTCCCATGTTCTATAATGAAAAAATGGCTCTGGTTGAGGTGTGCAGACAATTGGACAAACTCCATAGAACCTACAGAGACAAGAAGATTACAAGACTTCGTTTCCCTATCACCTTGGGGAATTATACATGCAAGACAGCTCTAGATGACCAAAATATAGAAATGGCTATTACTCCTCTTACTGCTCATTTCTTCATGCCCAGGACTTGTTTTGATATGGAGAAATTCATTGATCAAAATCTCAGAATAACCTATCATCACCGTCCTGACACTGAGGATTACTAGGTTGATTCTACTAATGATTTTGAAGCCAGGAGGAGGAATTTTGGCAGATTGTCTCTGCAATAGATCATAGACCTCAACCTCTACCATGTTCCTAAAGGTATTAAAGATGATGATGAAGATTTGCAATCCTATGAGTACGAGAGATCCATCAAGCATACTCCTCTAGAAACCCTGAATTGGTATGTAAAGGAGAGAGATGATTTGAGTGAGGTAATTTCCCCTATCATTGTCAAAACTAAGGTTTGGTTTGAGAAAAGTTTTGTGAATTTAGGAGGATCCAGGGTAGATCTTCTTCAAGAGAAACTTCCACACCTAGGAAGGAATTACATACACCCAATATTGAGGTACTTGAAAAAACTCCTCCTTCCACTCAAGTGTATCAGAAGAAGGTCAAAGAGGTTAAGCAAGAACCAATCGAGGAAGAGACTCTTCTAGAGCACTCAGAATTTCCTGTTGGGCCAAAGAACATTATTGTTCTAAGTGAGAATGAGGATGATGAGATGAAAGAACTAGAAGAAACCCCTGGAACCACTGTTGAGATGGAGAAGGAAGGATCAAGAACTGAACCTCCAAGTTTAACAAACTCCTCTACAAAGGAAATTCTTGAGGTTCCATGCACTTCCCCACTGGAGGAAACAATAGTTCAGACTCTGAGTGCCATGAGTTCTCTTGCACTCGACCCCTTGACTCCTTCGTTTCTTCTTCTTCCTTTTCCTAGGTGCAGCCCCTAGTAGACAATAGGAAAAGAAAGTCTTCTTCCCGATTAACCGGGCCTAATTTTGATGTTGTGGCAGCTCTGCTTGGTACTACCCCTCCTCCAAAGAAAGAAAGCAAATACTACTTCAAGATTGGTATTTGATGCTCAAGGTTAGTAGTTTCTAGAGGTTGTCATACCTAGGGTAGATAAAGAGGAGAAGGATCTTTTAATCTCTGACTTGGAGCTTTCCAAGATTCCACTGGGAGAATCTACACCTGAGAGTGAGGTTCATAACCTTCGAGAAACTGTCACTAAGGTTATTGAATGGGTTGAGAAAGGAAAGAAAACCATGGAGTAGTTGGAAGAATAGAACCAAGTTCTTTCCAACTTTATTAGATCATTATTGACAAAAGATAAATTTTTGGATCTAGCTCCATTGGCTACTCTCCCACCTCCCATGGTTCTCAGTCAAGATGAGGTTCAAAGCATCAAATACATACATAAGTATTCTACTTATGGGAAGGTTGTTGAGGCCATGGTGGATGATATGATTATAGCAGGTTTGAATTTCATTGAGGAAGCCTTCAAAACCAATGAGAAGGTGATCAATTTGCATCGAAACTCACTTCCTCAATCAAAGCTATGGACAAGGAGCTGAAGGTCCGGTGGATGCATTGTAGACCTCCGTCTAATGGGCCAAACCGATGAGAAGATCCTGTTGGCCAACAATGTGTTTGATGACGCCAAGAATAACTTGTCAAGGACATGGATCTTCAAAGATTGAGTGGAAGATAAAGGATCCGGAGGAAGCGTTAGGAGAATTGAAGAATGGAGGGGATGTGGGATGGGGATGGATGCCTCCGATCAGATATATTAGATAGGGCTGGATGGATCTGTGTGGATGGATAGGTGTGGATGGCCCTGAACTATCTTATCTTAAAAAAACACCCATCCCATCCCTATATATATTAGATAGGGTTCACCCGACCCCATCTATTCTGGATGGGGATGGATCCGAGAGGATGGCGATGGTGGATGGATGCCCGAGAAAGATAAGGGACCAGATAGAGTGGCTAGAGGGGGGTGGGGATGGATAGGTAGGTGGGTGGTAGGTGGGTATGGATAGGTGTATCCGTGGATGATCATGTCGATCTATGGGGGATCATTTACTTAGATAATCTCCACGTGGTTCAAATGTTCATTCATCTCCAATCGGGCACTATGGAAAGATGTGAATCATGAGATCTCATTCTGACCTCGATTTATAAAATTGCCTTATGCCATATGTATTTATTACTTAAGAGACATGGTCAAAGCTAGGACTTGACTCTAGATTATATTATATAGTATAGTAGGCCAACATATACCATGTGAATGAAGAAGGGGAGAGGGCTTGTGGTACTTATTTTTACCCTTCTCGAATGAAGAAGGGGAAGAAGGGATGGAGGTCCTCATACGGACGGATACAATGGAATGGGTACTCGCCCAGTAGTACAAGCAAAAATTTATGAAAGAATAGATGGTATTTGAGCTTTTCTACCATATATATTGTTCCTCACTATTTATAAGTTTTATAGAAATTAATTTATAGGTTCTATAGAATAGAAATTAGAAATGCCCCGCCCCCCCCCTCCATATAGATGGGGGAGATAGGCAGATAGGGGTCCTCGGCCTCCCCATATCTATATCTAGATAGGCCCCGGGGCCTCCCCATCCAGATATATAGGGGAGGGGCGGGGGCCCCTAACTCTATGGGCCTCCTCCCCCTCCCCTTTTAGAAAGTAGAGGCTCCCTTGTTATGACCCCCATATAATAGAGGGGATCCTTGGTGGGCATCCACCGATTGTTATAGAATATAGATTTATCCACACACATATATGTATATAGAGAGAGAATTCGGTCATCACCATATATAAATAGGGGCCCACACCCTCTATATAGATGGGGGAGAGGGGAGTCTAGATAGGTCTTTCGGGATCTCCTCTTTGTTTTTTTGGAGAAGACTATAGATGAGATAGTCGTCACTCACCTGGGAGAGAAGTGACCCCAATCTCAAATCCCATCTATAAATAGATGATGGATCTAAGCAAGTGGGATATCTATGTTATGAGTGACCTCTTTACATAGTTTAGAGATAACTTGTGCATGCGATGTGAATCTCGAAGTCAAGAATGGTTTGAAGGTTGGGGACCATAGAATATGCTCCCTTTCTATCTATATATGGAGATAGATGAGGTGTGTGGGAGATTCATTTTTGGGTGACCTCATTGCACGGTTCAGAGAGCACTTGTGCATGCGATGTGAAGCTCGAAGTCAGGAACGGTCCGAAGGTTGGGGACCATAGAATATGCTCCCTTTATATCTATATATGGCGATAGATGAGGTGTGAGCATTGAAAAAGAGTAGAGTTCAAGGCACCCGAACTTTATATGGGGATATAGATGCATTGTCTCCTATCTATACTCCTCTCTCTCCCGTATATAGGGGAGGGGACTCTATATGGTTCTCCCTTATCTACCCATATAAAAAGAGTGAGCCACCATCAAGGTAGAGCCTTGTGTATTATATCCCATCTATATAGAGGGCCTTGATCTTCTATATCTTCTAGATCAAGGACCGTCCCTTGAAACTATATATTTAGAGTGTGATGGGAACTCACCCGCCCTAGTAGAGGATCTTTATACCTTTCCTTTCAAATAGATTTGTTTCATGGGGCAGGTGAGTGGTTCACATAATGAACCACTTGATTTATGATTGCAACAATCGACGGCCCGTAATCTTTATATATGTACTCACCCACCCCTATAGAGATATCTATAGGGTGAGAGGGGCAAGGAGCCTTATAAATCTATCTGTCACTAGGGTCATTACATTAATTCCATATTTGTAACCATTTTTCTTATATATGTATACCCTCCCTAGATTCTATATGATATGGGAGAGAGAAAAATTACACTTGCCTATATAGAATCAGATAGGGGTGGAGGGGGCTTTCCACATAACCTATCTAAGGGTTGGGGAAGGGGTTTGGGAAACCTATATATCTAGAGGGGTCATAGAATTTATGTGTGCGCCCCTACCCTATAGATATAGGCCACCCTCTCTCTATCGAGAGGATAAAGGGGGCTTGGTGGGGAGGCCCATATAGATAGGGGAGAGGGATATGGGAAGAATGGATCATCAAATAGATAGCCCTATATATACATATATACACAAAAACACACACACATACATATATATACAACACATACACACACACACACACACACACACACACACACACACACACACACACACACACACACACACACACACACACACACACACACACACATATATATGTACACTCACACACATAGACCCCACCTCTCTTCTTCGGATAGAGGAGAGAGGGGGTCGAGTGCATGAATGCTAATCATAACTTCTAATATAGATATAGATAGATCGACCATATATAGGTGTCTTCCTATATAGATATGATATTGGGCCATAAATGACCTTCGGACCCGGCAATTCTGTCGTTGACCCTATTCACGTTCCTATGATGGCCCAGGAACACGCTCATTCCTCAGCCGTAGAGAAACTTCTGAATTGCGAGGTACCATTACGGGCTCAATATATACGAGTGTTATTTCGCGAAATCACTCGAATTTTGAATCATTTACTTGCTTCAACCACTCATGCCATGGATGTGGGAGCATTAACCCCGTTCCTGTGGGCTTTTGAGGAGCGGGAGAAATTGTCGGAATTCTATGAGAGAGTCCCGAGAGAGAGAAAATGCATGCTAGCTACATACAACCAGGTGGAGTGGTAAAAGATTTTCCTCTTAGCTTATGCCAAGATATTTATGACTTTATACAATAATTTTCTTGTTTTGTTGATGAATCATATGATACGATAATTAGAAACTATGTATGGAAACAACGATTAGTGGATATTGGTACTGTCACTGCACAGCAGGCCAAGGATTGGGGATTTAGTGGTGTAATGCCAAGAGGTTCGGGAGTATGCTGGGATTTGAGAAAAGCAGCACCTCACGATGCCCATGACCAATTGGATTTTGACGTACCAGTGGGTACCAGGGGAGATTGCTATGATCGCTACTGTCTCCGCATCGAAGAGATGCGACAGAGTCTGAGAATCATTGTGCAATGTCCTAATCGAATGCCTGGTGGCATGCTGAAAGCCGATGATCGTAAGCTATGTCCCCCATCACGATGCCAAATGAAACTCCCCATGGAATCCTCAATCCACCATTTCGAACTCTATACAGAGGGTTTTTCCGTACCAGCTTCTTCTACCTATACCGCAGTTGAAGCACCTAAAGGAGAATTTGGTGTGTTTCTGGTCAGTAATGGGAGCAATCGCCCCTATCGTCGTAGAACAAGAGCACCTGGCTTTGCCCATTCACAAGGACCTGATTCTATGTCCAAGCATCACATGCCAGCAGATGTGGTCACCACCACCGGTACTCAAGATATTGTGTTTGGGGAGGTAGATAGATAGGGAGAGGACAGTTGGTTGCTCACCCTAGCTTCATTGCGAGCCAGGAACAACTGCCATATAGAACTATAGGGTACCCGGTGGGTCGAGGGAGGTAGATAGGTCGCTCGTGATTACACCACCATCATGCATCATGTTACGTATATAGTATGGTATGGCGTTACCATCACTATGGCATTGCCCCAACTAATATAGCTTTTCATTTCCAACTAATATAGCCACCCATCCCCCACCAATATATCCAGCTAACCACATCCAATATAGTAATCCATCCAACCAATATAGTATGACATTACCATCATTGTACCTTTATCTGGTATGGTGTTACCATTACCGTAGCACCACATATAATCAAATCGTGGGATTTTTAACATCTACCCCCATCCTCTATATCACATCTATATTAAAATAGGAGAGGAGGCTCCCATAGATAAGATAGTTCAGAGAGAGGGATCCCCTAGATTCTATGGAGGAGAATCCTCTCTTCCATATAAAGAGAGAGACGGGGGATAATTAGGGACCTCCCATAGATAGGTCCCCATATATCTCTATGAGTGAGAGAGGAGGGGGGCTACTATATGAAATACTATATGTCAATATTTCAAATTTGGGAGAGGGATTGATTTGAGTCTTTGTGTGAGATGTATCCAATAAGATTTGCATGTATAGTTATGGGAGGTTCAAGTTTATCGCATAGTGTGATGGCGAACCCCAGTTGTTATATAATCTATGGGTCGACTTGATTGACCCACTTCGATTAATTAGCTGAGATTTTGACTGAATATGAAATAAATTTGTTTGGTGCTCAATATGGAGGTTATGTTGTGGGGATTATATTTATTTTTTGAGGATGTTTATCCAAGATCACTCTAGTACCCTTTTAGGTGGCTATAAGAAGACCACCTATGGGTGGTCAATAGATTTCAACCAATCAAAAAAAATATTTTCCTATGTTCTCCGAGAGGACAAGACATCTATGGGAACCGATAGATTAATAGGCTACTCTCTCATCCTTATAGCTACATGAGGTCCCCCTATCTAGATATCTATCTATTTAGGGCACTCAGCTAATGAATAGGACAAAGGCCCCTATCTTGATCTTGGGAGCCTAGATCCAAGTAGAGGCCCTCAACTTCCTCATCCCGCTATATAGATTCATATTTTATACGCCCCCCATAAATAGATAGGGAGCCCAAGGTGTGAGCGATAGATCTAGATAATAACTAGAAGATATATGGGGTGGGGGCGCTCGGCCCCATATAGATATAAGGGCCCCAACCCAGAGGGGATCCATCTAGATATGGGGGCCCCTCGTATAACTCTATGGGGAACTCCCTCGGGTTCTATACATAGGGGTTAAATCCCTATCTATCCATGTGTACCTAGAGTTCTAAATTACTCCCTTCCCCTCTTCTATATCTTATCTTATTCCCTCTATAGAGAAGGGGGGCCCGCCCTATCTAATCTGAACGCCCATATAGAGAATAGATAGGGCCCCTATAGATCTATATGCCTATATATCCCCTCCATATGGGCCCTATCTATATCTCCCTATAACAGGATAATTTTAGCAGTGAATATTCGTAATATGGCGAAAATTTCATTTTAGGAAAATTTGAAAAGGCGAATTATTCGGAGTGGGTCGGTGTCCTGTTCGCCTAAAATATATAGTATATTTTTTTTGGGGGGTCGGCTTCGCCTTCATTTGAAAACATCTCCTATAAAAACCTATGTGATTCGCCAGGTAGTATACCTCAAGTAGCTTACCAAATTACCAATACTGTGAAATTTGAACTCGCATACCCTTGAGCACCAGAGATTCATATTACTGTTAGCCTGTGATTGTTGACGCGCGACAAATGAAGTGTTGACGCGCGACAAGGGCATTATTGACGTGCGAAAAGAGCAGATCGATGTGTGACAAGAGTCAGATCGACGCCGCGACAAGAGCCAGCATCGATGCGTGACAAGAGCCGATCGACGCGATAAGAAGAGCTATCTTATCGCGACAAGATCAGATTGACACGCGACAAGAGCTTTACTGACGCGCGACTTGGGCTAGGAAGTGACGCGCGACAGAGAAAGGGTTGACGCGCGACAGAAAGAAGTGTTGACGCGCGACTTGGGCAGAGTTGACGCGCGACCTCAGACAGTTCACGCGCGACAACACCTCAGAGACTGGACAGAGTCGCTTCTTGGTTCTTTTGCTGACGCAGGACTCTTTTCAGAATAATGGAAGGTGCCAGCTCAAAGAATACGAAGAAATCTCAGAAATCACTCTTCAAGTATTTTGGAAACTCTGCGGATACAGATATTGTAAATACCAATCATATAGATGCCACCAAAAAGAATCAGAATACTGACTGTGTGGAAGGTATTATTGAGGTGGACATGCATTCTACACAGTATCACAGTCAAACAAATGAAACCTACGATAATATGCCAGATCTTGAAGATATTATTCTGTTGGGGTGCAACCAGAAGTGTAGCTAGATATCACGATACAAACACTCAAAGAAAATGGAAGACAAAAATCAAAATCAAACTCTGTCCAAGAAAGAGGAAACCAGTGATTGTGATATTGCTCAAAATTCTACTCAAAAAGTAAAGCATTGAAAACGAATAAGAATATGTGGACCATTGCGGGACATACAAGTTTGATTGGGCAACTAAATTTCCATTTATTGAGCCTCGCATAAATCATCTAATTCTCAAGAAATCCCATGTGAATGTACATATACAATATGTACGTGGAAATTGGGAAAGCAACAAAAATGCAATCAAGCTGACACTATAGAAAAACATTGTGGAAAACAATATTTAACTGTAACGGGGGCAGATGGCCAAAAAATCAAAACACATAGGTGGAAAACTGAAAAGGAGTGCATGCATGTTAGATACGTAGCGAAATATGAGGCAGAGAGAAAAACACAGACATCTAGTTGGAAAAGGGAGGAATGATCACATCGCATATTGGTAAGATGAAAGAAACAAATCTACATGCAAAATTCATACAATTCTCTACTCTTTTTCAAATACTTAAAAAGGAAGAGCGATGTCGATTTCCTCGATTTCAAAGTTTTGTATCAATTTAATGGAATGTCAATGTACCTCACTCATTGGTCCGAGAGTAGTGGATGGGAAATGGCAAAATGCCTCTCGATGATAGAGAAGGAAGATTTGAAAGAGAATGTAAAAAAGAAAACTTTATCTCTCTTTCAATTGATGAAGTCACAATGCAATGACAACACCGCATGGGTATGTATCCACATCTATACATTAGAAAATCATATAAGGACACCTCATCTCATTGGGTGTTATGAAAATGGTTGAAAACTAAATGCTGAAAACCTAGATAAAATAGTTGTTTCTCATTTGAAAGATGTCACTGTGGTATGACTGATTATGAAATTGCTACGGTTGGTATGCGTTGAGCAGATGGTGCATCTGTCATGCAGGGTCACCAAACAGGGCTATGTGTTAGATTACAAACAACAATGGCCCCATATATGCTACCAATTCACTGTATGGCTCACAGAATGAATTTAGCATATAAAATGGTAAGCAACCATGAAAATGTTGCTAAATTAGAAGACATCATAAGAGAACTTCATGCCTATATGTCAAGCAGCCCAAAGCGTTTTCTCGAGTTCCAAAAATTTGCAATTGGAATTACATATGGCAAAAAACTTCTGAAGGATGTGGAGACTAGATGGATATCTTTGTATGAACCTGCATGCAAAGTTCGTGAGGAGTATCCTTCATTGGTTGGTTTCATGCACAAATACCATCATGAAGTTGATAGGGCAAGGGACCTGTTGTTCCGCTTAACTGATTTGGAGACATTGCTTACATTGGTTGGTATTCTTCCAATGTTAAAGGAGATCAATACACTGATGAAGCATGCACAGGGTAGATTAATCTATATTGTGGATTTTATACGGATGAGGAAAATGGTATGTCAAAGTCTTGATATATTGTATTGTTCCCAGGATAGTTTTGATGCACCTATTTTTGAAAATTGGAGAGATTTATTAGATCTTAAAAATCCTAACACCTTTTTGAGATTTAATATCCACGATCACCTATGCATCTCTGTTAATGGGAGGGAAATACCAATGCACATTTTGCAAAAACGTCAAGATATTACAGGATCGGAACGAGAAGATGTTCTCGTGACACGTAATTTGTTTGAGTCTGTGATAGTTGAAACCAGAATAAAGCTTAAAAAATTTCAGAAACCTTGTCATCGTAAATTAGGAACGTTTTCAGTAAAGATAAAATTCTCGAAGCCATGGGTGTGATGAATCCAATTTTTGGAATACGTAAGGTGGCGTGCGCAGACTTTTGTCAAGAAGCATTTCCATAAATCAATGGGTACAATAATGGAACAATTTACAAAGACGCGAGCTCAAGGGTATGGAAATCAAAGGTATATCAATGCCAATTTATTAAAGTTTCAAATCAACAAATTTTGCAACAACAATGAGGAACCAATATAGGAATTTAGATCAACCTTCTAAAAGTGGTGCTATTACAAGGTCATGGGCGAGGAATCTATCAAATTTCTATCTTACAAGAAGATATCGAATATTTCAGACTATATGAGTTATGCCGCACAATGATTTTGGGGTCTGTGGAGGATGAAAGGGTTTTCAAAGCATTGTCATTTATAAAATCAAAACGAGAAACAAAGTTGGATAAAAATCGAAAGTTGCATGAGGTGTTACGCTTCTCGATACTCCTCGAAACCTTTCGCTTGATGAGAGCAATTGCAGACCTGGAATTCCCTTTGCGAAAGAAGAGGTGTAAATAATACAGCTACAAGTACAAATATTCCCAACCTTGAGAGTGTAATTGGCTCTTCGTCACATTCTACGTAAAGACAACATCGACTTTGATGAAGCTATTGATAATGGATTGTTTCAACTTTAAGTAGGTATCTTCTTTATCTATCTTTTATTTTTATCATTAAAGATGTTACAGTCTATATACTAAAAATGTCGAGACAATTCACCCATCTATCTACTAATCCATTTCTCGTGTTGGAATTTTTTAAAACACGTATCTAGCTCATTACCAGTGGCAGTGATGATTTCAACTTTAAGCAGGTATCTTTTTCCCCTTAATCTTATTGTTTGTTTCTATTCATTTTTCGACGAGCAATTGCTCACTAGAATTCCCTTTGTGAAAGAAGAGGTGTAAATAATACAGCTACAAGTACAAATATTCCCAACCTTGAGTGTGTAATTGGCTCTTCGTCACATTCTACAGAAGACAACATCGACTTCGATGAAGCTATTGATAATGGATTGTTTCAACTTTAAGTAGGTATCTTCTTTATCTATCTTTTATCTTTATCATTAAAGATGTTACAGGTCTATATACTAAAAATGTCAGGCAATTAACCCATCTATCTACTAATCCATTTCTCGTGTTGGATTTTTTTAAAACAAAGATCTAGCTCATTACCAGTGGCAGTGATGATTTCAACTTTAAGCAGGTATCTTTTTCCCCTTAATCTTATTGTTTGTTACTATTCATTTTTTCAGCTATGGTTATAATTAAAGATGTTACAGGTGTATGTATTTACATTTAGTTAAATACAATCTTTTTATTTTTTGAAAACGTGGGTTGACATCCGTCCGAGGAAGTCACTTCTCGGGACTGACAATGTCAGGCAACTCACCCATCTATCTACTAATCAATTTTTTGTGTTGAATTTTTTAAGACAAAGATATAGCACATTACCGGTGATGATTTCAATTTTAAATAGGTATCTTCTTCAACATAATCTTATTGTTTGTTACTTTACATTTTTTCAGCTCTTGTTATCATTAAAGACGTTACAGGTCTAATTCTTTATATTTACATTTATTTAAAGATATTGTTGGTCTATATATTTAAAGATGTTGCTGGCACTTCTCAGGACTGACAATGTCAGGCAACTCACCCCTCCATCTACAATGTCATGTTACCCTTGATGATTGCAATACGCAAGAGGTAAGCTAAACCCTAGCATATTTGCAATTATGTTTAATTTCTTACCAGTGATGATTCTTTCTTGATTTCTTAGAATTATATTTAATTTATTTTTTATATGTGGAACAAGAAACATACATATAATTCATGATAATCAACATCTAATGCAATTAAAATTAAAGATTGTATGTAAATCCATATAATTAAATTAAAATACCATAAGTACATACACAATAGACAATAGTAGAAGTTTTCAAATTCATTATTTAATGTTTCCACAATAATAAAAGTTTCTAGTTTTCAAAACCCTCTTTTTCTTTATCCAATTCTACTCCTCTGCACTATTCCCCAATGGCTTCTTCCAGTGTGGTTGTACCTCTTTCCCAAACACTAGAAATCTCCATGCGACAGCAAATTTGGATCAGCTGCAGCGTATAAACTATCCCGTTGCCAATAATTTTTGTAACGACTAATAATCTCATTGATAAGAACCTTAGCCCTTCTATCCCATTCTATAAGCTGATTGATATGAGGAAGCATCTCCATCTTTCTCATCAACCCACACAAAATATTTTTTGTGCTTGTCCAGATCTATGAAATACTCCTTGCCCTCTTTATAAGTACTTGTGCCCAAACCGGGAACCCTGTATGGTCCAAGCAACAGGTGATACCTAATCAGCAAGTAAACAAAACCAGTAACTTGAAAACATATAAAGAGAAACCAAACTAGCATTACTTTGTTGCACTATATGGTCCAAATTGTTATCGATCCACTCAATGATTCTCTCCAAGCTTCATACTCATGAATTGTGTAGAAAGATAACACATTTCCATTTTTGTGAGTTGCCTACATCAACATGTGCCGGCATTAGACATGGAGATACATAACATCTCGGTGGCTTAGAAAACAAATATAAAAAGTCTCAAACACAACCAAATATATAGGGGAACATTTACGTAAACTAAACAAATATATACAAAGATCATGTACCTGTCTCACATTATCATCGATGGCCATATGTTAAAGATTTAATGTCATATATTATATCTTCCTCAGAGACCAAGATTTTCTTTCTATTTACTATCTCTTTATTCTCCATTTGTTGGTGAGTGGTAGCTTCCCAAAAAATAGATATTCCTGCCACCTGATAGGATAAAGATAACTAAAATAACAAAAAATTAAATTGGAAAGTGATGTCGAAACATGTCACAATACTACCAAATTCAGTATTCACATTTCCCTGATTCAAGGCACAAACACTTACAATGACTGCAAGAGCCTTGGCTGAGTCACCCTCCGTTAATATTAAAGTACATTGATCAGAATTCTTCCCCCCTGCTTGATTTGCTTCATCAGGTTTGGGAACATCAATTAATTTCCCCTTCTTGGTTCCATCAGTTTTCTTAAGATCTTTTTTTTGTTTAAACTTTTCCACTGCACTCATCAGGTACAAAGCTCATCTTAGGCACTAGCATTGCAAAAATTACATGTACTCAGAAATGCTACATATTAGACACCACGCCTGGATATATGGACATGGGCTAAAAATGTGAAACAGAATAAAAAATATGAATTAAAACGAGTTATACTTACAATCAACATGGAAACCAAACGTTGATTCGAGAAAATTCTTTTCTTCCACGAGTGTTGCCTTGGTTGTAACAATTGGTAAATTTTTGAACGGAAGGCCCGTAAAATGATGGATGTCATTTGCTTCGATACTGAATTGAAAAATTCGGCAATCGTTCAGAGTAACATAAAAAATGTCGTACTCTGAATTGTAGGATGACAGAAAGTAATTCAAAATATCCGGATCTGTTTCGAAATGGGGCATATTAACGATATGGATGTGAGGGCATAAGGGACATCGATTGAATTGGATTCTCTTGATTTTTGTTACTGAACTTGCAGTTGGGAAGCATTGAGACCTGCAAAAATTCAAGAGCCGGAAGATGAAAATGAGAAAATGACCGGTTGAAGGGTATTTATAGGCTAAATCGGGCGTCAATGGCTTCAGGGCCGACGCGCATCAATAAATGCCGCTGACGCGAGCGCGTCAATAGATGCCAAGATGCGCGTCAATAGGTTCGCGTGATGTCGTCAATAGGTGCCATGACGCGCGTCAATAGGTGCCAATGACGCACGTCAATAGATGCCACTGACGCTGGCAATAGATGCCATGCGACGCGCGGACAATAGATGCCATCGACGCGTGCGTCAATAGGGCGTGAGATGAGACACGCCAATAGATGCCGCCGACGCGCGTCAATGGATGCAAGTGACGCACGTCACCTCTTTTGCACTAGAGGAAATTCCCTTCATGTTTGCAATGCAGCCAATTGAGATGAAGACTTCAAATTTATCCCAAGACCAAAGAAACAAACAGTGATTGGTGTCTAAGACTGAGTTTGAGATGAGGTACCAGTAAGGCACTCTTGACAAAATTTACACAATTTTACCTTTTTAGGATGATCCAACCTTGCACTCTTGACAAAATTTACACAATGTTACCTTTTTAAGATGATCCAACCTTGCACAGAGAACTTTATGTTGAGCTGTAAATTTTTTTCAATATTTTAGACACTTGATTTTATAGATTGTACTTCAAGAAGATCATGATTAATCAATTCAAGGCATAGAAATGGTGGAGCTTCAAGAAAATTGTCTTCAAACATACACTTGAACATTGTATCTTCAGCAAAGGAAAACAAAACAAGGTGGTAGCAGGAATTTTATTCAACCACTCCAAGAATCAGTCCCAAAGAGAGAATCTCAATATGTGAATCCTATACAACATATTTTACTATGATCATGTTTGCAAAATTCAATATTTTCTTATACACTCAAATATAAAAAAATGATCTATACAGACTAATCTTCATGATAAAAACCTTGTATGTTTTACATTAAACTTCAAAGTTCTATATCGAGCTTGACGTATCTTTTAATCACATGGTTATTCCAACTTTCGTTAATCTAGCCTCCATAGCCTCCATAATCTACTCTACACAAAACAATATCCATGATTAAAAACCATATCTTTTAAACCATGGTCTTGATTATTTCCCAAGCTCTAATTCTTATGGCTTGGAATTTAACCATTTCATAATTGGCTAATCTAGCCTCCACATCAATGATTGTTTCCAGCAAAACGTTATTTTCTGACAAATGGTCTTGACTATTTTGGATGTCAAACAACCTCTCTAATGAGAGATTATGCACTTATATAGAGGTGAATCTCTTTAAAATAGAATTTTCCTACACCATAAGTCTATTAAGGAGAAATCCTAAATAGTAAAGATCTGTTTCAAATCTTAGTTTCTATTTTTTCCCCAAAGACAATTTTCAAGATAATTAAAGTCCCACAAGATATTTAGGCACTAAATTTGACATTATACACATTAAATTTATCATCGTCTTTCATCATCATCTATCATTGATTATCAATTGTCATCATTCATCATCTACCGTCTACGTCCACATACAATACATGACAATGCAAGTAAACAAGAAACATACATATAATTCATGATAATCACCATCTAATCACCATATAATTAAATTCAAATACCAAAGTACATACTCAATAGTAGAAGTTTTCAAATTCAATATTTAAAGTTTCCTCAATAATAAAAGTTTCTAATTTTCCGACACCATAAGTCTATTAAGGAGAAATCCTAAATAGTAAAGATCTGTTTCAAATCTTAGTTTCTATTTTTTCCCAACGATAATTTTCAAGATAATCAAAGTCCCACAAGATATTTAGGCACTAAATTTGACATTATACACATTAAATTTATCATCGTCTTTCATTATCATCTATCATTGATTATCAATTGTCATCATTCATCATCTACGTCCACATACAATACATGACAATGCAAGTAAACAAGAAACATACATATAATTCAAATACCATAGTACATACTCAATAGTAGAAGTTTTCAAATTCAATATTTAAAGTTTCCTCAATAATAAAAGTTTCTAATTTTCAAAACCCTCTTTTTCTTTAGACAATTCTATTCTGCTCTCTTCACCAACGGCTTCTTCCATTGTGGCTGTACCTCTTTCCCCAACACCAGAAATAACCCCCGAACTTACAAGATCTTCAGCAGCCCTGTCCAGATTTTTTAAAATTCTTTCTTCTTGATTTGTTGCATCTCCATGCGACAACAAATTTGGATCAGCAGCTACTTTGGCTTTGAACAATATGTCAGGGTCGAGACCATGCTCTTTAATTATCCGCTTTAGTGTATTGTTTTGTTTGTTAACCAAAACAATATTTTGCTTCAAATTTTTTGTCATGATAAGTCGTTTTTTTTGTTGTTTCCAAGTGAACTTGCAAAACCTTCGCCTAACTCTTCAAATTTTCATATCTCAACTACAAAAAAAGAGTAATGTCAATTTTCAAAATATTAATGTAAATTCAAAATTTCAAATTAACAAAAATGATTGTTTGAATGTAATAGTACTTACAACCGCTCTATCTCTTTTGGCATTTGCGATTGATACCAAATCCTTGTCCTTGGACCATTTGTTAAAATATGCCTGGGCCTCGACACTAATATTTTCCAATTTGTTTAGTGCCTTATCTAAAATGTCGTCTTTATAGTTGTTGTTAAACGTGACAGTCCCACATTTTACTTGGGTAAGTAAGGAATCCATCTTCGCAGGTTGATTCTGGACTGCAGCGTATAAACTATCCCGTTGCCAATAATTTTCATAACGACTAATGATCTCATTGATAAGAACTTTAGCCCTTCTCTCCCATTCTATCAGCTATTGGATATGAGGAATAATAAACTCACTGACATGGGATTGACAATCATTACCTATTAAGTTCTCCAAAGGAAAAGGTGGGAACTCTTCACTATCTGAATCTGATGCAGATGATCTTGCTGGAGAAGAATGGGGGCTTTCACAAAGATCAACTGCTATTTGTTTCTGCCTTTGGGTAGGCTGATCCTGTTTTTGAAAATATAAATCAAGATTTAGATAAATAAATTTAAATCAAAATGTAATTCAAAATTGTAAAGCATATTAAAATTGAAATTTGAAGTATACCTTCTGGCCTTGAATCATCTCGCGGGTATCGAAAAAACCAGTTGGGTCATTGCTATCAATGCCCAAATAATCTTCATCTAAATTTATATTGTTCAAAATAGATATGCCCGTTGCACTGGGCAAGCCACCAAGTGAGAGAGTTGGAATTCGAAACGATGTGTCAAGGTTTAGTGTCCCACTAGGGGCCGGAGCAAAAGGCATGCGTTTACCAATGTTCTTTTTCACTGTTCCTCTGGTTGGCATTTTAAAAATTAATGGTTGAGTGGGTGTCGGTGCCGTGGTTTGATCATGACTGACATGTGCTGAAAAGTACAAGAAAAATGAAAAATATTAAAACAATTCATAAAGTGAAAACTACGAAATTAAACGTACTATAGAAAAGTTGTACCTTGTTGACGAGGGGTTGTTTTTTTCGGTGCCACGGGTGGCCTTGTAGGAGTTGAACTCAGTGGCTGTTCAGAAGATATGAATGCATGCGACTGTATGGAGTGAGTTGGGGAAGAAGGTTCCATATTCCCTACAATTCATCAATATTAAATGTTGCACAATTCATTTGGTTAAAATTTAAATTGAAAAAAAAATATGCAACTTTGGAATTTGTAAATAATATATGAGAATGTATTACTTCTCTGGTGTTTAACGAGTTCAAACGCTTGAGGGTTTGGAGAGTGAGCTTCCATTTCAGACCGGGAGTCCCCGAAGCCTCCGCGTGTTGTTGTCCTCTTCCTCTCGACATCTTTTTTTTTTGGAATGGCTTCAAGATATCTTCTCTGCAAAACATTAAAATTTAAGTTTTAATAATTGTGCATTGTAATGACGAAAATTGTAATACAATTACAAACTAAATAGTTTATACCTGTTGTTCATCAAATGGAATTGAGAATTTCTTCAAAGCCTCATCAGAGCAAGTAGGAATTTCTTTATGTTTTAAATTTAAAAGTGCCTCATAGTAGAAGCCGAGGAGATAGTTTGTTGAATAAATGAAAGGTTTATCTGAGAGTTTTGAATTTGTTATTTCAGTTCTTATTTTTTTGGATAGATATGTGCACCAATCGAATTTATGTTTTGAGATAGTGGCACAAATATATGCAATGGCCCAATTTGGTATATCCGTTTGGCGACCCTGCATAACAATTCTGGCTTGAAAAAATGAAATAAGTGCAGCAAGAAAGTGGTGTGCAATTGATTGTGTATCTACACCACGCCTGGATTTATTGACATGGGCTGCAAATGCGAAACAGTGTAAGTTACTTTAAATCTATAACAACAAATTGTATCAGAATTAAAAACAGATTAAAAAATATGAATTAAAAGGAATTATACTTACAATCAACATGGAAACCGTACGTTGATTCAAGAAATTTCTTGTCTTCTTCCACTAGTGTTGCCTTGGTTGTAACAATTGGTAAATTTCTGATAGGAAGGCCAGTAAACCGATGTATGTCATTTGCTTCAATAGTGAATTGGAACATTTGGCCATCGTTCAGAGTCACATAAAATATACCGTCCTCTGAATTGTAGCATGATAGAAGGTAATTCAAAATATCTCGGATCTGTTTCGAAATGGGGCATATTAACGAGCCCTGTAAATTCACACTCTTCCATTATAGCTTGATATTCTGAAGACATCTTTAAGGCCGTATGGATGTGAGGGCATAAGGGATTCCTGTAGATGATCTTGGAAATCGATTGAGTTGGATTCTCTTGATTTTCTTGCTGAACTTGCAGTTGGGAAGCATGTGAAGTCGACATTATAGCTGTTAGCATGTCTTTGTCAAAGATTTAGACCTGCAAAAATTCAAGAACGGGAAAACGAAGATGAGAAAATGAGCGGCACAAGGGTATTTATAACCTAAATATTGCGTCACTTGCCCCTATTGACGCGCGTCAACAGGTTACAGTGACGCGCGTCATTTGACTACAATGTCGCGTCAATACAAGAGAGTGTCGCGCGTCAATAGAAGATGGTGTCGCGCGTCAATAGAGGATTGTGTCGCGCGTCAATAGAAGATAGTGTCGCGCGTCAATAGGAGATAGTGTCGCGCGTCAATAGAGGATAGTGTCGCGCGTCAATAGAAGATAGTGTCGCGCGTCAATAGAAGATTGTGTCGCGTCAATGGAGTATTGTGTCGCGCGTCAATAGAAGATGGTGTCACGCGTCTATAGAAGATGGTGTCACGCGTCAATAGAAGATGGTGTCGCGCGTCAATAGAAGCAAATGACGCGCGTCATTTCGAGCTAGTGTCGCGCCTGTGTCGCGCGTCATTACGAAACAAATGTCACGCCAGTGACGTGCGTCATTACGAACTAGTGTTGTCGGACGTCACTGATGGAGCCTTGAAAAACCAGGTGAAAATTTTGTTTTTTAATACTGTCAAATTCACCTTTCGCTGAAACTGGTTACGGGTATATTTGCAAGGTATTTTCCACCTTCAATTTTATAGGGGTGTCTTAAAATGAACCCCGCTCTATAGTTCTATATGCTTATATTTCCTCAAATGTATGGGGATCTCTATATGCCCCCACACACACACATATATATATATTCCCTATATAGATAAGATTTATAGGGATTGGGGATTCAATAGATTCTAGATTCTATGGAGGGCCCTATAGAGAGATATGGCGATAGCCATATATATCTAAAGGGGGGCTGAATAGGGGAATTTATGCCCCCTCTCTATCCGAACTATGATGACCCCTATCATGAATTATGGGAGATTAAGGAACCATATATAGATAGATTGTGAAGACCTACTATAGTCTATCCATATATCTAGAGGGGTTGAGGAAGGGGCATTCGAGTGATTGAGGGCCCCATTTTTTCCCCCTCCCTCTAGATCTATGGAAGAGAGGGGGTGCTCCCTTTCTATCTATATATGGCGATAGGGAGATGAGAACATGAATCATCACTACCTCGTAAGGGCATTAAGACCATAACATGTTACACACATTTCTCCGTAGCCACCCACCCAAAATATCTGCTCATTCCATAGTGTTGTCACATAAGATAAACATGTCATCGCATGGAAAATCAAAGATATCTCTTGGTCAAAAGTCCACCCAATGAAGTGTGAACATAACAGTGGAATGTTATATAAAACACATGTTGCTTCTTTCTTGTACTAACCTTGATAGATATGGCATGCCCCTTCCCATCAATGAGGAAAAAACATCACAGCTTTAGATTCATAACTTATTTCTTGCAGCATGGGAGCTGATCACCCAACAACTCTCTGGGAACAATGGGAAAAAGGATATCTTGATAACAAAAACCAAAGGGGAGTGCATCAAAAAGATCCAATGGTGAAAAATTCTATTCTCTCGGAAGAAAATCGCAAATTGGAAGTTTGAGAACCTTTAATATTAGCAACTAGTGATTCACACCGGATCTAGACTATTGCCATACCATTCAAAAAAATATATATAGGGGGTGCCACCCATATATAAATAGGTGTAGGGGAGTGCCTTGACCTGTTTCTTGAGTGCATAAATGAATGCCCTAAAGGAAAGGTAAAGGGAAAGGCCCTCCCCCCATCTATATAGAGTGCCTAAAGGCCCTCTATATATGTATTGGATAATAAATATATGGAGGGGATGCCATACCCATATATAGATGCATCGGTCCCCTTTATCTATATTTGGGATATATAGGCATATACATATATCTATATAGGGTGCCCATATATAGATAGGTGTGATAGTGTCATGAGATTTCTCTTTATGAACGATAAGGAAGAATCCCCTCTTTTAGCGTGGGAAATCACCGACAACAACGGAAAGGGGTCTAACCATACTGAGTGAGCAGCAGGCATCCACTACGGATCCACGAGTAAAACCGCTCGAAAGCAGACCTAACACTTTTTGATATCCAATCTCAGTTGAGAGTAGAGAACTAGAGCCGTATGATGGGAAAAACTTTCACGTTCGGTCCAGGGAGCACTTTTCTCGTAGATGATGACTATCCATAGACCTTATTCCCCCTTGTAAGGAACTTCTCCTGAGTGAACTAAATGAATTCAAGATCTAGAAGATAAGTTAGTGACACCCCCGAGAATCCATATCTCTCTCGACCCTCTATATGTGGGCACCTGATATCCATGAGGGTTCACCCACCCTGGTTGCAGCATTCTCCTCTATCGCACCTAAAATCTCTATTCCTGCGAATATGTTACGTGTTTCTACCCATAGTTTCTATGGAACTACATCAAAATAAATCTTCTTCTTCCGCAGCATTGCTCCCATGATCCCAGGAGCACTGGCCGCCATGGCCCAGAAGAAAGTCAAAAGACCTTTAGCTCATAGTCCGATTGGACATGTGGGTTATATTCGTACCGGTTTTTCATGCGGAACCATAGGAGGAATTCAATCACTACTAATTGGTATCTTCATCCATGTATCAATGATTATATGCACATCTGCCATAGTCCTATAATTATGACAAACCCATGTCAAATATATAGCATATCTAGGCACTCTAGTTGGGAAAAATCCTATTCTAGATATTACATCTCCCTTATTATGACCCCATATACGGGAATACCCATGATATCCAAATTTCATAGAAAATTTCATTCTTCCTTAAAAAGTTGTGGGATCACTTACCAGCCTTGATGGGAGTAGTGACTACTATTATAGGTTGTTACATGGCCAAAAGGTTTTCCTGTGTGGTAATTTTACATCCACACACCAGAAACATAACTTACCAAAAATTGTGACACAATGAATTGAGTTAGATCAACCAACATATCTAAAGTGAATCAGGTGGGATCAATCGACATATCTTGCAATAGATCATGAACCAACCATATCCATCCGCAATGCCGCGAGACACTGCACGAGATGAACCTGGGTTTGGTGAATCGAAGTTGGCCCTGGGTGTGATAAGATTCCCATAAACAATACACGATCATATACAAAGGTTCTCCCCACTGGTTTCTCATACAACGTGAGCCATTCTTCTCCAGCATCCATCGGTTGAGTTACTCGACCGCCACCCACCCCATATATCTAGATGTCCCAAATATCATATTAGTCATAAATGAACTATAATAGAGACTAAACTATCTATAAAGTACCAAAAATAGATAGTCTCCACACTAGTTGAGTTCCCTATAAAGATAGATGGTATAAGGGCATTATACTAAAGTACTTGATGTTGAGATAGTTGTTGACCGACCGGGTGAATGCTATTAATATAAAGAGGATAATTGACCCATATACAATGATTGAAAAACATCTCATGATGCCTTAAGAATAATAAACAAGAAGAGTCTAGTACAATAAGCCTTCCCAAGGCATCGAAACCATGCATTTGTAGTTTAAATAGGTTTCCCTCCATAATTCGTTGTGTTTGAATTTGAATTTGAATTACTATGTAAAAATCTTTATATAAGAGTAAAGGTAGAAAAGTATTTTTTTCATCACTATGCTATGCAGGAAGAGGATTTGGATTGTATTAGGAAATTGTGGGAATCATGTATAAGATGTCATAACCATATAAGTTGGTAAAAAAATCTACCTATTCTAGATTGTAAGTTGAGAGAATATCTCAATAAGAGAATATAATAAGTATTATCTTAGAATAGGAGATTATGATAGAAAAATAATTTTTACTTGAAAATATAGATCTAAAATCTCCATAGGAGGAGGAGAGATTTTAGTTAGCATGTATGGAAAAAAAGGAGCTCATTGAAGATGAGCAAAGGGAGTTTGATACATTAATTATGTAATGATGCGAGAACTTATGAATGGTCGTGAATAAGAAGTAAACCTAATGTGCATGAATTTTGTGTTTCAATTGGATCCTTAGGTGTATAGGAGCATTTTAATTTGTATTAGTTCATGTTTTTATAAGAATGTTTAAATTGTCATGATCTACCTCCAAACAACTTGTATTGTGTTGTTTGTTCATTGCTTCCTTAAAACATGGGTTCGAACCAAGAAGATAACTTTTTATTAAAAATTCCAAATGATATGAAATTTTGTATGTAGGTGAAAGAGGTCATTATCTAGATGATTTTGTAATATTTTTCAATAATTCTAAGTATTTTTGGAGTTGTGAAGTAATTTTCTATTTGGTTTGAGAATGCATGAAAATTGTTTGATATAATGTTTGTCCAAGGAAAACAATCATAACTTTCAAATTCCTCAATGAAAATGGATGAAATTTGGAACATATGCTCCTTGTAGGGACTAGTAAAATATATATAAAAAATTGAGTAATTGGATTTTTTAGGAAAAGATATACATAACAAGAATTTTCTACAGATTGTTTTCTCTTGAAACAAAGTTTTGCATGATGAATATGGAGGATCAATCCTTTACTTGTTTATAAGAATTAGAATATTATTGAAGGAGATAAAATCATAAATTTAAATGGATGTTGGAAAATATATAGATTAGAGTCAAGGTAAAATTAAGTTCAAGGTAATCTTTCTATAAAGGTCCCACTATGTATACTCTTGTGTTAGTGGTATATCCCGATGAGTTAGAAGGTAAGAGGCATGTAATTAGTAAATTAATATTCATAGAGGTATAGTAAGAACCTATCCCATTTAAAATAAATAATGTAAACATGATGGAAGGACAATTTTAAGGAGGTTTGAGTATAACATATGCATGCTTGAGTGATTGACAAGATTTGGAGTCTTAGATTGAGCCAAGATAGGACTGTGGGTTGGTGAAATTAATATTGCATGTTGATATGAGAATAAGTTGGGATAAAATTGACATAATTTTCCTAATACCATCCAAATTATGCCAATATTATCCCATATTATTCTCATATAAACATGCAAGATTAATTTCACTAACCCATAGTCCTATCTTGGCTCAGTCCAAATCTTGCCAATCACTCAAGCCTACATATGTTATACTAAAAATAATTTAAATTGTCCTTCCATCATGCTTACATTATTTTTTTTAAATGGGATAGGTGTGAACTATGCCTCTATGAAGTTTAATTTACTGATTGCATGTCTCTATTGTCTAACTCATCGATTGACCACTAATACAAGAGTATACACAAGTGGGATCTTTTATAGAAAGATTACCTTGAATTTAAGCTTACCTTGACTATACTATATATATTTGAAAACATCCATTGGATTTCATGATTTGATCTCCTTCACTAATATTTTTATTCTTGTAAACAAGTAAAGGCTTGATCCTCCATCTTCATCATGTAAAATTTT
The DNA here is from genome assembly GCA_018340775.1 of Taxus wallichiana var. yunnanensis. NCBI lineage: Eukaryota > Viridiplantae > Streptophyta > Pinopsida > Cupressales > Taxaceae > Taxus > Taxus wallichiana. The sequence goes on along the minus strand of CM031234.1, from coordinate 299,323,761 downwards.
GTTTCAAGAGCAAGTTGTTTGCAATAAATTTATGTCATGTATATATTTTTCTGCACAAATGCCAATTTTTCCACACATTTGATATATTTTAGTAGTCCCTACAAGGATCATATTTTCCAATTTTCATTGAGGAATTTGAAATTTATGTTTGTTTTCCATGGAAAAACATTAAATCAAATAGTTTGCATGCATTCTCAAACTAGATAGAAAAATACTTCACAACTCAAACAATACTAATAATACTTATTTTAAAATATTAAAAACCCATCCAAAGAATTACTAGTTTCACCAAATTACCAAATTTAGGATATTTTGAAGTTAGGAATAAAAATTTATCATAACTAGAGCAAACCCCTGTTTTAAGGAAACAATGAACAAAGAACACAATCTAAGTTGTTTAGAGATAGATCATGACAGTTTGAACATTATTTTTAAGACATGAACTCATACAATTGAAAATGATCCTATATATACATGAGGAGCCAAATGAAACACATAAGTTATGCACATTAATGTTTCCTTCTTATTCATGACTATTGACAAGGTCTCATTAATGAGGCCATAAATTACCATTATTTTTTTCTTCCAAGTTACTTTTGAAAGTGGATTTATATGTAATCTAGAACTTATAGTTTGCTTAAGATAGAATATAGGATATATATCTTGTTCATTCTTTAGAAATTTTTGTTACAATTTTGTTGACTAATCCTATTGATTATTTGGGAAAGATGCAATGTCTTATGTAAGTAGCCATAAAGGAAAGATAATGCTAGTATTGAGAAAATTGGAATTGATCATGGATGATATATCTAAACTCAAATCTAATTTCATATTCATATTCCTCTCAAAAAATTATGTAAGTTCAAAAAGAATCATCTCAATCCGAGATCGTATGCAAAATTTATAGTTGTTTTAAGTTAGCTTTGAACTCACAGGCTTAGTTCGAACTCACAGACTTAGTTCGAAACTCATGAGTTAGTTCTAGAACTCACAGATTAGTTCCAAAACTCACAGGCTTAGTTTTGGAACTAAGCATATTTTGAAAGTTTTTGAGGAATTGTGAAAGATCAAAGAATCCAATGGAAAATATGAGAGAGGTTTTTGTTCATAGAAATGTGTTTAACAAAAACCTCATTCAGATTTGCTACAGGTATTACCAATAAAGAGAGATCTAACTTTTAGTGAGTTGCAGTCCGAGGAAAAGTGTATCGATGAGTGCTAAAAGTTTCATAAATAGAAACAAAAAGTGAAATAGAAAATATGAGAGAGGTGTTTGTTCATAGAAATGTTTTTAACAAAAAACTCATTCAGATTTGCTACAGGTTTTACCAATGAAGAGAGATCTAACTTTTAGTGAGCTGCAATCCGAGGAAAAGTGTATCAAACGAGCGCTAAAAGTTTCATAAACAGAAACAAAAAAATCGAATGGAAAATTTGAAATAGGGTTTTGTTCAAAGCAATTTTTTTAACAAAAACCTCATTCATATTTGCTACAAGTTTTACCAATGAAGAGAGATATAACTTTTAGTGAGTTGTAGTCTAAGGAAAAGTGTATCGATAAGAACTAAAAGTTCCATAAACAAAAACAAAAAATTCAAATGGAAAATCTGAGAGAGGTTTTTATTCATAGAAATTTTTTTAACAAAAACCTCATTCAGATTTGTAACAAGTTTTACCAATGAAGATAAATCTAACTTTTAGTGAACTGCAGTCCAAGGAAAAAGCGTATCAAATAAGCGTTAAAAGTTCCACAAGAAAAAAACAACAAAGTCAAATGGAAAATCCGAGAAAGGTATTTGGTCAAAATCATATTTTGAGAAAATACTCCTAATAATGTAGAAGAATAAAATCATTATGATTCTTGTTACCGAAAAGCAAGGAGAATATTTGGGAGCAAATCTTCCTAAAATAAGTGAGATAAGACTTTGACTCCAATAATATATCTCTTTCCATATTTTGTGGAGATGGAGATCTTAGTTGTTAGGATTGGAATAAATATAAGATCAGATTGTATTTCCTAAAACAAGGAGTTGGTTAGATGCATGAATTATAAATGCAACCTTCCACACTTAGATATGTAATGTTTTTCTCTCAAGATAAAAATTTGTTCTTTCCTCTCAAATATTATGTAGTTTTAAGATCTCAGAAGTATGATTTAAATCCTCTTCCAAGGAATAAGATCACCACTCATTCCAAGGAAGATGGATCTATGTATTTATTTTTATGTTTATTCATTTTTCTGTAATTCATTATGTTGTATTGTTTTTATCCTTGTATTGTGAAAATGCAGTCTGTTGTGAACCTGTAGGTGTTTTGTTCAATTATGTTTATTTCTTATTCACTAATTTCAATTTATGCAAGTGTGTCTTTCAATTCATGCAAGTGTGTTTCTTTCATGCAAACTTTATTTCTGCAAGTGTGCCTTTTTATTTCCGCAAGTGTGATTTATTTTATGCAAGTTTGGTTTGTGTTTAAAGGAGTTTCTTTCCAATATTTTCTTCTCTTAATGCATACAGCCTTTGGACACCAACCCGGATTGACATTATTAATGGTGAGAATTAACAACCATCATAATCTACATCATTACATAATTCATGTTTCTAACTCCCTTTTCCCATCTTCTATAATCTTTTTTTTTCATATTTGCTAACTAAAATATATCCACCTCCTATGGAGATATTCAATCTATATCCTCAATTGAAACTTATTTTTCTCATAATCTCCTATTCTAAGATAATACTTATCCTATCCTCTTGTTGAGAAATTCTCTCAACTTACAAGATAGAACATGTAGAGTTTTTTTTCCAACTTATATGGTTATGATAACTTACACATGATTCCCTCAATATCCTAATACAATCCAATTCCTCCTCCTATGTAGAATAGTGATGAAAACAACTCTTTTTCTACGTTTACTCTTATATCAAGAGTTTTTACATAGTAATTCAAATTCAAATTCAAACACAACTTCTTATGGAGGGAAAAACATTTAAACTACAAATGCATGGTGTCGATTCCTTAAGAAGCTTACTTCATAGAATCTTCTTGTTTATTCTTATTGAGGCATAATGAGATGCTCATGAATAATATAGATAAGCTGAAGTAAATGATAGGTCGAGAAGGAGGGATGGATAGAGGGATTACCCATGTTTTTAGGGATGGAGAAAAATTGACATCTCGATGTGATACTTTTTATTTTGGGGAATAATGGTGAAAGTCCATCCACATATGATAAATAAAAGGAGAGAAAATTTCCAATTAATTACACACGCATATCTTGTTATCCATTTTTCCCCCGAGAAAAGGGAAAATAGGGTGGTATAAGATCCTAGCACTAGAAAGACCCCACAGAAAAATATGGGTTTACAGGAAAACTAGATGTTTTGGGAGCATTCATAAATAATTCAGAAAGTGGGAATCATAAGAGAATTTATTCCTCTTAGGGTTTTGACCCGTAACATTCAACTTAAAAGGAAGAAAAATGGGCCCTACGGGCCCACATTTGAATAAAATGGGAAAATAGAAAATTGGGGTAAAAATCAGCTTCAAGGTGTTGTATTGCTTCATCTCAAATCTTGATTGGAGAGAATCATGAAAAAAGCAAAAAGTTGATAAATTTTTTCCAAAAGGGCTTAAAGGGTGATTGAGCTAAAATTTAGCTCACCGAGTTACAAAAGGGGATCAGTCCGAAGTCAAGTTAGCTTACACAAGGATTGTAGGAGGTTGTGCCAAGAAGAGAATCTTAGGGTTCATGCAAGGTAAAACTGGTGTGATGAGCCATTAGGTAGGAAAAATGGATCGACCGAGCTATTTGGAAGAGCTTGAAGAGTTAGTGATATAGTGCATAAACAAATATGAAAAGCCAATCCATGGGACTCACAGTGGATAGCTCAGCAAGAGCTCGAGTTGAGATCGAGGAAAGCCACAAGTTGCATTACAAATTTAGCCATGAGGTTTTGACGTGGAAAGTTTTGAATGCCTTGGAAAGGTAGGTGGAAGCTTTAGAGAGAGGAGATCGATGGGCGGCATATCGATGGTAGAGGCTAATTTAGCAAAGGAGCTCAATGAAGGTCAAATTGATAGGTAGACAAGCCGAGTCGACATGGAAAAACATGTAGTAGCTCCTTGATGCAAATGATGGATGGAATGGAAAGAATTCATGGAGGCCAAGTTCACTCGACATTGGCAAAACAAGCTCAAGATCGACAGATGTTTGGAGAGGAGGTGTTGGGGATATGGAGCTCGAATCTCAATTAAAGAATCATGGAAGGATGTGGGGGTCAACTCACTATGGGATCTACGAGGTGGAAGATAGAATATGATATGAATGAATCAATTTTCATAGGTCAATAACATGAAAAGAGGGCGAGCTAACACATGGGAAGAATTGGGAGTCGTGTCGTCGCATAGAAATGAAGCAATGAACTCTTCACCTCAAAACTCAAGGGAAAAAAGGGAAAGGCCAATTACCCATGAATAATGGATAATTTAATGGCTCGTGCCAATGGATGAGCTCGATGAAGTCGAGGAAAAGTGATGGGCGAGCCATTTTTCAGAGTTTAGGAGGGAATGTTTTCAAGAATGTGGGAATGTTTACATGAAAACAATGAGCCGACTTCTAAAGTATGAACTCCAAATTCAAAGCTTAGATTTCAGAATTACAAAGTTTTTTCCAAGATTTTCAAGTGAATAGTGTTGGCTGAAGAATGAGCAATTTCCAAAACCCAAAGTTCAAATTTTAGACTTCAAGATTTTGGGACTTCAGTAGTATTTTGCTCTCACCATGAATAGAAACGAGCTGACGGAGGCCTAAATGCTCGAAATTCTGATCGAGAGATGTCTGTAATTCACTCAGTCAAATGGTGAGCTCAATAGTAGTGAAAGGTGTTAGGAAGTTGGTGGGCTCGGGGACCAAGATGATCCAAATGTGAACGAATCTTGTAAATGTCGACCACGTGGAGGAAGGTGGAAAATATGTGCAATTTAATGGGAAGGACAACACGAGGTAGTTTTAGAGATTCATCAGCAATGGTAAGCCAAACTAGTTGGCACTTTAATAATGTGAAACAAAATGTTTCAAGGCCCACTCAATGCAATCCGTGGGGAATGAATTTGTGAGGTAATGACAATTGTGGAAGAATGTAAGGAAATATCTCTCTAAACATTAGAAGTGGAGAATAGAGGGTGGCTCACCCATTACACGTAGAATAGGGAAAGTGGTAAGAAAAGGCCTGTCATGAACATATAATATAGCAGCTCACCCACCCATCTCACTGAGCATCTCGACAAGATGCTCACTATGCAAAACTAGTGCAAAGTGCCAAGGATGCAAAACCCCTTTTAGTCAAAAGGGCATAACTTTTACCTACATTATCAATTTCTCGCAACATCATAGTCATCGTAAAGATAAGGAGAAGATATATAATTTGGAGACATTAGAAATGGGATTTTAGAGGTTCTAAACCTCCAAAATGCATGAAAAGTGAATAGTGCTAGGGTAAGTGGAGGTGTAGTTAATAGGGTATCAAAAGCTTTATTCTCCAATAAGGAAAATTCCATGAAGATATGGGTTTTGCAGGCCTCCCCATTCTAGTTGCAGGTGTCACGATGAATTTTGGGGGGTGGTTGAGGAAGATTTTAGGTTTCTTCTCTCTCTCTCATAGGATTTCTTCCTATAAATGTAAAGTGTTTGCAACATTACAAGGGATTGGTTGCTCTTTCTCTTCATGCACCCCTCTTCTTCTCAGATTTGGGGCTTCAAGCCTTCCTCCAAAAAAATTGTAATGGCATCTTGCCTCTCCCTATATGCAATGTACTGTGTATATTTCAAGGAGCAATAAAATTGTGTTCTGTGTTAAATTTTCTAGCCTCTGCATGATTTTAGTGTTCTCTCTTACCTCTCATTGTAAATCAGTTGTTTCTATGCAAATTTCTTGTTCATTGCAAATTTGGTGTTTTGTGCTTATACAAGAATGGTGAATGTTGTATTGTGGTCTGTGGTACTGATGTCTACCCTCCCCATGATGCATTGAATGTGATCTAGTCTATGGTGCATGACCACCCTCTTAGTTTCATTTCTTTTACTATTTTGCCAATTGGGAAAGAGATTGACATTCCTTTTCTTGGTGTATCACCGCTTCTAGTGTAGGTTTTATTTCATGCAATCTCTCTCCCTATCTCCTTGGAATGTTAGAATAGGTTTAGATAGGTATTTTATTACATTAGGAGTAGTTGTGGCAGGTAGGATTAGGAAGAGGAAATGGCCTTCTCTAGAGATTTATCTGATTCGCAAGGTCCCACACTTCAAGATAACTCCATGTTTGGAAAATTACACCGAATGCCCCATCCACAACTTGGCCATTCGAGGGGTGCTATAATTTTTCCACAATAGTTTTGGAATGCCTAGTGGGACAAAATTGAAGTTAGGGTTTTATTTTATAGGTGTCCATCACAAGATCAATCACTGTGAAGCCAAGTTCAAGAACTTTGGGGTTTCAGAGTTTTCCTTTCTATTCGGATTTCAGAAGTTGCAAATTTTGGATTTCAGAGGTTCTTCTGTAGGGTCAAGTTTCAAAATCATTTTTAAGGGTTTCACATGTGAAAAATGGTCTCAAATTTTCACAAATGATAAACCATAGGTTGAATATCAAAAGGGTATTATTAAAAATCAAAAAAATTATGTTTCAGAATTTAAAAAAATCACATTTCAAAATTTTAGATTTTGAGATTTTGTACATTTTTAGCTTTTTGGAATTTCAAACTTTTCAGGATTTTAGGTTTTGAAATTTTGGAGTCTTGTTACATTTAAAACTTTGGAGGTTCTGGAGGTTTCAAAGTTTTGAAAGTTCTACATTTTGGATTTAGGAGTGTTTCACCTAATTCTAGAGTGTTTCTTCGAATGTTGACGAAATAGATAAGGGTAAAGGGCTAGGAGGAATACTTGTTGAAATGTTGGTTGTAGGTTGTTGTATGTGTATGACTTCTTGATCCATAGATGATCATGAGAGATTCCTTTTTGCTTGGAGGAACTACCTGAAATGGAAACAAGACCACCAAATAAAAGTTAAACAATATGCAGTGGACTGCCTAGCATATGCTAGATCCAGGAAGTGTGATACTTCCTAGATGATTGTCAATCCACTATTTAAAACAACTTAATGCTAATAATAAAGGAAATCCTACTGTAGTTAAAATGATTTAGGTATCTCATTCATCTACAATAAGAAAATTCATTCACAACAGGCTAAGCTATGACTGAATCTAAAGGTCAAGGTCTTGGTCAGGGTACTAGTATTGGTTAGGGTCGGTTCTTGGGCTGTTTTGGGTATTGGGTAGAGAGTGGAAGCTTTGTTCTTGGTTTCTAGTCAAAACACAAAGACCGATGTCGGTTTGGTATGACCGATGTTGGTTTAGGTTAACCGGTGATGGTTGTGGGTAATTGGTGGTGGTATGGTGGTGGTACAGAAACTCAATAAAAACTTGGTGGGGTGATAGATCTGAGGCTAGATGGAAATGGAAGGGAAATGGTTAGGTTCGTATGGGTCTCAGGTATGCACATAGAATGATTAAAATCTGGGTATGGGTAGTTCAAGGGTATGGGTGAAGGGATGGTCAAGTTTGCATGGAGGTAAATGGTGGTGGAATGGAAATGGGAGTAGAAACTAATAATAAGTAAAAGAATCTACTCAAATGATAATGAACCAGTGTTGGTTAACAAAACTTACTAGTTTGTATGAGCTTGATGTCTAGTTGGCAATGGAGGGTGATCAGATGGAAGGAACTTGGTGTGATGTAAACTCTTCCCGGATGATCCCGTGAAGGAAAGTGGCTTTGTGGTTGCTTCAAGTGCTAGCTATGGGCGCTCTGATGCGTGAATGAATGCTTGTTCTACTTGCATGCAGCTCTGGTTTCATCTCTGGTTCTCAAAAGATGTGTTTTGTCTCTTAGAAAATGTGCCCACCTCTAAAAATGTGCCAACCTCAAAATAAGGTTGTTTTGGGGTTAAATGGTAACCGACGGTGTTTCGGGTTGACCGGCAGTGGTTTAGGGTGATCGGCATCGGTTAGGGTGGGATTTCCTAGGTTTTCTAAAATGGGCAAATCCTTTTGATTTTCTTGGATCTCACCCATTTTTCTCTGCATGGAATAGAATGGAAGCTTCCTTCTAATGGATGGGAATGTGGTTAGAGGGAATATAGGCTTTGATTTTTAGGGTTTGGGTAGGTCTTAGTTAGTTATGGCAACATACTAAGAATATGTCTTAGGGTGAGGTGGCTAAGTGAGGTGGATAGGTGAGGTGGATGTGTGGGTATTATCCAATTAGGATATTTAAATAATAAATATTGGGAGGATAATGAATTAATTTAATTAAATTAATAAATTAATATTAGAGTGGGGTGAAGGGGGCCATGGTTAGGTGAATATGTTTAAGTGTTTATTTTACGAGGGACCAAAGGGAGAGTGTGACCCAATTTTGGTGTCTACATTTTGCCCCTTTTTGTTGTGTAGCTTGTATTGGTAAGTGACACTAACAAAAATAAGATGTGGTTGCCCCATGTGTGGGTGAAGGTGATCCCCTCAAACCAGGAACTTGATGAGGTAGAAGGAAGAATCGGTGAGTGGTTTGATAAAAGGTGAATGTGATGAAGAGGAAGGTGGGCAACGGGGGTAAAAAAGGAAAAAGGTCCACTTCGGGTAATCTAGGTAATGGGTCAGGGTCAAAGGTAGTAATAGTCAAATGCACACACATGTATAAACTACAACACGGTACAAGTTGAAGAGCAGGAAAACTCTACATTGTCTAAGGTCAATAGGTTTATCCAAACAAGGTTGAAGTGATTCCGGTATCCAAGGTATAGGATATGGTCAAGAAACATGATGCAGGTCGGTGTAGGAACGTTTAGGTATGTTCCGGTACACCAAAGGTTGGTCGAGATAAATGGTCATGGCAAGAGGCAAGGTAAGGTCAGTATGTCAACAACATGGGTAATAGTGTCACAAGGTATAGCAGGGCACATGAGGTCACATGTCACGAGCAATGTTCTAGGTCCAAGTATCTAGGTCACGGCATGGGTGGGGCCGAGGGATGGGAAAAATAATGAGTCCCCGAATGAGGATGGGGTGAGGGGGTCAAGGATACAGGCACAAAGATGAGGAGAAGTGTCCAAGTGAGGTGGGCGTGAGGTAAGAAAGGATGTAGGTCAAAAATTGGAGGTAAGGGAGTAGGAAAAATTGAAGCAGGGAAACCGATGATGACGGTTTGAAGCTACCGATGCCAGTCACAATCGACCGACGAAATGGTAAGCTAGGGCACATGACCGATGCCGTTAGGTAAACCGATGCCGGTTAGGTCAGGTTGTTATAAAAAGAGAAAAATCCACGTTTTCTCAATTCATTTGTCTTTTGCAAAAGAGGAGAAAATGACAGAGGAGAGAGAAAAGGGTGGAAAGTGACCGAGTGAGATGGAGGACTAGGTTGGTGAGCTACATGGCTGGTGATAGTTGGTCGATAGGTGGATTCACGAGAGGGCTAGGATCGATTGGATTGGATTGGATTAGATTTACAAGAGGTCATTCGGGATGGTAGAGGAAGGAGAGGGGTTGGGGGGACCACCAATGTAGTGGCCCGGCTCAGGTACCACCACGTAGGTGGTAACGATGAGGTAAGATTCAATATCCCTCCATGCTTGTTTTAAATAAATTGATAGAAGTTTGGGTGGGGGAAGATGGTTTTGGGGGAAATGAAATTTGAATGTTAGGGGGAAATTGGGTAAAAGAGGGATAGGGAGGGTAGAAATAGGTAGTATGCTAGGTGGGAAGGATTGTAGGTAAGAATGGGGGTGGGGAGAGGAGAAATGGAAAAAAATTGGGAGATCCATAGCACACGCTATCACCGTTTATCACCGCGACAAAGATGTGACCGATGTCGGTCGAAGGTTGGCGATGTCGGTGGTGTATAACTGGGATCGGTCACAGATGAGGTGACCAATGCTAGTTATGGGTAAACCATGGTTGGTCGGGGAGGACCACATTGGTCAGGGTAGAAAAAATAGGCAAGAGTTAGGCGGGTATGGCCAAGTGTTGAGACTTGTGGGTAAATAGGTAACATCGGGAGTGTATGAAGAGGTAAGGTGACATTGAGGTTGGGTAGGTGGTGGGGAAGTAGAATGATTGGTAGGTTAGGGTTGGGTGGGAGGTAGGTTAGGGTTGGGAGGGTTAAGTCATGGGATAAATAGGTAAGAAGCATAGTAAAAGAGGTAGGGTAATGGGAATGGGTATGGGTGAATGAAAATTCTATCATAGGTAAGGGGTAAAAATAGGTAAGGGTGGAGCTGTTAGGGAAAAAATGTATAGATGTGTAGGAAAAAGGTAAGGTCGGGGAGAGGGTCAAAATGGAAGTAGGTGAGGGGTCGGGGTGTGTGGTTTAATAGGTGAGGTGATATTAGGTTGGGTAGGGTTAGGGTAGGTAGGTCGGTAGGTTAGGGTTGGATTGGGTAAGTAGGTAGGTGTGGGTTGGGTTGGGTAAGTAGGTAGGTGTGGGTTGGGGTGCGTGTAAATAGGTAAGGTGATATTGGTTTGGGTAGGGTTAGGGTAGGTAGGTTGGGTTGGTTTGGGGTAGAGGATAGGCCCACATTGGTATGGGTGAATGTAGATATGGTCAGTTTTAATAATGTGATTGTTTTGTTGGATGCAGTGAGAGATCAGCTTGAGGATGTGAGACAAGGTGCCACCCCTTGCTCGTGATAGTTCGAGGTGCAGTGACAGCCGAGGAGTTGTGGCATGTTGAGGAGGTGGGCCTGATTGGGGTCCAACGCTACCGGCATGCAGTCTGACAACTGAGTCTAAGATGGTCACCCTCATCGATAGATGGGATTCAATGACCAACATGTTCCACCTACCGATGGGTGAGATGACAGTCACCCTGGAGGATGTGTACAGGATCTTACGGTTACCTATATTGGGTACGCAGGTATATTCGATCTCCTCAAAGGCATCGAGAGGAGTTGATGCTTGATGGTATTTGGTGAGGGGATGGTAGAGCTGACATTCCATAGTGCCATTTGAGCTATGGAGAGATGTACCTAGCCCGTCCAGAGGAGATGAGGCTAGTAGTATTACTGATGGAGGTAGTCTGTTGTTTTACACTGCCTGAATGTAGAGGGTGGGAGATTCCCATGATCACTGATGGGAGTGTTACATGACATGATGATGGAGAGGACCCATTTTCCTAGGTGCCAAGCATTCCTGGTACAACTATATAGAGAGCTATGGGTGTATGGGTGGCTCCGTAGGTTCAGTCTGTGTTGCACTTTTATTCTACACTATTGGGCCTATGAGCACATTGTCTATGTGCATCCAGTGGGTATGCCCCAAGAAGATGCATTTGAGCCAAGTTTTGTGTGGGTGGGGTACAGTGATGGGTGCATGTTATTGAGAGCGGTGATCAAATAGGGCTACACATGATGTAGCATACTACTATTATTGAGGGATTATCTAGGGTAGACATTATATGGAGACCATATGTGGGTTATCCCTCATATAGACAAATGGCTGAGGAGTTAGCTAGCCTTCAGCTACTCAGATGGATAGAGGGGCACCATGTAGGAGAGCATGAGATGATCCCCATAGATAGGGTCCGACGACAGTTTGGATTACTACAGGATATACCACCACCCTTCCCACATAGTACCAGAGGGATGATGTGGAGAGACCACTACCACTTCCATAACCGACAATACCTATTGGGTAGGAGGAGTAGGTTATAGACCGGTGGATTGATGATGCTGTAGGTGTGATGGATAGGTATAGATAGTGGTGGGTGGCCCAACTATGAGCAAGTACCTCCCAGGCCTGGGCAAGCTAGATTTAGCCACCATCACTATGTGTAGAGAGATGCCCTACAGGGGTAGGTGGAACCCTAATTACATAGTTAGGGATGGTACAGGGCAGCTAGCAGCATCGGAGGCAGAGGTGGCCGCATTGCATGCATGCAGTGGCTAGTCTACAGGCCCATATGGCCCAAAGTGGAGATGGAGAGGGTGATGAGGAGTAGGTAGCTCCCCCTACATGCACAGGTTATAGGTTTACAGGGCTAGTTAGCCACTTCACATGCATAATTTAGGCATTACAGGCGTAGGTATAGGCACAGAGGTGGGGCCGATGGCACCTCCACAGGCACCGGGACAGGGTCCCAGTTCACAAGCAGGGATGAGATAGGGTCCCGCAGACATGGTATAGGGGGCCGAGGCCTATGGGCCACCATAAACCATACCCATATCTAGGTTATGAGATGCCTTAGGGAGGCCAGATATTACCAGGATCAGCTGATAGTGGTCGGGATAGATTTTCTATCCTATGGAGAGTACAGGCACAACAGCCTCGAGTGAGAGGACTAGATCCCAGACTCACAATGTGGAGAGCATAGGGGCCATCGAGCCTCGAGATAGGATCAAGGTGAGGCCACCAGCTCATGGAGGCCAACTCTAGGTGATGTACTAGTAGGGGCCCGACCATGACCTATGGCGGGTGGTGAGAGGTTATTAGGCCATCGGCCAGGAGCTGAGGAGGAGATAAGAGAGACTGAGATGGAGGATGTTTGACAAGATGATGCCTAATGCACATCCCTTTATTTTGATGTATTTTGATTCATTTTTGATAGATACCAGCCTATGCATGCTAAAGAGAGTGAGGATGTACAAGAGTTTTGTATATTTTTTATCATATACCGGCTACGTGTGCAAAGATGGTGAGGTCAGTATATGATATTTTGAGAGATTTGTTTATATTACCATCCTACATGCTGAAGATATTTGAGATTATGTATATGGAGACACATGTTTGGATATTTGTATTTATAGAGATGATGATGATGATGATTATGGTCATTATGTGTATACATGGTTGTGGTTATCTTGCTTATTTTGATGTGTATATGTTATGGAAAATAAGTAAGTATAGGCATGATAGAGTCGGTCATAGGCATGGATCGTTAGGTTGTAGGCATGGTTGAGTCACGTGGTCTAGGTATGGTCTGAGTCGGCATGGGCATTGGAGTCAAGTGGTTGGTTGGTTGGTTAGGTGTGGTCTAGGCATGGATTGAGTCAGTTTGTAGGCATGGTGGAGTCAAGTTGTGGTTAGGCATGTATTGAGTTAGAGTTTTAGGTTGGTAGAGTTAGGTTGTAATTCATTAATTTGTGTAATGAATGATGATATGGGTCATGGTTAAGATGTTTTATAGTGGTAAGGAAATGGTAGACATAATGGATGTATGTTTGATGATGATAAAAATGTGGAAATCAATTTGTTGTTTATTTGGTTTAATTTCCAATTATTGATATAAAAAGAAACTAAGTAGGGTAGATTGTGATTATAGGAAAATGAAAGGTGAAGTGATTAGGGTAGAGAGTGGCCGAGCTAACCTCCAAGGGCCCCATGCCCTCGAGTGTTGCCTACATAGTCCCGGTGAAAAGGGACCTCAAGCCGATGTAGTTCTCCCATAAGCTAGGGAAGAATGTGAGGAGGTATGAGTATGGGTGGGTATGTTATAGGCATGATTGAGTCTAGGTCTGTTAGGTATGGGTGAATTGTGGGCACATTGGTAGAGGTGATTTTGAGGTGATTATGGTGAAGGAGGAGAAAAATTACCCAAAAAGAAGCATTGAGGGTCAAGTCCTGTATAAGGTAATCAATACGTAATGAAGAAGGTTTAAAATATAAGAGGAGGTAAGAAAGCAACCTGATTGGTAAGGATCATAACGAGCAGATCATACTTTAGATGGGATGATGAACGTAAGACCCTAAAAGCATTGCATGATTGATTATTCTAAAGGTGAAAAAGTAGTCACATGACCACCAAATGTCATGGTCCAATAGGTCCCTTGAGGTGATAGGAAATGAAAGTGTGAATGGTGAGAGGGTGAAAAGTGGTTAGTTTTTATATGGTACTAGGTAGCATGCCTTTTTGGCAAGAGATCCAAGGTCACAATGGGCAAGTCCATGACTAAAAGGTTTTTGTTTTGATTGATATTTGAGATAGACTGATCGATGTGGGAAGTCTATATGGGATGAGGAAATTAAATCCTTGAGGTCTTCATGAAGTTGATCAATGCGGGAAGCTTCATATTCTCTCTCTCTTTTTTTCTTTTCTTTTTCTTTTTTTCTTCTTTTGGTAATTTTTTTTAAAACAGGATTTTTATAGCTATCCTTCGAGGGAGCAGTCTATTTATAATAGTGATTGTAGAGAGAAAGATGTCCTTTTGAGGGAGTCATCTTTTTATTGGAAGTTTGACTCAAGGAGTTGGATCCCATGTGAGGGATTTTAAGTCATGGACAAGACTAAGGTGAAGAATAGGATTCTTGTTCAGAAAGCAAGGTGAAATGACCATGGGATCTCATCTAAAGGTAGATGAAAAGTATCCATGAGAATCATGCCATGTGCAGCGTCATGGTACACATATTTAAGAGAAGATAAAAAGTGATGGGTACACATGATTCTTATTTAATCATTGGTGATGGCGTAGGAAGTGGATAGTGCTCAAGGGATGAGCATGGAAAGAGGTAGAAGGTGAGGTAGGACTAAAAGTCAACAATAGAATGGTCAAAGATGCAAGGCATTAAGGGGCTCAGGTTTGGGTTTACCCTCGAGTGAAGATAAATGATAAGCACCTGATCCATAAGTATGAGTCACGATGTATGGTCCAAGCCAATTAGGAAAAATTTTCCCCATTTACTTTTTTTTGCTTTGGTTACATGTTGATTTTCTTTTAGGACAAGGTCACCGACTTGGAAGGTTCACTCATGGACACATTTTCATAGGCACGTTTGATATGTTTTGGTAAACTTGAAGGTGGTCAAGAGCATTAAGACAACATTTGTCTAATAACTCAAGTTGTGCTAAACGGTCCTGACAAAATTCATCATCATTGAGCATGTCATGGAGAGAAATGTGGAGTGAGGGAATCTAGACTTTGAGGGTAGAACAACCTCTATACCATAGACCAGAGAAAAAGGTGTGGTGAGCAGTGGAAGTGTGAGATACTAGTGCGGTATGCCCACAGGGTGAAAGGAATGTGCGTATGCCAGTCCTTCCCAGTATCGTTAACCACTTTCATGAGAATTTTGTTTAGGGTTTTGTTGGTGGATTTAGCTTGGCCATTGGTTTATGGGTAATAAGGTGATGAGAAACTTAGTTGAATGTCGAAGGCGTCACAAAGTTTTCACAAGGTTTTATTTTTGAATTGTTTTCCATTATCAGTGATGAGGCGATGTGGAACACCAAAGTGAAAAATGATGTGATGATTGATGAACTCACATATTTTCTCATCTTTTGTGGAAATGAGAGGTATGGCTTCAACCCATTTTGTGTAGTATTCGGTAGCGGTGATGATCCATTGATGTCATTGGGAAGAATGGGGATTGATCTCTCCGACAAGATCCAAACCCCATTGAGAGAAGGGCCAAAGGTCACGGGTGACTTGTAAGGCATGACTGGGTGTATGATGAAGGTTGGCATGTTGTTGGCATTTTACACAATGCTTGACATAGTCACAAAAATCATGGTTGAGGGTCGGCCAGTAATAGCCTAGGTGAAGAATACGCTTAGCAACAACGAGGCCACTGAAGTGACCTCCACATATGCCATCATGAACTTCCTTAATGGTATAAGGAATTTTGGAACTCGTAAGGCACCGTAAGAGAATGCCATCGAAGCCACGTTTGTAGAGGAGGCCACCCATGATGATGTAATGAGAGACCTTTTTAGAAAGGCCCATTTGTCCATTACGAGTGAGGTCGGGAGGCAAGATGGAATGGGAAAGGTAGTCTGAGTATTGTTTATACCAAAGGTCACTCGGAGTCGGGGTAGTGGTTCCAATGGAGTAAACCTCATGAGGTAAATAAGAGGGTGATTGGAGTCTTTGTATGGTGACAAATATTTTAGAATTACAGGTGTGAAGCGGGGATTTGAGAAGCCAAGCAAGCCATGGTATCTACAAATTTTTGGTTGAACATGGGACGGTTTGAAGGGCGTAGTGGTCGAAGGTGGTCAAAAGTATGTCTACGTGATGTTTATACTTTTGAAGTGTCTCATTATGACATTGGTATATACCATTGACTTGGTTTACACCAATTAGGGAATCACCAAAGATGTTGATGGATTTGACATCCAAGGCATAGGTAGCTTGGAGACCTAATACAAGTGCTTCATATTTGGTAATATTGTTTGTATAATCAAAATCTAGTTTGAAAGACAAAGGCATGGGTTCACCATCAAACAGTGGAATGAGGATAACACCTGCCCCACCCCCATGCTGACACTTGGAACCATCGAAGAAGAGTTTCATTTGGTATGCGGGCTCATCCAAGGAAAGGGAAGCAATTGACTCATCTGGAAAGTCAAAATTAGAAGGTTGATCCCCAGAAATAGGTGCATCGCCAATTGGTCGGTGATGGCTTGGCCCTTGATGGATTTTGGTGGATAAATTTGAGGTCAAGGTCAGCCAAAAGCATGAGCCAGCATGTGTGCACATTGATTTTGGTAAGGTTTGGCATACATGAAGTGTAAGGGGTCGGTGTTGGTCACAACATAAGTCTTGTGATTAAGTAGGTAATGGCGAGTTTTGTGGCAATGAAAACTAAGGCTAAGAAGAGTTTTTGGCATGGGTGTATCAGGTTTCATAGTCTAAAAGAGTACAGCTTATGTAATAAACCACCTGCTCCCTGTGTTGTTCATCGTGATGAGCGAGCATGGCCCCCAAGGAGTGATCGGTAGCTGAGATGTATAGGTAGAAGGGTTGATCATCTTTAGGTGGAATGAGTATGGGTGGTTGGAGAAGGTATTGTTTTAAGGCCTCAAAAGATTTGTGGTAAGTCATTATCCCATTTAAAAGAGACATCCTTCTTGAGAAGATGATGAAATGGTTGACACCGATCAGACAATTGTGAAATGAAGTGGCGAATAGACTACAACTTACCTTGTAGGCTACGGAGTTTCCTAAGATTAGTGGGTGGAGGCATTTCAAGAATGGCCTTGACTTTAGTAGGGTCAACCTCTATACCATGTAAGGAAATGATAAATCCCAGGAGCTTTCCTGAGAGAACCATGAAGACACACTTCTTGGGTGAAGGTGAACACAATATTTAATAAGGTAAGTCAAAGATGGTTTTTAGGATGGCAGGTGCTTGGAGCGGTGTTTAGATTTGGCCAGGAGATCATCCACATAATCTTCTAATATACGATGCATGATGTCATGGAAGATATAAGTCATAGCCCGCTGATAGGTGGCCCCAATGTTTTTAAGGCCAAAAGGCATGACTCGGTAGCAGAAGGTCCCCCAAGGGGTGATGAATGTGGTTTTGTGTTGATCCTCTGGGGAAAGCAAGATTTGGTTATAACCGAGAAACCATCCATGAGTGATAGCATCTCATGACCAGTAGTAAGGTCAACCAGTTGGTCAATACCAGGTAGAGAAAGTCATCTTTTGGGCAAGCTAGGTTGAGGTCATGGAAATCCATGCAAATGCGAAGTCCCCTATCACCTTAGTGATAGGGACAATGTTAGAAATCCAACGAGGATAATCAATGGGTAAGATGAAGGAAACCAAAAGGAGGCGTGCTGAAGTTCTTCTTTGACCAGAAGAGCAATGCGAGGGTGCATTTTCCTCAGCTTTTGTTTGATGGGTTTGGCATCGGGAATGGTTACGATATTGTGTACCACTATAGTGGGGTCAATACCAAGCATATCTACGTAAGACCAAGTGAAAACATGGTTATGGTTTTGAGAAAAGAAGTGATGGCTTCCTGTTCAGCAGCATCTAAAGATTTTCCTATCTTTAGAATGTGTGGGTCATCCTGAGTATGAATGTTGATCTTGATAGTTGATTCATTCAACATGGTTTGCATCTCAGAGGGTAACGAATGACCGATGAATATATGAGTCTTCTACACCAAGGTAGGTGAGTATAGATTCATCATCCTAACATTGAATGACGTTAATCGAAGGTGTATCGTCATCGATCATTTCAAGATATAGGAAGGGAAGAGAGGAAGGAGCCTCGCCCTCACATTGATAAGTCAGAGGCCCCAAGGAGATGGTGTTTATGAAAAAAAAAATTAGGAGGAATGGATTTTGGATCCATCGACTCCATCGGTGAAGGTGGTGATGGTGGTGAAGAAGGTGGAGAAGGGCTGATGTCCTCAATGAATTCAATGTGTGCCTTCTTGGTAGGTGGTTCCGTAAAGCCGATACCACTATGGTCATTATGTTTGGGGTAGTACATGGAATAACAGTATGGCGGCCTTGCTCATAAAATCCAAAACCAAAACCCTTCCACGCACATCGGTGCAGGAAGGTGTGGGTGAAATGGTGATTGGTGAGTGATTGGAGGTTAGGAAAAATGGGTGGGTTTGTGACGGTGGTTCAGGTGTGTAAGTGGTAGTATCAAGTCCCCCATAGGTGAGATTGGTACGAAGGTGGGGAGGACCATAAAGGAGGTGCTCTCCTATATGGTGATCATAATGAGGGTGTTGGTGAAGACTTCCATACTCTTGTGGAGTAAGGAATGTGTTGACACTATATAGGTGATACTCCCCAAAGTGAGGCATTGAAAAATGCCTTCCAAGGGATCGGTGGTTGGTATGTGGGTAGCTGGAATAGATGATGTGTTAGGAGGTCAGATCGGAGGTGGAGCTAATGGATTGGGAGGCTAATGGTTTGGCCATGGAGGTTGTGGCAATGGTAGGAATGGAGGATGTGGTGCGATTGAAGTAGCGGCTACACTAGTGGGTGGAGGTGTAGGTGAAGAGGCAGTGGTCATGGAGGTAGATGCCTTAATGGGTATAAGCATGTCATTGGGTTGGTAAAGCATGTTGCAAGTTTTGAAAGGTGATGGATCAGCCGAATGGTATAGGTGTGTCCTTCATGCTCAAACTTTACACAATGATGCAAAGTGGAAGGAACACAACCCATGACACAAATCCAGGGTCTACCAAGCAACAAGTTATATTGAAAT
Source organism: Taxus wallichiana var. yunnanensis (assembly GCA_018340775.1). Taxonomy (NCBI): domain Eukaryota; kingdom Viridiplantae; phylum Streptophyta; class Pinopsida; order Cupressales; family Taxaceae; genus Taxus; species Taxus wallichiana. The sequence goes on along the minus strand of CM031234.1, from coordinate 299,304,756 downwards.
TCCCCCTCCAAGACATAAAACAACTCTAGAAGGAATAGTGCGGGGCCCACGCAAACATGGAGGATGATGGTGCCAAGTGTAGAGGTGATAGCATCATTGAATGAACACAACATGACGGGATGTTTATGCATGTAATTGTCAAGTATGTGCATTTGAGTGAATGCATGGGAGGAAATGATATTAATGCTAGTGCCCCCATCGATCATAACATGTCATACATGTATATCATCGATGTGGACATAGAGATGAAGAGAGTTGGGTCTGGGTCATCAGTTTGGTGCGGTGTGATCTCTTCCTCTGAGAAGCTAAGGGAGGCTACTTGGTGAGTAGGTGGAGGTGTGGATAAAGGTGGTAATTTGGTGAGAGAGGCTACATGATGGGGTGTAATAATGGAGGCTACGGTGTAGGGTCATTGGGTAAAACCTCAATAGATTGCAGGACCTCCATGAGAGCTTGATGATGGGATTCGAGGTTTGGATGAGGTCATATAGAGACATTTTGAGGGGGATTGGTGCAATTGTTTGAGCATGGTGCGATGTGTAACCCCATTAGAAATAGGATATGTGGGGCCACAGATAGTGATTTTAGGTGTAGGTGTAGATGGTATGTTGGGTATAGGGTTGGTCGGTGGGTTGGTTTCCTTTTCCTTGCCTTTATCTTTCTGGGCACGGGTAGCAACATGGATCATGTTGATCTGAGGTGGGGAGGTAGGTGAGGTAGGTGAGCCATGAAAGGTATAGTGACATGAAGGGAAAAATCCTAGTGGTGGAAGGAACCTTGTGAGATGAGTTGAGCACACTCGACATTTGGGTGGAGGTTTGATGAGTTCTTTGATGTGAACCATGTTAATTTCAAATCTTGGAGGTGGTTCTAGGAGTTGTGGGGGTGAAGGTCTGGTCATTGAGTAGGCAGTGAGGGAAGAGTTGTGGGAATGGGTGTTGGTGAAATGGGGTCCTCATCGAGAAGGTCATCATCATCAAAGTTTTCTTCGGGAGGACACAACTAGATAAGAATGGTTTTTAAAGCTTTGTAGTTCTCTACATCGTGCCCTGGCACATGATGGTAGGCACAAATTTTGGTGTCATCAAACCCTTTTGGTTTGGGTTTGAGAGGGTCATAAGGTCTGAGCGGTGGTAATGTGATGACAAAAGTTTCAAGGAGGTTGGTTAAAATTTTGGCATAGGATCCCTAGTGGATCACAATGGGAAGTGAAAGTGAGTTTGGGTATAGGTGTGGCTGACTATAGAGGAAGGGTGTTTGCATGAGGGGGAGTGGGTTGAGCTATGGTTTTAGGTGTTGGTGTGATCTTGGGTGTTGGTCATGTTTTCTTGGGTAGGGGTATGGTAGATGAACTGGCAGGAGAGTGTGTGGTTGTTTTGACTACCTTATTGGAGGGTAGTGGATTTTTGTCTTTATGTTGCACCTTCTTGGGTAAAGGTGATACGAGCACACGAGCTCTAGAGGGAAAGGTGGATGGTGGAAGGGGGTGTTACCCATGGGGATAATGGAGGTGCTTGTGAAGGTAGATGGCATGGGTCATGTGAAGGAGGCATGAGGGAAAGAGATTGAAATGTTAGGGGTAATGCAAAAGCTATCGATGGTATTGGAGGTATGGGTGGTAAAGATGTTGCAGGTGTGGGCATAAGTCATGTCAAATGCACTTGGGTATGGTAGAGGTCTTACGAGGGTGGAATGGGTTGCTGCATTTTTAGTTTACCGGGGTGGAGGTTTCTTAACCATGTTGGAGGGTGAGGTCCTAGGATGGATGGAAAGGGTGAAGGTGATGAAGGTGTGATCGGCGAGGTTGGAGTATGAGATCTATGGGATTGGTTCTTCTATTTGGGTGTCGAGTAGGTTTGGTGTTGGCTTTGGAGGATGTAGCTAAATCTAATTTGATGGGTGGATGAGTAAGGTTGGTGGTTGGGATGACCCCTAAGGTAGTAATAGGTTTAGGCAAGGAAGATGATGTAGGTGTGGGCTTGGATGTTAGATGCATGTTGGGTTATGGGTAGGGGTGTGAGTTGAGCCATGAGGGTATCATGGTGGAATTTGTGATAGTTGTGGTTGTGTTTGGTTCGATTGGCCAAATATTTTTGGATAGATAGTGGAAGTGTCAGCAAGTGACATCTACATTTGTGTTGAGATAGGAAGCAGAAGACACCCCCAAAGTAAGGCTCTATCCACATAATCTAGGTGATCAGCTAAGCATGAGAAAGGCACTATTGTAGGTGAGGTTGATGAGGATCCAATGGAAATTCCCATAAAATGTGTCTTAGAGATGGGAATTTTCTAGCTTTGGCTTCCATGGGTAAGAGAGCCAAAAGTAAGTCCACAAGATCTTGGGTAGCTGATGGAGAATGGTCACCTAGAGGCAAAGGTATTTCTATTGGATCCTCGATAGGTGGAGGAGAAAATGGGTGCTCCTCTATGGGTGGAGGAGATAATGGGTGTTCCTCTATGGGTGGAGGAGCTGATGGGTGCTCCTCTGTGGGTGGAGGAGATGAATGAGTGTCTTCCCGGGCTTAAGATGTATGGGGTGATGAATCTCTAGGTGGAGAAGTCAAAGGTGAAATGGTTTCGATGTTAACAGTGAGTCTCCTTCATGGGTGAGAGAGGAGATGAAGGGTGTTCCTCTATGGGTGGAGGAATAGGTGAGGTGGGTTCAAGTGCAGGTGGAGGAATAGGTGAGGTGGGTTCAAGTGTAGGTGGAGGACTTTGGGCTAGGATTTCCTCGATGGAAGGAATATGAGGTAATTGGGAAGCAATGGGTGTATCACTGAAAATAGCATGGACCTCATAGGTATGGCTATCATGAGTTGAGGTCTCTCCAGTTTGATTAGAAGAAGGGGCATGATTAGGAAATGGTTTCTTGAAGATATGTAGGTTTTGATTGGTAGGTGTGTTAGGATTATCTAAGGTTAACTCACCTTTCTCGAGCATTTCTTGGACAATGTTTTTGAAAGTGATGTAATTGCCATCACTATGACCCTTTACTCGATGATAGTTGTAGAAGTCATGTGCTCTTTATACCATGTGGGTGTGGGGAGCAGGTCAAAACCAGTGTGTGGTTTCATGGGAGGAAGGGTGATGGCCCCAGCTTTGATGAGCTTTTCTAAGATAGAAGAATAAGGTTCCCCAATTGGGGTGTATTTCCATTGTTCCCATCTAAATTGAAAAGTATGAATGGGTGAGAGATTAGATGAGGGGCTAGCTTGATTTGATGGATGAGATGGGCCAAATTTTAGTACCACCACTACATTAGTGGTTCCCTTGGATTTTGAATAATTGTTTTATGGTTTCAAGAAGAAGAGGTATCATTTGACTTGAATGCCGAGTTCTTATTGCGTAGTTGGATTTTCTTCTCTTCGATGGCCCAAATCTCTAGCTTTTGTGCCATGGTGAATGCCTCATCAAAGGTTTGGAAAGTTTGGACCTGCAGGGTTAGTGAGATATGTCTAGCACAAGCCCATGTGAAGAGTTTTGATGAGTTTGGTTTGTGGTAGTTGGAATGTGAGTTGATTGATCAGGCTACGCCAACGAGCAACAAAATCTGTGATAGATTCATCATCATACTAACATGTAGAGTAGAGGTCAGTCATGGTAACTTTCTTAATGACATTGATGGAGAAGTGATCCAAGAAGGCTTGGGCTACCTGAGTGAATGAGAAGATAGAATGTCTAGGTAACCCACTATACCAATCTAATGCAGGCCTAGTCGAGACATGGGAAAGGTCCTCAGAAGCAAAAGCATCATCATGGGTGATCAGATAACACCCATGTTTAAAAGACCACAAATGCTGTTGTGGGTCCTCTTTACTATTAAGTGCGGTTAAATTTAGGCATTTCCAATGTATGGGATATGGATGGATAGGAATGGATGGGTGGATGGGCTCATTACAAATCTCATCATAGGTGAGAGAGTTGTGTGTGCCAGAAACCAATGCCTCCAATGTCTATCTTATCCATCATTAACTTGATTAGGTCATTGGTAGGTTGTGATTGTTTGGGTACCTCCTATAGTGTAAGGAGGTTGGTGTTGGACATATGATGGAGGTGGCATTCTTGTATATGGTGATGTCGTGTATAGGTAGATTGAGAAGGAGGAAGTGAAATAGGGGGTACGTACCCAAAGAATGAATGATAGATGAAACAGGAGGATGTTGATAGTACATATATGGAGGTGGAAGGGTCGTGGTGACCCTAGTGGCAATGGGGGCTAAGGATTGTGGAATAGAAAGAACAATGTTTTGAAAAGGGGTAGGGGTCACCAACACCGGGGTGGTTGTGTAGCTACGGGTATATATGAAATAATAGGTGTGGATGAGGTTATGTTCTAGGTGGTTGGAAAGGTATAGTGGATGTGGCGGGTGCAATAGATGTGGCAGATATGGTGGTCATAGCAGGTATGGGGCCTAATGAGAAATGACTGGGGCAAGGTAGGTGTGGGTAGCATGGAGCCAGAGGAGGTTGGAGTAGAAGTAGGAGTGAGTGTCGGGGAATAGATATGGGCATGTCATATCAAACTAACCCGAGGCATCTCGAGTGGATGAGTGGGAAAGATAAAATTAAGGTGGCAGGGTTCTTGGTCAAGGAGTCATGTGAACTCCTCGTCTCCTATGGCGATAGTGATAGGTTGGGTAGGATCCATGGGTGATAAAATAGAAGGTGGTGAAGGACTAGGTGGGAGTGGTTGATGACTGACATGGAATATGAGGGTGTTTTCTTGGCTTCGGGTCAGCACCATGTGAACAAGCACTGACGTGGCAGGACTGCTTTCTATAAATGACATAAAATACAACAGAGATAGGATAAATAGGTGGTGGTAGGTGAATTGGGGTTAAAATGTCAGCTGAAAATTACACAGGCTAACCGATGCCGTTAGGTTAAACTGACACGGTCATAGGTAACCACGGTCGGTCACTATGGAAAGTGGATAGTTGGTCAAAACAAGGTAAAAGGCCAATACTTTGCCAAGTATGCAAGATGTTGATGGAATTACCAGGTCAGTGAATATGATAAGAATAATAGAGACTCTAAACAACACAAAAGGTGAAGTAGGTGTCCTTTTGGGTAGGTTAACCAAAAGAATAGTAAACCGACGCTGGTTAGGAAAAACTAATGATGGTCAAAAGGTAACCGACGATGGTCACTGAATGACACCGGTTACTGTGAAATTGAAACAGTGATGAAGAAAATGTGGTTGTGAGTTAAAATTAGATGTGGAATCAAACCCAGAATTATGAGAATGATGAGAATATGGTCCAGGCACACTCAAATGAAGCTAGAATACACCAACTATGATGAGGAGCATACAAGGGGAAATAAGAAAATGAAGAACGTGACCTCTCACCTCAAAATGCAAGCCAAGTAGAAACACTAAGAAAAATACGATCCTAAGAGTGCTTTTTCTATTATGTTTGTTTAGCTTATGCTATTTAAGGACTGACTCATGAACTTTAGAATAGAATTTTTGGTGAGGATGGCTTCCTATGAAGAAGGAGATCTACAAGGAGAGGTTTGGGTATGTTATGGTGGGGGCGGGCCATCCTCTGATGGGGTACTGGATAGAGATAACCAGTGGGGTGCCCACTATGTCGTGATCGTGTGATCACCTACAACTTCTTCCGGTGAGATGTTGTTTAAGAATGTGTATATATTTTTAATTTTGTGATGTTTGGTAAGACTCAGAGAGAGAAAGAGAAAGGAAGTGCTTTTCTATGATTCATTTGTCAACCATCAGCTGGGCATGACTTCCAGCGTATAGGTTGCCCTCAATTAATGTGAGCTAATGCAGAAGCAGAATGAAATGAAATGAGTTTTAAACCCAAATTGAAATGTTGAATTTGATGACACAAAAATATGAATAGGAGAAGGGATGCTCTTTCACTAATGTGATACTAATGAAAGGGAAGAAGTGTTCTTTTTAAAGCACCAAAATACGATTGCTTTTAGACAATAGAAGAAGAGAAGGTTCCAGGGAGAAATTTTAATGTAAGAACCTTTTAGAAAGGAAACAAACATGTAAATTTTCACCTAGAAATGAAAGAATGCAAAGAACCCCAAATGGGTCCCACCAGGCATGCCAAAATGTTTCACCTGATTCTAGAGTGTTTCTTCGAATGTTGACGAAATAGATAAGGGTAAAGGGCTAGGAGGAATACACTTTAAATGTTGGTTGTAGGTTGTTGCACGCATGCGTATGAATTCTTGATCCACAACTGATCATGAGAGATTCCTTTTTCTTGGAGGAACTACCTGAAATGGAAAACAAGACCACCAAATAAAAGTTAAATAATATATGTAGTGGACTACCTAGCGTATG
>CM031234.1:297435934-297493434 GCA_018340775.1 Taxus wallichiana var. yunnanensis | reverse complement strand
TTCTGATGTGGGTTTTTTCCACTTGTTACATAGGTGAAATTTCTTGGCAAGTCAATCTCCGGTTAATCAAGAAATGAGATTTTTACATTTTTGTTGCGTGAAAAAATGGTTTATTCGCTGAAAAAACCTTCCCTGCAGATGAGAGATATATTACTGAGTTTTTTTACAGCCCTCAAAAATGGTGAAGACAGTAAAAAACCTTATATCGATCTATGTCAAATTTCAGGGGTATGGAGAACCAAAAGGCTTAGCTAGGGTTGGGTGCATTTTTGTGTCCCTTACGTCCCTTTGCTAAAGAGATGAAAGGGATATCATTTTTCAAATCGCACTCGGTTGTGACACTTGGTGATCATCCATGAAGTGAGAGGAAAGGCTCCAACTAGCTCCTGGGGTGACTTGGGAATGCAGAGGTCGCATTGGTGATCTGAGGGATTAAAAGGGTTGGAAGAATTTTCATGTCCCTTATTTCCATTTGAAAATGGGAAAAAGGGACATGAAATCTCTTTAGGATCTAGTCTTGACACGCATCCTCTTCAAAAATTGGTTAAGTATCGAACTCTTACCTTGAGCCAACTTGTGATGATGATAACTCAAGCTTCCAAATGAGTTCAAAGGTGAAATTTTATATGAATTTGAGTGGAAAACACCCAATGAGTTGAATGGTGATTTTTTGGAGATACAATTCTGACTTAATTTCCTCTAAATGACCTCTTTTCTATCTGGACCACTAGTTGTGCGCCAAACAAATGAGTTGCCTAGGGAAGTGCATGATGTTTCATGATGTATCATTTTTCCACCATTTATGGCATAGAAACTACATTCCATAGGTACTTTTTTGGCCTCTTGAATCTTCATGAAGCTCCTATAATATTTTCTTGAAGCTCAGCAACTCATTTGCAGTGTATGTTCCTTTAGGCCCGAAAACCCACTTTTGTTGAATCGGCTCCAAAACCTCCAAAACTTTCCAAAATATACCAAAACCTTTTCACAGATGTTATTGGAACTTGAATGCATATCCATGTTGAATATTTCTTGTTTTTTCTGCTTAAGGGGGTGCATTAGTCCCGAGAAGGCCAGTGGTAGCCCTTCCCAAAACTGCTCAAAACTTGGCATTCTTCACAAACTCCTAAAGTTACCTAGGGGGACTGAATTTTATTTCCTAAATCACCTAGGGTAATTGGATAAACATCCAATTGAGGACTATTAAATGAATTGAGTCAAACTTGGTGTTAAGGATGGGTATACCTAGGGTGTCTTGGAAAGGTAAAATTTGAAAAATTTAACACGGGGTATTGTTGTCATGCTTGGAAATTGGAAAAAAAATTGTTGCAAATTTGCATGACAATATCTCGCTCTAGCTTGGAGAAATGTTATGGACTTAGCGCAACGAAGATATGACATGAGGAATCCTAGAATCTCAACATATAACACATTGACAAATTACAAGAGAGGGATATCAGGAATAACACACACACACCAAAAAAATGATGAAAGGAAACATACAACACACACACGAGAAGGGAAATACGCACACAAATGTAAAGGAAAACACAACTAATAATCACCTATGATATAGGACGGGGATAACCCAATTTCATTAATGATACTACTTTAGGTATTGCCCATTGCGAGGAAATTCCAATGGTGTCCCATCCAGATATGAGAGTAGAAACACATTTTCCCTGTAAGTCTCATGAATCTAGAATGGGCCGAGCCACAATGAATCAAAATTTCCATGGATCCCTTTTGGTTCTCTCATTTTTTCCCATAGTAGGAAAAAGCCTCCAACTTTGAATTCCCTGGCCTTAGCCTTTTTTCAAAGATATTAATCACTTTCATTTGATGATCTTTGATAAGTTCAACAACTCGGAGTCTATTCTCTTCCATCTTCTTGATAAATAAGATCCTTTTGATCCGTGTACTATTCATCTTATATTCCCTGGAGCAATTTGAGAGCTGGCATTTCAAATTTAATTGGAATTTCTACTTCAAATCGATATAACATTTGGAATGGCAACATACCAATTGCTTTCTTTGGAGTGATCATGTCCTCCCACAATGCATCGTACAACTTCTTGTGCTAATTCCTCTAGTTTTCATCCACGAGCTTGCGGACAATGGTCATGATGTTCTTGTTACTTGATTCGACCTAACCATTTCCCTGTGGGTAGTAATCTGATGAATGGGACAGGGAAATTCCATAGCCATAGCAGAATTCCATCAACTCCCTTGAAGAAAAATAGGTAGCATTGTCTGCTATGATATTTTTGGATTCAAATAGACGATGATATTCTCTTTTTGAAGTTGCACACTTTGTCTCGGTTTTATCTGTTTGGTAGGATGGCCTCCACCCACTTCGTGAAATAATTTGTCATTGTGAGCATGTAGGTGTGCCCCACACTTGAGTGAGGATTTAGAGCACCGATGAAGTCCAGCTCCCCCTTTCGCTAAAATGGTTCTTCAATGACAACTTTCTATAGTGGTACTTGTGAGTTGTGTTATCCCAATGAATTGTTGACATGCTTTGCACTTGGAAACTCATTCTTGAGTGTCTGTGAAGAGGGTGGGCAAATAATATCTTCCTCAGAGAATCTTATGTGTAGTGACTATCGTGGAAAAATTTTCCACCTCACGCTTGGTCGTGATATGTTTTAAGTTATGTTTCTTGTTGTTCTTTGTTTACGCACATGAGAAAACATCCATCAAGACCTCTTTTATAGAGTGCGTGGTTCCAGATCACAAACTTTTTTTCCTTCATCTTGAGTGTTCTCTTTTTATTATAGTCAAGATGAGGAGGGAATTCTCTGTAGGTTAGATGATAGGCAATTTTTGCATACCACTCATCGGTAGTAGTTAGGAAGAGAACTTGTGGACTATCTTCAAAACAATTGGATAAAAGGACAATTATCTTTACCAAGTTAATCCTTGAGAGCCTCATATTTAGAAATCAATCTTCACAAACTATTTCCCCACACCAAATTGGAGGGTCGAATCTCCAAGTCATACTCTTGAGTCTTTGTGACCCAATTTCCTCTTTTAGCTCCAGGGTCTTGTTATGTAAAGATGGACTTGATTGTACTACCTGGGACCATCACCATCGTATGAGAGTTGAGTATGTAAGACCTTAATTTTTATAGACTTGACCACCGTTGCATAGGCATGTTTCTCCAATTGGGTGTAGTTTAGCTTATGAAAGTAATAGGTGCTTCTAAACCTTCATCATTCTTTTGGACAAGAAAAACAAAGAGAGTATGTTCTGAGGTATAACAATACATGATGAACTCTTTACGATGTACGAAGATATGAGAGTTGAAGATTTAGCAAAGGATTTCTTGATTTATTTACAATCTGCCTTTCCCTCATTATTCCATTTGAAGCTTTCTTGAGGTTTCATCATGGTGGTGATGTGCTTCATCAATTCTGCGAACTCAAGAATGAAGCAACTAAGAAAGTTTACTTTTTCGAAGAAGGAGTGAAATCATTTCTTGCTTGAGGGGAAAGATAGTGTTTGAATGGATTAAAATATTTTAGGATCAATGTGTGCTCCATGCTTGTTCACAATGTGCCCTAGCAACTTACCTTCTATAACTCCAAAGATGTAATTTTTTGGGTTTAAGGATATGCCATGCTTTCTACATCTCACGAGTACTTGTTCCAAATGATGAATATGGTCTCCCCTCTTTTTTGAGAAGAATGTGAGATCATCCAAGTATATGAAAATGAAATGCTTCAAATATTTGAATGTCAGATCCATCACCTTTTGAAATTTAGCCACTACATTGATTAAGCTAAAGGGAATTACATTTGTATGAATAATTTCCATGAGGTGTTGTGAAAGTTGTCTTGGTGTGATCCTCCTCCATCACCTTAATTTGATTTTACCCTGAGAATCCATCGAGTAAAGAGATCATTTCATATTCGGTGATTGTCTGCAAAATGTGATCCATGATAGGGAGGGGTATTTAGATTTACTGAGATAAGCGTGGTTGATTAAGGAAATCCACAAATATTCTTATTTTTCCATTCTTCTTCCACACTGGCACAATGTTCGTACGCCCATGTGGAATGATGGATGAGAAATATGATCCTTTCAAATGATAATTTGCATCACTTCATCTTTAATGGTGTCTTTAAGAGAATTGAGTGGTGTATTTCCTTCGGTTGGAAGGATTTAAGCTCATCATAAGAATAGGCCAAAACATTTGAATATTTCTTAAGAAATGATATGAACCTTCTCTTTTCTTCAGAGAACAACACTTTCCAATGTTGACCATTCTTGGGTTCTCTAGGGTGCCGATGTTTTCTTTCTTAAAATCAGTTGGGCACTTTGCGAATATTGCTCTACCTTTTCTTGAAGAAAAGGTCTTCTAGAGAGACTAGGACTTCAGGGATCTTGTTTCCTTTTATCTTGATCAATCCTTCTTCATCAATTCCTTCATTTCCTTCTTTATCCTCTTCGACCACTTTGCTTCCATGTGCATTGATGAAGAATCTTTTCAAATTATTTTCAGAGGCAAAAAATGTTTAGGGATTCTTCTAATTAGCCTGTTGTATTTTGTAAAAAATTCTCTCATTGATTCGAAATTTTTTTTCTTCATTTGCACCAAATGTACCAAGAAATATTGGTAGTCTTCTGTATATTTGAACCTATGTTCAAATCTACTTCTTATATCTTCCCAGCAAGTGATAAACCTTGGGGAAACATGTAGAACCATTCGGTAGCTTTTTCCCGAAGTGACTATACAAAGAATCGGACTAACACGCCTTCATGTTTAAAGCCCAACACACATGCAAGTAATGAACAACGATAAATGCTCCTCGGGGTCGAGAACCATCCCCTCTAAATTTTGGGAAGTTTTTTTAGACTTTTGGTAGCTCATGGAGTGGTTGAGGAAGGGAAAGTGGGCCGTGTTTCCACCCATGGTACATTTGGTCTACGTTCTTCACAGGACATGATCCGTCATTTTGTTCCTAATTCTAGCTTCCAACCTTTCTAAGGATGAGGCTTTAGTTAGCTACTCTTACATATGTTTTGACATGATCTCTTTCGATCTCTTCAATTTGAGCTCTTATTTTTCTTCACTCTTGCTTCTCTTTCTCTAGCTTCCTCTTTGGTCTCTACATTAGTGAAATCTTCAAGATTCTCGTTGATGTATGGAAACTCAACGTCTAATGGATTTGCAACACTTGGGCTGCCAATGGTACCAATTTCTTAACGAAGGGGAGACCTCGTATTTCTAAGAAGCTCTTGTCTTCTTTAAAGTTCTTCAAAAATGGGATCGGTTTTTCCTCCATGTCTTTGTTACCAAGTGTACTTTCTATCTGCCAGCTTGAAAATCTATACTCTTCTTTGTGGTTCTTGAATATGTCTTTATCTTTATAATTCAACAATGCATTCTTCTTCGAGGTCAAGGACTCTCGTGACAATGAAGTATTGGGTGAAACATTTCTGTTATGCCAAATAACCTCTCACAAATATGAAGCAATATCCTCTTGAATGTGGAAAAGTAACTCAAGTATTTTAACATGAGGATTTCTGGAATGGCCATGGTTTGAAGACATAAGGATCATGTGACTTTTCAAATTCCAACTTTTTATTTTTATATTTTTCAATTTTTTTGTATTTTTCCAAGTCATTTTTTGGGTGTAGATGCTGCTAAATCTACCCCACGGTGGGCGCCAAAAACTGTTGGAAAGAAAAATATTTGGGTGGACAAGCATTTTAGTAAATCCCGGTTCAGATTGCAGAAATCCACAAATATTCATATTTCACCATTCTTCTTCCACACTAGGACAATGTTCACCACCCATGTGGAATGATGGATGGGAAAGATGATCCTTTCATTGAGAATTTTCATCACTTCCTCTTTGATGGTTTCTGCTATCTTTGTGTTGTATGGCCTCTTTTTTTGTGAATGGCTTGGCAACTAGATTCAAGGAATTGAGTGGTGCATTTCCTTCGTTTGGAAGTATTTAAGTTTGTCATAAGAATAGACCAAAACATATGAATATTTCTTAAGAAACGACATGAAACTCCTCTTTTCTTTAGGTGAACAACACTTTCTAATGTTGACCATTCTTGGGTTCTCGGGGTGTCAATGTTTTCTTTCTCAAAATCAGTTGGGCACTAGGAAGATTTCTTCACCTTCTCTTGAATGAATCTATCATGCTTATCAAAAATGTCTTCTAGAGAGACTAGGCCTTTAGGGATCTTGTTTCCTTTCAGTTTGATCAATCCTTCTTCATAAATTCCTTCTTTATCCTCTTTGGCTACTACTTCCTTATATTTCTTGCCAACCCTCTAGGATTTCAAGTCCCTCTACTTAAATGGTGTAACATATGTATTTGCATGTGTGAGTAAAGTGAGTTTTATCCATGGTGGCCTTGTAGCCAGGGATCCAACAGGGGCACTCCACTGACCCTATGAAAATATAGTAATTTATTTCTAGAGAGGAATTTTTCAAGAGAGCGGGAAAGGGAGTGAGAATATGAAGTAGGGGAACTAATGCTGCAAGTAGAAAATCATATTCTTACATACACTAGTTAGAAAATCTTACACATGCATTTTTAAAGAAGAAAACAACATGATTTTGGGGCCACTGGCTAGAGGAAACCATACGTACAAAGACATACACATTCATATGCCTTGGAAAATGCAAAGTTATTCCTTTATTAGCTTGAAAAATCACAGTTGTACATAGTGAGGAATTGAGGAAATTAAAGAGGGGGAGATAGCAGAAAATGGCTAACTCTTTTTTCACTCACAAGTAAGCAATAGCTCTCTCATGAATTTACAAGAATACAACCAACTAGTAAGAAATTTCAGAAGTTCAAAAGAAGCTCAAATGAGGAGCTCATTACAATTTATAGAAGAGGAAAAAATATTCATCTTCTCGATGACCTTTCATATGTCCTATTTTTGACTTTAGACTATTCACATTCCTATCAAATATTAAGTCCCTTTTATAAAAACAAGGCAACTTAATTTTTACATCATGTTTCTAAAGTCACTTTTATATGAATTAAAGAAATATTAAAAAGTATAAACCCCAACATGAAATTAGAATGTTGAAGAGAGAGAGAGAGAGAGAGAGAGAGAGAGAGAGAGAGAGAGAAAGTAGAAGAAGAAGAAACAATCATGTAAAAGAATGAGATGCTCCACCGGACTTGATCTCACTTCATGACCAGTCTCATCTTGCGCTGCTAAGAAGACCTTTGTTTCTCAAAATTTCTTGCAAAAATGAGCTACTGCAAGTTCCACTCTATCAACATGGGAATACACACATATCTTAGAGTTTATGTCCACGATTTAGAAACACCGTTGATATCTTGACACTTTACAAACCACATGATGGATGTTTCTTTTGCAATGAGTGCAATGGTGGCATGAATCCCTAAGAGGAATTGTAGGGTATCCTTACCAAAGGATAATAGATTTCCCACCTCTTTTTAACATATTATTCAAAAGGCCCAATCAACTCATCGGCTATTGTGTCTTCTCCCATTACAAGCACTCCAAGTTTCTTAATTTGGTGATTAATACTATTCGCAACTTGTACGCTTGTTCCTCTTTTTCATCCAACTCGGAAATGGCTTGGTTGATTACTTCAAATATAATTTCTAAGACCCTTTCCCATAAACGCAATAAGTCTTCAGAAGGGGTACCAAAACCTTCTTGCTAATCAACTCCTAAGAGAGAGTGTTGCTCATTTCACTCACTGTGGACACAGAGGACCCCAGTGATCCCTTTCTTTCTCCAAATATTTTATGAGCACCCATGTCCTATTTGCAGTTACACACATGTAGGTGAAGAGTTTGAATGCCTCTTGGAGAAATGAATTTCCCTTTTCAGAAATTGTGTCGATCCATTCATTATTAGCTCATCCTTGCACCATGAGATCTTGTTACCTCTTCATAGATTCTGGTGGAAGCTACGATGGGTGAAAACTTATTCGATAGGAATTTCGAGGCACTCAGATCCACCAAGTGTTATACATAAGACGAAAGATTTTGCACATGCTCTTTTAGCTCATCAATATTTTCTTATATTATTTGTTCTTTTCCATAATTGAGCAGAAGACTACTGGTACATATGCAAATCCCCTTCATGAGTAACTTGAGACCTAGTTGGATTGTGTTCATTTTATAATCAGTCGGTATCATTTCATCCACTAGCTTGATCACCTTAGGTTGGGATACCTCAATATCTTAGGTTACCTATTTCTCCACTGTAGAACCATGAGGCCGTGTGTGCAAGATTTGTTTTATTTCCTTGGCCAATGAGGCAATTGCCAATAATCAAGTGTCGTGACCTATTAAACAATGCATGTATCAAGTGTTATTGTCTCCTACATCCATGGGAACATTTCATCAGACTCAAGCTCTACGACAAGCATATCCACCATTCCATGCTCGGTGGAGGAGGTATATCTTAAACGGGAGAGGTAGTAGTCTGGTCAATATGTGAGGTATCTGTGGCGAGATCAAAGACTAGGTATTGAACTACACACTCTTCTTCTACTTGTGTTTCATGAATGGGTCTTCCTCTTATATTTCTGCAATTAGGTCTTCCTCTGTCCAAGATCTCTTTGGTGACTTTTCATGGAAGAAGTATTTGATTATGTGATTCTTTCTCTCAAAACTTTCTCAGATTGTCTTGAAATTGAAGTAAGTTCCACCTCATTCGATGATGACTTCTATGAATATTTTTTTCTAACTCGTGGGGACACCTCGTGATTGAATGACTATGGATCTCTTCCTTTAAAACCAATCCCTCATTCTCCTGACCACTTTCTCAATTCATTCCTTGATGTCTCCTAACTCACGAACGTGCCAATTAACTTGAGGCAATGGGGAAACCTTGATTGCCACATATTCAAGATCATACATTTTTGTTCCGTCATCTTGCAAAATATCCTCATACCAAGAGAACTAGAATTTCCTCATCTCATCAACTATCATCCTCATGTGATCCTTCTCCCATACTTCAAATTTGTTGACACAGTTGGCCCAATAGTCCTCAATTTTTGGATCATGGCACAACTTTGGGATATTAAATACATCTGGATTGGATCGTATGTAGAAGTTACATCTAGAGGTGTAGGAATGTAGATTCAAATGTGTGAAGTCACCTCCAGATGAGATGCATCATTTGATTTCTTACACATGAACACCCCGATAGAGATGGGAAATGAGATCAACTTATTTTTATACTTCGAGTTTTTTTTTTTCACCTGTGTGAATTTCCTGTAGATCTCAAATAACATAATTTGGTCACTAAGGTACTTGGGAAACCTTAGGGAGCTTGGTTGAAGCCGAAAACTCACAAGTAAGAGAAATTCAAGAATTATATGAAATAGGAACCATATTTTTTGATTAAGGATGCCACTTGTGGTGACATCCTTACCTCCAAATCACCCTCAAAATTTTAGACCACGTACATTGTGAATGCACCATTCACGCAGGTGCAGTGTCTGTGACTTTCTTCCATTTCCAATTGGGGAAGTTTCTCGAATGCTGGGACTTTGGAAACAATGTTCTGGGTGAGAGCCAATCCCTTAAATGACCTCGAGCTAGCGAGAAAATAAACCAAATAAGAAGTCATGTGGAACTTCTTTGTCATGGGCACTTGGATCGATTGCGAGATGCAAGATTTCACCGATTATCTACCCCAATCAATCATTGTTTTCTTGCAGTCCACTGTTAGGAGGAAAAGAGCCATCCAATCTTGAAAGTCTCTCATACTTACTTCTCCCATCACCCTACTAAGAAGAGTGATTGCATTCGAATATCCTTCACAAAACTTGAATCCCAAATTTTTTTGGCATCCTTGAAGGCTTTCTTCTTGTCTTCATCCATGACCCTAATGCAACTCCTTGTAGGTATGTGTCCATTTTTTCCTAATTGTGCACAACCTTCTCTTTTTTTATGAACACCATGCTAGGTGATGTTGGGATTTGCAAGGTGATTGAGATGGTTCTAGGGCTATGACTTCCATTTCCGTACCATTGTTAACTCGAATGGTTCGTGTGTCAGGCTCATAGTGATGTGAGCAGGCCAAGACTAGCTCAGTGCTTTGTACGAACACGGGGTGTCCCACAGCTGCAAACAACCCACTTGTGAATACTTGATATTTGATCTTCCCTCTTTCCTTTTTCATCATGTAAGCTTTTAGATAATTGAAATCCATATAGGAGACATCATTGTCATCTATCTCATACTCAGAAGAGAAAGGTTGTGCTAGTTTCGTTCTGAAAACTTGAACTTCATGATTACTCAACACTTACTATGTCTGGGAACGATGACTTGATTTTTTTATTAAGTGAAAAAATGCTTCTCCAAACTCCAACTGTACTCACCAACTTGAATTTCCAACTCCTAGTATGATCCCTTTTTGAAATCTTCCCTCTGGAACGACTTACTATTTTTAGTAAGTTCCTATGAGACAACTTACTATTTTTAGTAAGTGTGAAAGTTTAGCTCTTTCAAACCTCAATTGGATATGAAAACTTGAATTCCTTCTTCTCACTGTGTTCCTCTCACCTTCTGGACCAGTTTGCTATTTTTAGTAGGTGTTTATGGGACCACTTACTATTTTTAGTAAGTGTCAATTTTGGGCCGAGGTGAACTTTCGACAATTTTCACTGTGATACATCTCTGTGTTCACAACTTCTTCAGATGGTGGCTTACTTGAAATAGTAGTCTCCCATGTAGGAAGGCATACTATTTTTAGTAAGTATTCTTCTAGTGATTGGATCATGGTGGGACAAATATTTTTGATATGGGTTTTTTCTCAATATCAACCCTCTGAAATTTCAGGCTTACCCGATCACTAGTTTATGAGATTTTAAAATTTGAAATTTTTACACGTAGTGGCTGCAAACACGACAACCATTAATAGAGCTAGAAAGATGCATGTTAACTTCTACTCCTTGGACCTTGATGGAAATTATATTTATGATATGGGTTTTTTCCACTTGTTACATAGGTGAAATTTCTTGGCAAGCCGATCACCGGTTAATCGAGAAATAAGATTTTTACATTTTTGTTACGTGAAAAAATGGCCTCTTTAATCTTCATGAAGCTCCAATTTTTTTTTCTTGAAGCTAAGACAATCCTTGCAGTGTTTTTCCTTTAGGCCCGAAAACCCACTTTCATTGAATCGGCTTGAAAACCTCCAAACAAAACATCGTGGATGTTCTTGCACTTGAATTCATCTCTATGTTGAATTTTTATCCTTTGTTCCGCTCCAGGGGTTTATTTTTCCCGAGAAGGCCAGTGGTAGCCCTTCCCAAAACTGCTCAAAACTTGGCATTCTTCACAAACTCCTAAAATCACCTAGGGGGACTGACTTTTCTTTCCTAAATCACCTAGGGAATTAGATGGACATCTAATTGAGGACCATTACATGGATTGAGTCAGCCTTGATGTTAAGGATGGGTAGACTTGGGGTGTCTTGGAAAGGTAAAATTTGAAAATTTTGACACAGGGGTATCATTGTCATGCTTGAAAATTAGAAATTTTCTTGTTGCACATTTGCATGACAACATTGGCTCTAGCTTGGGGACATGTTATGAACTAAGAGCATCAAATAAATGACACGAGAAATCCCAGAACCTCAACATATAACACATTGACTAATTTCTTATCCATTGTGCTCTACATATTTGTATACAACTTACAAGAGAGGGATATCAAGGAAGAACACACACAAACCAAAAAAATGACAAAAGGAAACATACAACACACACGGAAAGGGAAATACACACACAACATATAGGAAAACACACCTAACAATCACCTATGGTAAAGGGCGGGGGGAAACCTGATTTCATTGATGATACTGCTTTAGGTATTGCCCACTTGGAAGTAATTCTAACGTCATCCCATCCAGATATGAGAGTAGAAAAAACACATTTTGCAAGTCTCACGAATCTCAAATGGGTTGAGACACAATGAATTGAAATTTCCATGGCTCCTTTTGGTTCTCTCCTTTTGTCCCATAGTAGGACAAAGTCTCCAACTTTGAATTCTCTGGCCTTAGCCTTTTTTTTCAAAGATATTCTTCACTTTTAGTTGATGCTCTTTGATACAGTCAACCACTTGGAGTCTATTCTCTTCCAGCTTCTCAAGAAATAGTATCTCTTTATTCCATCAAATCCTTGTATTATTCATCTTCTATTCCCTGGAGTAATTTGAGAGCTGGCATTTCAACTGTAATGGGAATTTCTACTTCAACTCCATATAACATCTGGAATGGCGACATACCAATTTCTTTCTTTGGAGTGATCCTGTTTGCCCACAATGCATCGTATAACTTCTTGTGCCAATTCCTCTGGTTTTCATCCACAAGCTTGCGGAAAATGGTCATGATGTTCTTGTTACTTGATTCATCCTGACCATTTCCCTATGGGTAGTAATCCGATGAGTGGGACAGGAAATTCAATAGCCATAGCGAGAATTCCATCATCTCCTTGAAGAAAAATAAGTAGCATTGTCTATTATGATCTTTTTGGGACTCCAAAATGAATGATGATATTATATTTTATGAAGTTGCACATTGTCTCAGTGTTATCTTGTTTGACTAGGATGGCATCAACCCAATTCATAAAATAATATGTCACTGTGAGCATGTAGGAGTGCCTAGCGCTTGAGTGAGGATTTATAGCACCGATGAATTCCATTCCCACTACTGAAATGTTTCTTCAATGACAACTGGCCTGAGTGGTAGCGCTGCGAGATGTGGTATCCCAACAAATTGTTAAGATGCTTCGCACTTGGAAACCCATTCTTGAGTGTGTGCAAATATGTTAGGAAAATAATATCTTCCTTAGAATCTTATGTGTAGTGACCATCACTGAAAAATTCCCACCACACGCTTGGTTGTGATATGATTTAAGAAACTTTTCTTATTTTTTTGTCTACACACCTGAGAAAACATCCATCAAGACCTCTTTTGTAGAGTGTGTGGTTCTAGATCACAAAATTTTTTGCCTTCACTTGAGTGTTCTCTTTTTCTTGTAGTCAAGATGAGGAGGGAATTCTCCATAGGTTAGATAATAGGTGATGTCCGCATACCACTCATCGGTAGTAGTTACGAAGAGAACTTGTGGACTATCTTCAAAATAATTGGAGAAAGGATAATTATCTTCACCATGTTGAGCCTTGAGAGCCTCATCTTCAAAATCAATCTACACAGACCATTTACCTACATAAAATTAGAGGTTCAAATCTCCAAGTCATACTCTTGAGTCTTTGCGACCCAATTTCCTCTTTTATCTCCGGGGTCTTGTTGTGTCAAGATGGACTTGATTGCTCTGTGCGGGACCATCACACTAATATGAGAGTTGACTATGTAAAACTTGAAATTTTTTACAGCCTTGACCACCGCATAGGCATGTTTCTCCAATTGGTTGTAGTTTAGCTCATGCTTCTTCAATGGGCAGCTCATGAAAGCAATAGGTGCTTCCACACCTTCATCATTCTTCTAGAAAAGAACTGAGAAAGTATGTTCCAAGGCATAACAATACATGATGAAGTCTTTACTAAAGTCCGGAGATACGAGAGTTGGATCTTTAGCAATGGCTTTCTTGATTTCTTTAAAATATTCCTTTCCCTCATTATTCCACTTAAAGCTTACTTGAGGTTTCATCATGGTGGTGATGTGCTTCAATTCTATGAACTCTAGAATGAAGCAATGAAGAAATTTACCTTTCCGAAGGAGTGAAATCATTTCTTGCTTGTGGGAAAAGATAGTGCTTGAATGGATTTCACTCTTTTAGGATCAATGTGCACTCCATGCTTGTTCATAATGTTCCCAAGTAGCTTACCTTCCGTAACTCCAAAGATGCACTTTTTGGGTTTAAGGATATGACATGCTTTCTACATCTCACAAGTACCTGTTCTAAATTATGGATATGGTCTCCTCTCTTTTTGAGAAGACTATGAGATCATCCAGTATATGAAAATGTAATGCTTCAAATATTTGTATGCAAGACCCATCGCCCTTTGAAATGTAGCCTTTTCATTGATTAAGCCAAAGGGCATTCTGTTGTATGCAAAATTTCCCTAAGGCATCGTGAAAGGTGTCTTGATGCGATCCTCCTCCACCACCTTAATTTGATTGTACCCTAAGAATCCATCGAATAAATATAGCATTTCAGATCCGTTGAGAACATGTAAAATGTGATCCACAATGGGGAGGGGGTAATTATCTTTTAGTGAATACTAGTTCAGATTACGGAAATCCACGCATATTATTATTTCATCATTCTTCTTCCACACTGGCACAATGTTCACCACCCATGTGGAATGATGGATGGGAAAGATGATCCTTGCATTGATAATTTTCATCACTTCCTCTTTGATGGTGTCTACTATCTTTGAGTTGTATGGCCTCTGCTTTTTCTTGAATGGCTTGGCATCCAACTTCAAGGGAATTGAGTGGTGCATTTCCTTCGGTTGGAAATATTTAAGCTCATTGTAAGAATAGGCCAAAACATATTAATATTTCTTAAGCAACAACATGAACCTTCTCTTTTCTTTAGGAGAACAACACTTTCCAATATTGAAAATTCTCAAGTTCTCTATGGTGCTGATGTTTTATTTCTCAAAATCAGCTGGGAACTAGGAAGATTGCTTTGCCTTCTCTTGAATGAATCTATCATTCTTATCAAAAAGGTCTTCTAGAGAGACTAGGCCTTTAGGGATCTTGTTTCCTTTTAGTTTGATCACTCCTTCTTCATCAATTCCTTTAATTCCTTCTTTATCCTCTTCGGCTACTGCTTCCCTATCCAGATTCTTACCTCCTTTGAAGTAGAGATTATTGAAATTATCTCTTCATTCCAGGAAATCCAAGAGATGATTGTCATCGTTGAAGACTTGCCAGTGGTTTACATTATCGGGCATGCTAGGTCTGAACACCATCTCCACTATTACCTTATCCTTGTCGAATGATGAGTGTGGTATCACAAGGGAAGCTAACATTACAAGGGAATTGGCTATTTCATTTTGTTCTTGAGGAAAAATTCAATGGAGAATACATCAAAAGATTCGATGTAGTCCCAAACTCTATTTCTATAATGTCATAGGTTTGGTTTCTTTACTTGGTATTTCTTCCAAACCTACCTTACTATTACCTCCATGTCACCCTAGAATTTTAGCTTCTTGATCCCCATATCTTCTGCTACGCCCATGCCCAAGAGGAGGGCTTCATACTCTGTCATGTTATTTTTGTTATCAAATTGTAGCTTGTAGGCGAATGGGTACAATTCACCTAGGAAGGAGAACACAACACCACACCTACTCCCGAACCCATGCTAGAATGACTACCATCAAATTCCATTTTCCATATTTTATCTTCTTCCTCTTCCATAAGAAGTGGAAAATTCTCATCCTTCTCTGATGTGAGGAAGTAGTTTCCTAGCCCACTATCCTAGAATAGGATGTTCACCCTTGGATCATCATATTTTCATACTGTACTTCATCTTCCTTACTAGTAACAATTTCTTCATTTCGCCTTTATTGGAATGGTTGTAGATGACCAATCCATTTTGATTTCTCTGCCCAAATCTCTACAAAAGCTTCAACTCAATAGCATCCCAAAATATGTTGGAATGTCCACTACCAAGATAGTGAGGAGCACCTTCTTCTCTAGAAATTGTTTGGATTCCATTAAATAACAGGAGCCACTTGTTCAGGTCAAGGAGAGGCCTAGAGAATTTGCAGCTTTGACTCGCATTACATTGTTAGAGGAACCAAATATATGATGCAATTATTGAGTTGGAAACCTTTAATGAGGAGCGACAGGTAAAAAGGCTCAACTTTGTTGGTTTTGGAGGCACTAAGGGCTAGCATGTTTTTGTGAAGGTGGTGTGGATGGTGTGGGAAGTAGGCCTTTAGAATTTGAATTTGATACTATAGAACTACCACCATGAACTACATCAATAAACCTATCAAATTGGGCAGGGTGCGTTTGTAAATATTCTAGCTCTATGATATGGAATTTGGTTTTACTTGCGTGTTCCACATAATCAAATGGGGTCATGGTGGGTGAGGTTGAGGTTCCGAGGATGAAGGAATATTTACATGGTGAAGGTTTCGTTACTTTGGGAGTTGGATTTTATTTCACAGGTGTGGTAATTGGCTTGGAAGAAGATGGGGACGTGGGTTTTGGTGGTACTTTAGATGATTTTGTAGGAGTAGCATTTGAAGAATAATTTTCCTTAGAAAATTTAGAACTAGGGGAAGGACTAGAAGACTTACTTGGTGTGGCAGTGTGATTCTTGCTAACTAGTGGGTTTGGTTTTTATTTTTCTGATTCCATTAAAGGTGGTAGTGGTGATCCTCTGTTGATAATTTTATTTTGTGGAACTTATGTAGGGAGATCTTCCTTATTTTTCTTTTCCTTCATTGTGGTCATTGAGGATGAGGCTCCTTTCTTGGACTATGCATGAGTGAAAACTGCAGATGAGAAGCTTGGGGCTTCTTCATCATTTTCATCTTCATCTCCATCAATATATATTCATTAAGCTATTGTGTTTATCACCGTAAACTTCCTCGACTTTGAGATAATTATAATCATTACCTACATCTTCTTGAGGTTCATCTATCTCTACTTCTTCCTCTAGTTCATCAGTGTCACAAGTGGCATTGACTGGTGGTGCTTTAAGATAAATCCACCGAGCCAACAAGGTAATCCTTGGTCTATTCGAGGGTTTGACTTGGAGAATTCCACATTGTGATCTGAGATAGTTGTTTCTTCATAGAAACCAATTCATTAGCCATTTTTCTATAACATTGGGTCTATGGTAACTAATCTCAAAATCTTACCCTTTTGTTTTCCATTAGGACCTTTCACTTTTCCAAACAAGATCAAATCATCTTCAGTATCGATCGCAAAGTCCTATGCTTCCTTCAAATCCCTAGGTTGGGATCTTCTAAGGAAGAAACCAACTTCGATGGCAAGGCATTGATGAAGAATCTTTTCAAATTATTTTCATGGAGGCATGACATCTTCAAGGATTCTTTTGATTATCCTGTTGTATTTTTAAACGAAGTCTCTCATTGATTTGGAAGTTTCTTTCTTCATTTTCACTAACTATACCATGAGATATTGGCATTCTTCCTTAGATTTGAACCTATGTTCAAATTTGCTTCTCATATCTTTCCAGTAAGTGATAAACCTTGGGGTAACATGTAAAACCATTAGGAAGCTTTTTCCTGAAGTGACTCTATAAAGAGTCAGATTGACACATATTTGTGTTTAACGCCCAACAAACTGCAAGCGGTGATGAACAATTCTACATGCTCCTCGAGAAGTTGAGAACCGTCCCCTTTGAATTTTGGGAATTTTTTTTCCATCCTTTTGGTAGCTCTTGGAGTGGTTGGGGAAGGTAAATTTGGCTAGTGTTTCCACCCCATGGTACATTTGGTATGTGTTCCTCACAGATTGCGATCCACCATTCCATTTCTGATTCTAGCTTCCAACCTTTCTAAGGTTACGACTTTAACCACTTGCTCTTGCATCTACTTCATCTTGAGCTCTTTCGATCTCTTCAATTTGAGCTCTTATTTCTACTTCAACTCTTACTTCTATTTCTCTAGCTTATTTTTCAGTCTCTATGTCATTCAAATATTCAATATTCTCATTGATGTATGGAAACTCAACGTCCAATGGATTGACAACACTTGGACTCCCAATGGGACCAGTTGTTTGATGAAGGGGAGACCTTGGATTTTGAAGTAGCTCTTGTATTCTTTAAATTTCTTTGAAGATGGGATCAGTTTTTCCTCCTTGTCTTTGTTTTTGGTGTACCTTCTATCTTCCATCTTGAAAATATATACTCTTCTTTGTGGTGCCTGAATTTATCTTTGTCTTTCTAATTCAGCAACGCGTTCTTCTTCGAGGTCAAGTACTCTCATGGCAATGAAGTATTGGGTGAAACTTTTCTTATTATGCCAAATAGCCTCTTGCAAATATGAAGCAATATCCTCTTGAATGTGGAAAAGTAACTCGGGTATTTCAACAGAGGATTTCTCGGAATAGCCATGGTTTGAAGACATAAGGCTCGGGTGACTTTTCAAATTCTAATTTTTTATTTTCAGATTTTTAAACTTTTTGTATTTTTATAGGTCATTTTTTGGTGCAGATGCTACTAAATTTGCCCCATGATGGGTGCCAAAAATTGTTTGGGAGAAAAAAATTTAGGTGGAAAAATATGTGCATTTCTTTCCAACACTGGGATTCAAAGTCTCTCTACTTAAACAATGTAGCTT
Source organism: Taxus wallichiana var. yunnanensis (assembly GCA_018340775.1). Classification (NCBI taxonomy): domain Eukaryota; kingdom Viridiplantae; phylum Streptophyta; class Pinopsida; order Cupressales; family Taxaceae; genus Taxus; species Taxus wallichiana. The sequence continues at coordinate 297,475,158 of CM031234.1, read as the reverse complement.
TTTGTTTGCATATGTGAGTAAAGTGATTTTTATCCATGGTTACCTTGTGGCCGAGGATATAATAGGGGAACTCAACCGACCCTACGGAAAAGCTAGCAATTTCTTGTTAGAGAGGACTTTGTCAAGAGAGAGGGAAAGGGAGTGAGAATATGAAGTAGGGGAACTAATGTTATAAGTAGAAAATTAGATCCTTACATACACTAGTTAGAAAATATTACACATGAATTTTTAGAGAAGAAAAAAACATGATTTTGGGGCCACTAGCTAGAGGAAACCATACATACAAAGACATACACATTCATATGCATTGGAAATGCAAAGTTACTCCTTTATTATCTTGCAAAATCACAGTTGTACATAGTGAGGAATTGAGGAAATTAAAGAGGGGAAGATAATAGAAAATGGCTAACTCTTTTTCACTCACAAGTAAGCAATAACTCTCTCATGAATTTACAAGAATACAACCAACTAGTAAGAAATTTCAGAAGTTCAGAAGAAGCTCAAATGAGGAGATCATTACAATTTATAGAAGAAGGTCAACTCTTCATCTTCCTAATGACCTTTCATATGTCCTATTTTTGACTTTAGACTATTCACATTCCTATCAAATATTAAGTCCCTTTTATAAAAACAAGGCAACTTAATTTTTACATCATGTTTCTAAAGTCACTTTTAATTGACTTAAAGACATATTAAAAAGTACAAACCCCAATGCAAAATTAGAATGTTGAAGAGAGATAAAGTTGGGAGGGAAGGAGAGAGAGAGAGAGAGAGAGAGAGAGAGAGAGTAGTAGAAGAAGAAGAAACAATCATGCAGAAGAATGAGCTGCTCCAGTGGACTTGATCTCACTTCCCGATAAGTCTTCGTCTTGCTGTTCTTTGAGAAGATCTTTGTTTCTCCAAATTTCTTATTAAAACGATCTCACTACATGTTCCACTCTGTCGGCATGGGGAATACACACATAGCTTAGAGTCTCTTTCCACCCATTAGAAACATCGTTGATATCTTTGCACTTTTTGAACCATGATGGATGTTTTTCTGCAATGAGTGCAATAGCAACATGAATCCCTAAGAGGAATTATAGGGTATCCTTATTGAAGGATAATGGATTTCCCTCCTATTTTTTACCATATTATTCAAATGACACAATCAAATCATTGTCTATTGTGTCTTCTCCCATTGCAGGCACTCCAAGTTTCTAAATTTGGCAATTAATACTATCCTGCAACTTGTATGCATATTCCTCTTTTTCATCCAACTCGGCGATGGCTCGGTTGATTGCTTCAAATATGATTTCTAAGGACCTTTCCCATACATGCGACAAGTCTTCAGAAGGGGTGGAAAAATCTTCTTGCTAATCAACTCCTGAGAGCAAGTGTTTCTCATTTCACTCACTAGTGGACATAGAGGACCCCAGTGATCCCTTTCTTTCTCCAAATCTTCTCTAAGCGTCCGTATCCTATTTACAATTGCAGACATGTAGGAAAATAATTTTATTGCCTCTTAGAGAACTAAATTTCCCTTTTCAAAAATTGTGTCAATCCATTTGTATTAGCTCATCCTTGCACCATGAGCTCTTGTTCCCTCTTGATAGAATCTAGGTTTAAGTTGCTGATAGGTGTAGCTTCTTTTATAGGAATCGTTGAGGCACTCGGATCCACCAGGTTTTGTACGTAGGATGAACGAGTTTGCACATGTTCTTTTAGCTCATCAACATTTTTCTCATATTCTTTTTCCCGCCACAAAGCGAGCAAAAGAATACTTTGGTACATAACCAAATCCTCTTCATGAGTAGTCGAGCCTAGTTATATTGTGCTTATTTCATAATCAGCCGGTGTTATTTCATCTACAAGATTGATCACCTTAGGTTGGGCTACCTCAATATATTGGTTACCTGTTTCTCCACTGTAGAACCATGAGGTCGTGTGCGTGAGATTTATTTTTCTTTCTTGGCCAATGAGACAATTGTCAATAAATAAGGGACTGTGACTCATTAATTAATGCATGTATCGGGTTTTATTGTTTCATGTATCCATGGTAACATTTCATCGGACTCAGGCTCTACGATAGGCATATCGACCATTCCCTACTCGGGTGGAGGAGGAATATCTTGGATAGGATAGGTAGTAGTATGGTCAAGAGGTTAGGTATCCTGTGGCGGTTCAAATATTGGGTCTTGAACTACGTTCTCTTCTTCTACTTGTGTTTCGCAACTGGGTCTTCCTCTGTCCCCGGCTCTCATTGGTGACTTCTCGGGAATAAGTCTCGATTCTATGATTTTTCATTTCGAAATTGCTCCAAAGTGTCTTGAACTTGAAGTAATTTCCACCACTTTCGATAATGATTGTTTTTAATTTTGTTTATAAATCGTGGGGACACATTGTGAATGCATCATTCACCTAGGTGAAGTGTCTGTGACTTTCTTCCATTACCAAATGGGGAAGTTTCTCGAATGCTGGGACTTTGGCAATAATGTTTTGGGTGAGATACAATCCCTTGAATGACCTCAAGCTAGTGAAAAATAGACCAAATAAGAAGTCATGGGCACCTGGAGAATTTGCAGATGCAAGTTGTCACTGATTATCTGCCCCCAATCAATCCTTTGTTTTCCTTTAGCCACTGTTAGGAGGTAAAGAGCCATCCAATCTTGAAAGTATCTCATACTTGCTTCTCCCATCACCTTATTGAGAAGAGTGATTGCATCCAAATAGCCTTCACGAAACTCACATCTCAAAAGTTTTTTTGGCATCCTTGAAGGCTTTCTTCCTGTCTTCATCCATGACCCTAATGCAACTCCTTGTAGGTATGCGTCCATTTTTTCCCACTCGTGCACAACCTTCTCCTTTGTGATGACCACCATGTTAGGTGATGTCAAGATTTACAAGGTGAGTGAGATGGTTCTAGGGGCTATGACTATCATTTCCATACCATTGTCAGCTCGAATTGTTCGTGTGTCAAGCTCATAGTGATGTGAGCAGGCCAAGACCAACTCAGTGCTTTGTACAGACACATGATGTCACGTAGCTGCAAACAACCCACTTGTGAATACTTGATCTTTGATCTTCCCTCTTTATTTTGTCATCATGCAAGATTTTAGATCGTTTAAATCTATGTAGGAGACATCATTGTCATCTATCTCATACTCAAAAGAAAAAGGTTGTGTTGGTTTCATTCCTGAAAATTGAACTTCATGATTACTCAACACTTACTATGTCTAGGAAGGGCGACTTACTATTTTTAGTAAGTGACAGAAAATTCTTCTCCGAACTCCAATTGTAGATGCCAACTTGAATTTCCAACTCCTAGTACGCTCCCTTTGTGAAATTCACCCTCTGGAATGACTTACTATTTTTAGTAAGTGCCTATGAGATAACTTACTATTTTTAGTAAGTGTGAAAGTTCAACTTTTTCAAACCTCAATTAGATATGACAACTCAATTCCTTCTTCTCCTTGTGTTCCTCTTGCCTTCTGGACCAATTTGCTATTTTTAGCAGGTGCTTATGGGACCACTTACTATTTTTAGTAAGTGTCAATTTTGGACTAAGGTGACCTTTCCGATGATTTTCACCTGCGATACTTCTTCTGTGTTCACCGCCTCCTTCGCAACTTCTTCAGATGGTGGCTTACCCAAAATAACAGTCTCCCATATAGAAAGGCATACTATTTTTAGTAATTATGCTTCTGGTGATTGGATCATAATGGGATGAATATTTTTTATATGAATTTTCACTCAATATCAACCCTCCTAAATTTTAGGCCTACCCGATCACTAGTTTATGAGATTTTAAAACTTGAAATTTTTTACTTGGTAGTGGCCACAGTACGCCAACCATTAATGGATCTCAAAATTGTAGGTGAAATTATATTTCTGGTATGGGTTTTTTCCACTTGTTAGACAGGTGAAATTACTTTGTAAGCCGATTGCCAGTTAATCAAAAAATTAGATTTTTTTTCATTTTCGTTGCATAGAAAAATGGTTTCTTCATTGAAAAAAACCTTCATTGCAAATGAGAGATCTATTTCTGAGGTTTTTATGGCCTCCAAAAATGGTGAAGACAATAAAAAACCTTATCTTGATCTGTGCCATGGTTTGAAAGTTACATTGATTTCTTCATCCGATGGCTACGAGGCGTTTCCGATGAAATTATTTGTGTTTTCCTCCATTCTTCGTCTCTTTGATCTAATTTTATTATGATATTTATTTATTTTCAATGTGAGAAGGACTTGGTAGAATTTTTTTAGTTCAAAAATGGTAGTTTATATGTCCTGAGAAAACTTTCTAGAGTTCCTAGTAGGGTATGGAGGTGTGGGGAGACGAATTGAGATGCAAGAAATGGCTAAGTCCTAGCTTTATGCATTCGAAAAGAAAGCATGAGGTATGGTTGGATTTTTGTTTCCCTAATGTCCCTTTTCCCAAAGGGATGAAAGGGATATGAAATTCCCCATCGCACCTCATCGCAACACTTGGCGAGATTTGACTGGCTGAGCATTTGAGGGAGGGAGCTTGAGGGAAGCACCTGGGCTGAGTTTTGGGCGTATGGAGAACCAAAAGGAATAGCTAGGGATGAACACACTTTTGATTCCTTGATGTCCCTTTTCTAAATGGATGAAAGGGACATCGGTTTCCATTGCTCTCGTGTCATGACACTTGGCGACCATCCGTGAAGTGAGAGGAAATGCTCCAACTAGCTCTCGTGGGTGAACCGCAATGCAGAGGGCCGCATTGGTGATCTAGGGGCTAAAAATGGATGGAAAATTTTTCATGTCCCTTATGTAACTTTTCTAAATGGACGAAAAGGACATGAAATCCCGTAAGGCTCCCGGTGTTGACATATGTCCTCTTCAAAAATTGGCTAAGTATCGAACTCTTACCTTGAGCCAACTTGCGACTGATTTGGTGATAACTCGAGATTCCTGGATGAGTTCGAGGTGAAATGTTTTATGAATTTTATTGAAAACAAAAAAACGAGTTGAATGGTGATGGTATTGAGCTTCACCCATGACTCAATCACCTCCAAATGACCCTTTTGTTGTCCGGATTTAGGTGGTCGTGACTTTATAATGACAACGCAAATTTTGTAAAAAAATATGGCATATTGTTTACTTGAATTTTTTTCATTTGTTTTTTTAGTTTACGTTTAAAATCAAATTTTATTTTTAATTCAATTTTGCAATTAATCTTGAGTTGTTTCATTTCATTTTAAATTTATTTTTGTATGTTTTGTTTAGTTTAAATACGAAATCATGTTTTTAATTTTACTTCAATATTATGATAAATTAAGTTGTTTCATTTAGTTAAAAAAAAATCATTAATTTCCTTTAGTGTTTAAGTATGAACTTCAACTATTTTATTTACTTCAATTTTGTAATTTCAATTAAGTAGTTTCTTTTTTTTAATTTGTTTTTATTTTCTCCCTCTAGTTTAAATATGAAATCAAATTATTTTATGTACTTCAAATTTCTAATCATTCAAGTTGTTTCTTTAGTTAAATGTGTTTATATTTTCTTCCTTTATTTCAAATATGAAATAAAATTCTCTTCTTTACTTCAATTTTAAAAATTAAATTTTTAAATAAAATTGTTGCAATTTAGTAGACATTTTGGGTTGTAAACGTATAAGAGCGAGGAACATTGATCGAAATATAGATCCTAAAATGGAGAAAAAATACAATGAAAAGATAAACAAACCAAACAAGTTTAAAAAGGAACAAACTTCTCTTCAAGCTCATGAAGCTCTTCAAACTCAACAAGCTCTTGAAGCTATTCAAACTCAACAAGCACTTCAAGAACAAGAATATTTTCAAGCTCAAGATATAATAGATGAAGAAGTCAAATGAAATAATGAACAAATAATAATGGATGAAGATGTTGATTGTGCTCAAGGAGAGGAAGATGAAATTTTCTAAATGGAGGATTACCAAACTTGAATAATATTGAGGATATGGATGATGATTTATTTGCTACTATTGAATAGAGTAAGTTACATTATGTAAACACAATAAAGGCCCATTCAATGAAGATATAAAAATATTATTTTCAAAACAAATATTTGATTGGTAGAGCTCAATTGGTAGCAATAATTTTTCGACGTAAAGATATGGTCCCTATTTTTGAGTTATTATAAGTTGATTCAAAAGCTACGAATAACATGAAATATATCATAGTACAAAAATTACATAATGCACTTGACATTATTGGTAGTGTCTCTCATAGAAAATAACTTTCTCGTAGCACATTGATCTATCAGTAACAACTTTAGTGGGTTTAGAAGTAGACAAAAATGACAATTCACAACCGTTGCAAATGCTCTTGATAAAGGTAGAACTATCTCAAGGTATGTGAAGTGCATGGTTAAATTAGATGAAAAAATGGAAGGTAATTGGGAATTGATATGTAGGGAAACTCAAGAATTTTTTTCCTAATAGTGTAAAACATATTATTATTGAGTATTGGAAAACCATACTCACATATCTTCTAATGATACTTGATGTTTTATAAATAGGGGTTAGTCTTATTTTAAGGAGAGAACAGCCAAAATATTTTATGCAAAAAAACCAAAGTGAAATGTATAGAATTTGTAGAAATGATAATGCTAAAATCAAAATTACACAACAAGCATTTAAGAATCTAAATTTGATGTAAGGACAAATATTTAATTCATGAGACATGTTGTTTTCATACCCATATAGATTTTGATCTACATCTAGCCACATTTAGAAATTTTAGGGAGCAGATGACAAAAAATTATGTCCCCCCTCCATGTGTAAGTTAGTTTTTCAGTGATATTATTTGTAAGAAAGTAGAAGGTGCACATAAATTTAAGGTTGGTTGTATTGAAAATAGGTATGTACAAAACGTGGAAACTTAGCAAAGCTACTACAATAAATTCATGACTCGTAAACAAACCAAAAAACTATGAAATGTATACTACAAATTTAGGGAAGTAATCAAAGAAGATTTCCCTTATAGAAATAAATGTCCTTATTTGTGATTTGATGAAGGTTCGATTATGAAATGTATAATATAAATTTAGGGAAGGAATCATAGAAGATTTGCCTTATAGAAATAAATGTTCCTATTTGTGATTTGATGGCCAATTTTAGGCAAAAATTATCAATGCATAAAACATAGCTATGGTTCAATGTGGTAAGATTTGGAGTTTCATAAATCTATGAATTTTTTTCCCATTGGTTACATTGTGTCTGTGGTTGACTTTGCCGAGAAATATACTTGTGTCCATAAAAAGATATTAAAATTCATTATTATCATTCAAACCATGTGGCCATTGGTGCATATGTGTTATAGACATGCACAACATGATGTCGACAATGGGCTTAATAATACATATGAAAATCCATTAATAATGAAAGAGGTTCATTTTTATATCAGCAATGATACAAGACATGATAGATTTTTTCCTATTCATTGTTTTGAAATGTTTTTCAAATATATTAAAGAGTGTCATATCAACTTTAATGAACATTGGGTGTGGTCATATGGTTGTGTGGGCCAATTAAATTTATTAAAAACATTCAATTTGTTAGGTTATATACATCATAAGCATGGTATATGCATACGTGGTATTTATTCAAAAGTGGGCATGGAAAAGGGGAACATGACAGTGAAAATGTTCATATCAAGCGTGAAATTTGATGGCAAAAACTCCAATTTTATGGGGTTCAACTTAATGATGCATCTGAAGTTGTTAATTGATGTAAGTCACTTGTTGGTGGTGGTGAGATAGGTGTAACTGAAAATTCTCCAATAAGATTATTTTGGGAAGTGAAAGGTAAATTACATTCTACCACAAGTTTTTTTACATATATTTTTCATTATTATATGAATTTATGGTTGATGTTTTTAAAAATATATTAACTAGTCACATAAATACAATTGTAGAAGTATTGTTTTCATAAGGTATTTTCATCAAGTTATGACAACCCAAATACTTCAGCTATATTGAAAGAGAGGGACTATTCCTGTGTTTTTTATTGTTACATAAATGAGGATGGATATGGGAGTGTATGTGAAAGAATCACTAACAAATATGTGCATGATTGGGATAAAAATAGTACAATTGACACCGTCTTTTGAGGAGGAGGATGTGGATGTGTACGATCCAATTTTTTTCTCTTGATTATGATCATTTATATGGATTGTTAGAGAAGGTAAATTGCATTATCGTACCATATTGGAATATTTATAATTTTTCTTCATGAAATGATGTATGTACTTATATATTTATTTAAAATATATTTTTTGTGTATGTCATATATTTATAGTTATTGCAGAGGAAAAAAATGCAAAAGTGTTGGTTATTGTTTATTAAAATGCACAAAATAATCGAGTTGCTTGCTACAATTATAGTTGATGATGGGAACTAATTTCCCACTAGATCAGTTGTGATTGAGAGTAGTGACTTGAAGCAAGTGGATCAAGCTAAATATAATTCAATCAATTTTATTGATTACATTCTTCATATAAAGGTTATTCTTTACAACCACTTTTCCATTGCTACGTGTCTTCACTTAACTCCAATATCATCTCATGGTAAGATTAAAAATGTGGAAGCTCTATTTGGAAGACCACGAAAGGATTTTGGAGGTTTTTAAAGACATATAAGATCCTAATTCCTTTTATTAGAGTTTTTATATTGTTTTTGGATTCAACCATGTGCACTTATGAATTGAATATGATGTATAATTTTGATTCGCAACATTTAAATTAGCATAGTAAGATGCATGTACATTACACAAATATGAAGATACATACATTACATCCAAATACTCAAACTATGTTATAACATTACAATGTATTATATACACTCCATTGATATATTTTTTTTTGTTTTGATCTATAGGGTTTGTGTAATGTATGTCTTGAATAGTGTGCTCAAATTTGGTAAAAATTGAAATTTAACACATATAAACTTATTAATTTTGTCATCTATTACAATACCCCTAATCATATATATATGGATAAGATCATAAATGACTAAAGACTCATTAGAAACATACTAGAACACTTGATGGAGACATGGAGAGTGGAGCACCATAGCAAGACCTTCACGAAATATTATCCCTCAATAAGGAAAAGTATCCCATAACAACTTGGAAGGAATCACATGACCACTAGAGGAAATTTGGAAGAATATATATCCTTGGAACTATTAAACTAATAAAAAACTAATGAAATAATTTAAATAAAACCAATCTTCCTAGTAGCCTCAAAACACAAGGAAGAGGTTTAATCTATGGTAAGAACAATTTTGTTGTGAATGGAAGCCAAGTTGAAGAGGAAAACAACCATGTCAAAGTGGATGTTGACTACAATGCCTTCTTATTCTACTTGAAAGTGGCATTTTATGGGAAGCACCTTCAAGAAGGATATGGAGAGGATGTGGTCCTTATTTCCATACCCAATTTCCCACATATCAAATGTGAAAATCATCCAATTTAGACTTGATTCTATTTCATTCCTCTAATGAAATAATCAACACAAAAATATGGTGTGAGAAGATTCTCTTCTTCCATAAATATTAAGTTTTCTCATTTCTCAGCCTTGTCAAAGTGGATATTGTGTTGAAATCCTTCTTGTTCCACTTAAAATCATCATACCAGTGAAGGAGATTGTGTGGATGTTCTCCTTCTCCACTCTAATGGGAAGTTCCTTCAAGAAAGAGATAGTGTGTATGTCTTCCTTCTCAATTCCATGCTCAATTCTCCCACAAATCAGATGTGAAAATCACCCAATTTACACCCAATTCTATTTCAATCATCCAACGAAATAGATAACACAACATGTATGGTATGAGAAGAGTCTCTTCTTCCTTATATCTTAAGTTATCTCATTTTTGTCCTTATATATATTGTGAGAAAAGTTACTATATCATGTTATCTCATGTTAGCATATAAAAGGAGGAATGGATTTGTTTTGAAAAATAACATATAAATACCTCTTTTAGTACCAAAAAAATCTAATTGATGTTCAAGCTTTAACAAACAATGTGAGAGATTAGGGAAAACCTTTAAATATGCAATGAGGTGTTTGATTTGAAGACACTTAATTTGTTAGATAAGATGAAGAAATGAATGGAAAGTTGGAAATAAAAAGGTGGGAATTAAATACATGCATCTCCCGCACGTATTCCAAGGCTCAAATTAATCCTACCCCAATCATATTTTCTATCTCTACCGGGTAAGTGCACCAAGTTAAGGGGCCAAAAAGTGCACAAAAACCCGAAATGAATGAAACATGGTCATGTTATGTTTTCTTAGGCTCAGGAATTCACGAACCCAAAACGCGTACACATTTCTAGTATTATGAAATGCGTACATGTTTTGGGCAATACGAATTTTAGGTGGGTCTGAGGGAGCCATATTTACTAAAATAAATGTTATAATTTCTTATACTTAACATTTATTTAAGTAAATATAAGAAATTAGGTCACTCTGCACCTACTAGAAGTGGTCCCATAGCTCTGACAATTATAATCTAGAAGATATTTTTTCAAAATCTAATATGGTCAGTACTTACTCATTTTCAAAATTTCAACAATGACCTAAAACTTTCAAGCCATATATATTGTATTCGGTCTTTGTTTTGTGAAAACATATAGTCATTTTGTAGGTTTTTTGACCTTCTGGATTGGATTTTGGCCCTACCACTGCTTGAATTGGTACTAATTTTGAAATTTGGTCCATAATTCACTTTAGTGACCATAAATCAACTCTATGATGCTTGTCTACTTCTTACTAAAATGAGATCCTCACTTTGTAGATAGAGGATTGCTCCTTAAATGGGATTCCTATCCTATGGAAAAAATGAGGTGATTGTAATGTGCCTCCTCCTTAGGGATTGGGCTCAAGGTTTAGGATTTAGGGCTAAGGGTTTAGTGTTTAGGGTTTAGGATTTAGGTTTTGGACTCGTGGTTTAGGTTTTAGGGTTTAGGGCTCATGGTTCATGGTTTAGGGTTTATGGCTCAGGGTTGAGGGTTTAGGGTTTATTGTTTAGGGGTTAGGGGTGAGGGTTTAGGTTTTAGGGCTAAGGGATTAGGGCTTAGGGCTCAAGGCTTAGGGTTTAGTTTTTAGCGCTCAAGGTTTAGGGTTCAAGGATCAAGGTTTAGGTTTAAGGGTTTAGTGTTTAGGATTTAAGGCTTATGGTTTAGGGATCATGGTTTACGGTTTAGGATTTAGTGCTCGGGGTTTAGGACTTAAGGTTCTAGGTAGTAAAAATAAGGTTTGGTCTTTAGACTTAGGGTTTGGGATTTAGGGTTTAGAGTTTAAGGTTAAGGGTTTAGTGTTTAGGGTTTAGGGTGTACATTTTAGAGTTGAGGGTTTAAGGTTGAGAGTTAGGAGTTGAGGTTTTGCAGCTTTATGGTTTAGGGATAAAGGTTTAGGGTTTAGGGCTTAGGGGTTAGGGTTAAAGGTTTAAGATTAAGGGTTTAGGGTTTAGGGCTCAGGGCTCATGGATTAAGGTTTAGAGTTTAGGGTTTAAGGGTCATAGTTTAGGGTTTAGGGGTTAGAGGTTAGGGTTTAAGATTTAGGGCTTAGGGTTTAGGCTCACCAATTCACTCACCGTATTTTTTTGTGTCTTACCCATTCTTATTAGTATTTACCGAGAGTATTCAAGTAAAAATGGTTCATTAACTTCGTAGGTAGAAAATTCAAAGGGAGTCATCACAATTTGATGCCTTTCATCTGCTGATATTTTGGAGAGAAATTTCAGATATCCAAGAATAATTCAGTACAAAGAAATGTTACCCAATACAACTATCTTCTTTTTCCCATCGCATGGGAACTATTTCACTCATTGTAATGTTATGTGTCTTACCCATTCTTATTAGTATTGACAGAGAGTATTCAACTGAAAAGGGTTCATCTTCTTCATAGGAAGAAAATTTAAAGAGAGTCATCACAATTTGATGTCTTTCATCTGTTGATATTTTGAAGGAGGGAAATGCCAGATATCCAAGAATAATTTGGTACAAAGAAATATTTTTGACACTCTTTTGAATAATTATTTCAAGATTCATGTCATCGGGAGCGAAGGTTTCATTTGAAGAACAAATATTGATATGCCAAGTGCATGTGTAAGCTAGAAATTTGAGAGGATTTCTGAGGTTCAATTTTATTTTCCAAGATGCATTACTTCAATGTTTGAAAATGTTTCTCCATATGCAAAAAAATTCTGATTCAGACACTCAATGATTCCTTAATGTCCAATCTTTCCACAGCACTTCGTAGTCTTCGATCCTTGGATATAGGGATACATTGTTACTGGATTCCATTTATAACGATAGAGATATTTGTAAATTTATGTTATGACCTCTAAATCTGTATGAATTTCAAGTTGTTTGGAAATCACATCACACCCTTCACTAGGCTTGAAGACTACCCTTATATTTTTTAAGGAGCTTTTGAAAACATCTATGGGTTTACCATAAAAGGAATTATCAATGAATGGAAGGTCACTAAGTCGTAGGCCAACTGAATCCCATTAAAAACTAAACAAGAAATATTTACTAGGCGATTGATAACCCCTTTATGTTCTTAGCCTTTCCCTAGTTGTTATGCTCATTTTGAACACTTCAGGAAGTTCTGTAAAATTTCCTATATATTCTAGTAGAAGAGGAACTTTCTCTTTCTCCAGAGGAGAGGATACTACAGGTAGTTTGGTTTTGATCCTACACATACACGTTGGTGTATTCTCTTTGTTTCTTCCATTTCCTTTGAGATTAATTTGTGTTGCGATGGTTATTTTTTCCAGCTTCCAATGGGTCATCCTAGCTTGCATAATACCATACATGGAAATATGAGAAATGTGAAATTTGTTTCAAAGTGTGAAGAAATTGACATTCAAGAGCGCAAGTATATGTGGGGAGAAACAATTTTGGTAGAGATGTGTAATATGCATTACAAAGAACAAGGTAGATGTCATATCCATTTAGTTTATTGTCCCACCTCTCATAAACAAGGTAGTTGTACAAGAAGACTCAATGATGGTTCTAGGCACGAGACTAGGAAATATGGTCCTAATATTGATATTCAAAAATATGAACTCACTCATGAGACCTACTAGAAATATATGAGGTTTAGGGGTTAGAGCTTAGGGCTCTGGATTTAGGGTTTAGGGCTTAGGGCTCAGGGTTCAAGGTTTAGGGTTTAGGGTTCAAGGTTTAGGGTTTAGGGTTTAGGATTCATGATTTAGTGTTCAAGGTTTAGGGTTTATTATTTTGGTTTTAGGGTTTAGGGTTTATAGTTTAGGGTTTAGGTCTCAGGGTTAAGGGTTAAGGGTTGATGGTTAAGGGTTTAGGTTGTAGAGTTTAAGTTTAATGTTGAGTGTTTAGGGCTTAGGGGTTAGGGCTCATGGTTTAGTGTTTGGGATTTAGTGCTTAGGGTTTAGGGTTTAGGGTTTAGTAGTCAAGGTTTAGGATTTAGTTTTTAGGGCTTATGGTTCGGGGTTTAGCATTTAGGGATCATGGTTTGGGGTTTATGATTTATGGTTTAGGGTTTAGGATTTTGGATTTTGGATGCATGGTTAAGGGTTTACGGCTCAAGATTCGGGGTTCGAGTTATGGGTTTAAGATTTAGGGGTTAGAGCTCGTGGTTCTAGATTTAGGGTTTAGGACTCGGGGCTCGGGGTTTAAGTTTTAGGGTTTAGGGCTCAAGGATTAGGGTGTAGGGTTCAAGGCTTAGGGTTTAGGGTTCATGGTTCATGGTTCATGACTTAAAGTTCGGGGTTCGTGAGTTACTAGTTTAAGGTTGAGGGGTTTGAGCTCATGGCTCTGGATTTACTTGTTTAAGGATTAGGGATTAGGGCTCAAGGTTTAGGGTTTAGGGTTTAGTGTTTAGGATTGAGGGTTTATTATTTTGGTTTTAGGGTTTAGGGTTTATAGTTTAGGTCAGGTCTCGGGGTTAAGGGTTTAGGTCATAGAGTTCGGGGTTTAGTGTTTAGGATTTAGGGATTAAGGTTTAGAGTTTAGGGATCAAGATTTAGAGTTCGGATTCAATGTTTAGGGTTTAGGGTTTAGATTTTATGGTTTAGGGTTTAGGATTTAGTTTTCGTGGTTTAGGGTTTAGCATTTAGGGCTCATGGTTTATGGTTTAAGGTTTAGGGTTTAAGGATTAGGGCTTAGGGTTTAGGGATTAAGGATCAGGGTTTAGGGTTTAGGGTTTAGGGATCACATGTAAGGCATGAATATTTAAGGATTAGGGCTTAGGGCTTAGGGTTTTGGGTTTAAGGTATGGTTTAGGTTTTAGGGTTTGGGGTTTAGGGATCATGGTTTAGGGTTTGGGGTTTAGGTTTAGATCCTCGGTTTAAGGTTTGAGTTTTAGGGTTTTGATTGTAGAATTTAAACGCTAAAATGTTTAGGCTGAATGCTAAAATCCTAAAAATTACCTTTGTACTAACCAGATTATACTATAAAAACTATCTCCTAAACCGTGACTAATAAATATTTGAGACTAGTTCCATAAGGTGCAGAGTGACCCTAATTTCGTATATTTACTAAAATAAATTTAAAGTATAATAAATAAAAAACTTATACTTTTATTTCGTGAATACAAGCATGCCAAAAGCACATACTATGTTCATATTATGAAGAATGTGTATGCGTTAGAACGCGTACGTGTTTTGTGTTTTCACTTTTTCCAAGCCATGCCTTGAGGCTTGGATTCGGTTTGGATCCCCAAGCCTGAGGCATGGACCTCCACAAACATAGCAAACCACATGTTTTTGTAGGAAAATGCAAAATATCCACTTGCCATGTTAAATCAACATAAAACAATCAATTTGTTTTAAAAAATTATACCATGACGTACGTAAGAATATATACTTTCTAAAAATATAATTTTTCAAAGTTTCGACTAATATAAAGTTTACATAGTATTTATTTTCTAGCAATGCCTTTTTATAGCTATTTTTTAAAGTTTAAACACGTCTATATTTTTCGTATATCTTTTTTTTTGCTCATCAAAATTGGAAAAAAAATTACACTAGCCCAAACTAGTTCAAATTCTATACACATCCAAAAAAATTCTTTTTTTTGATATTTTTTTAGGTATTTAGGGGGGGCACAATCGGAGCTCTGTTATGTTTTTAAATTTAAAATTTATGTACTAGAAAAATCATATAAAAAAATGCTCACTAAAAAAATTTAAAAAAATGTAGCCCAAACTAGATGCTCCTAGCTATCTTTCTACCAAAGGGTTTTCAAAAGTACTAAATGGTGCTCAAAAAATGGTGGGGGGCATGAAAGTTACTCTATTATGTTTTTTAACAAAAACAAGAGCATCTATTGGTATTTTAGTTAAATGTAGCCCAAACTATATGCTCCTAGCTATCTTTCTACCAAAGGGTTTTCAAAAGTACTAAATGGTGCTCAAAAATGGTGGGGGCACGAAAGTCACTCTATTATGTTTTTATCAAAAACAGGAGCATTTGTTTGTATTTTAGTTATTTGACCCACTTAAACTTATCCGTTTTCAATAAAATTTAGTAGCTTAAAAACTAGACTCAAAATTCTACGATTCATGTTTGTACAACATCTTCCAATTTTGAGTGTAACTATTTCAAAACCTCGTACAAGTTGAAGTTTTTATTTTTCAAAAAATGCATCCACTTAAGACCCCCTTTTGGCCCCCCAACTTGGTGCACTTACCCTACTCCATTTTATCATTTCAATTTTTCTCACATTAATCACATAAATAAAATTTAATATTAAAGGGGAAAATAAAAAATGGAAAAAAACTATAGGTTTTAGGTTCAAAACCAAACCACACTTGCTTGCTTCTTGTAGCAATTTGTATCCCCTTTTTCAATTTTAAGATCGAGTAATTGTAATGGTTGGCCATATGAGAAATATGTATATTTAATAAACCAATGGAGCTATGTTATTTCTTAATTTTAATCAAGGTCCAACATTGGATGACATTTGATTTACTAGATAATTCAAGACACAAATGGAAATCTGAAAATAAAATGGTGGGAATCAAATATGTGAATGCCCCACACCAATTCCATGGCCTAGATTGTTTCTACACAAATAATATCATCTATATGTGCTCAAATATTCTAGGTTCAAAACCCAACCATGATGTTTACTTATTGTATCACTCAGTAGCCTCATTTTCCAATTGTAAGCTTAATTAATCATAGGAAAATAGGTGATGCATGAAAAATCACCGATAATTGAGCCTCTTAAATAGTTGGTCATATGAGTGATTAGTAGATTTTATCTGTCAATCAAGATTTGTTATTTTTTATTTCATAACATCAAGATTTTTTATTGTACAACATTTAATTTGATAAATAAAACATAGAAATGAATGGAATGTTGGCAATTAAAAGGTGGGAATAAAAACTTGCATGTCCCACACCTATTCCATGGATCAAATTGTTCCTACCAAAATAATATAAGTTATTTGTGATCCACTTAATAGTCTTAATCTCATACATTATTCATGTGAGTGTAATTTGAGCTCAAATGGGCTAGTAAAAATGGTGAAAATTCAAAAGGCTCCAAGTTCTAAACCCAACCACACTACTTGCTTCTTGTCTCACTTTGTAGGCATATTTTTTTACTTTTGAATTTGAGTAATTTCACAAAAGTAGGTGATGCGAAGAAAAAATCATTGATAATTGATCCCATCTCATGGATAAATGTATGAGCGACAAGAATAATTTATCTATTAATTGATCTTTGTTATTTTGTTATTTTATTTTTTTATGATGTCAAGGTTTTTGATTTGCTGACATTTACTCTATTAGATTAGGCAAAGACATGAATGAAAAGTTGGAAATTAAAAGGTGGGAATTAAAACCATGCATGTCCTGCACATATTCCATAGCTCATTTTATTCCTACCCTAACAACATGTAATCGATTGTGTCATCTCGATCTCGCTCACATTATTTGCACAAGTGTAAATTGCACTCAAATGGGCCAAAATAAAAATGATAAATATCTAATAGGTTTCAATTTAAAAACCAGCCACAATGCTTTATTGTTGTAGCATTTTATATCCCCTCTTTCAGCTTAGAATCAGAAACTTTTTAATATCAAATTTAATATACTAACTTAGATATATTGGTTTAATTTTATTTTATTTTTTACATTTTTGAGAGGTGAAATTTTTCGAGGATAGTTTGACATATATGAAGGTATTATTAAAATGTAATCCATATCCGTGGAGAAAATAAGGAGAGAATATTTCAGAGGTATATATGATTAAATAAGTATTGAGTAACATGTGTCTACTTAATCAAAAATAATATCGAGAATGCATTATTTAATGAATGAAATCCAATAGGGGCATTAGGAAAGAAAGTGATGGGGACCTCATTGTGGAGGTTTTTCTCAATCAACACCTTTTAACTTGTTTTCCAATTTTAAAAATGTGATGCCAAATAGAGAAAACACAAAAAAAAGGGGCGAGAAAAGTAACATAGACTAGTAACAATGGAGTGGTAGTTTTGCATGGGCATTGAGACAAATTTGGGTCCAAAAAGATGAATAAATGTTCTTAATTAATTTGATCAATAACGATATACTTAATCAATGCAAAAACATTTATTTTATGTTGCATATGTCATATTTGGGAGGCTATGTCTAACTTATAGGAACACCTTTTGCGTAATTACATTTTCAACTCTACTTCTCTTAACTAGTGATCATTGTTTTCTACCGTTCATTTTTAATTACATTGACATTTTATATTTAAACATTTCTAGCGATACAATTACTTAACCTAACAAATTTCAAATATTAAATATTCATGATCTATATACACACGTTGAATAAGTAGGAAAACTATTTACAATCTCGAATAACTAGGAAAATTATTTAATCATCATCATCAAATGACATCATATGAAAGAGTAGGAAAGAGTATAACTAATAATCATCTCAAATGACTACAAAAACTAATAATTGATAAATATGTTCTCAAATGACTATAAAAACTGATAAAAATATCCAATAAATTCAACATCATATGAATACAATAGATAAACATATAAATGTCTAATGCGGTGGAACATACGTTACTATCTATAGAATGGCCACCGATCCTACGAACTCTAACCAAATGTTACTCTGTCATCGAAAATAGAACCCTACTCGCCATGGGAGTTTGATACAACCTATAAAACACACAATATCATGTATTAGTGATAAATTTTATATACAAATTTCAAAACTTAAAAAATTATAATTATATTTAACATACTATAATTATTTACTTACCACATCTACCTCTAGGTTCTATATATGTTGATAATTTCTATTGGTGTATCTCTCATGTGTTTGATCCACCATGGTGTCTAATAAGCTTGTGTTCTTGCGGACCCCATGGGATAATTTGTTATTGTAAATTCCTATAATAGATTAAAAATAGTTAAAATAATAAAAGAGACAATGTGGTCAAGCCACCGCTAATCAAATTGCCTCTATCTCCCTAACACCACCTATGATAATACCACCTCTAATTAAATATCCTCTACTCAACCTAACCACCACCAAATCACCTCAAAGTAGACTTATGTACTAGCCATCACCGAAGCGGTAAAAGGAAATTATGTTTTCCCAAGCGGTACATAAATGATGTAAATAATACTTAGAATTTTATGATTTTGACACTTAATGTATATTTTTTACATTTATAATTAATTTAAAACATACCTAAAATCCTAAAGATCAATAAATGGATAAATGCTAACACATCCCTAAACAAATTTTGTTAATGAACCATGTGCTTAATGTGTATCAATGTCAAGCCTCCCCACACACCCATGGATCCCCGCAATCCTCTAATCTACAAATTGTGGCACATTAGGGATAGGACACTAAACTCCCTACTAACAAATAACTATGTCTTCAAAAGGGTCTTAGGTAATTGGTGGGAAACATTTTGAACAACTAAAATATATATAATATGATCTAAATCAATTGGATTAATAAGCCACAATATACAAATTATCGTATTGAATTATTATAAATCAATTTCAATCCATGCGAAGTAGACTATAGTCTAGTGTGATGGTACTCTAAATGAATCAACATGATCAAAAGAAATATTATCAACCTTAGTGGCCACATTAGCCACACTCTCTAATAAATTAATATTCCTTGGAGCAATAAAAATTCTAGCCACCTCCTCAAACCCTGTGGTGAAAACCTCTAAATTTTGACTAACCCTCTTCCTTTTAGTAGCATGAGGAGACGTATTTACCGTTATAAAGTGATCATGTAATTGGCCCTTTCCAGACTAGAAAAGTGATGAATGTTTGTATAATCTACATCAACACCTAAATATATCTCAACATATAATTGTTTTACAAAATATAAAGGAACTGCATCCTTCACATGCCACCTCTTATGTGCAACTATATAGTGAGGGTATATAAGAGGTGTCATCAACTCATCCTCACATGAAGTCACATAATAAGATTTGACTCTTTTTTTTGTCACTAAGGCTTGGAAACAATGGTTTGACTTTATTTGTATCAACTAATTTTAAAACTCGTTCCCAAGGTGTTGTGCCTTTCACACTAGTAGATAATGAAGCATATAAAAAATTCAAATTAGTGTGAGATTTAATGTGATTGATCATTCGGTCCAACTCATTTTTAATATTCAACAAATTCTAACGATGATACATTGTAATAAAATATGTCAATGTATTTTATAACTTCGCAATGAAATCTTCAAAGTTTTTCAACAAAACCTTCATAAAACTTCTATCAGCCATCTTCAATCTATTAAACAAAAAACAAAATTTGTGAAAATTAAATCTTCATTATAGTTAAAATTTATATTATATAACTTATATTTTTAAAATGTCAAAAACAATAACTAATATGTAATTAAATTAATCCTTAAAATCAATTGATTTAACATAATATTTTTAAATATTCTTGAATAAAATAGTAAATTTACAAAAATACTTTATTCATTGCAAAAACAAATTTGTAATACATTGATATCATAAAATATATTTACATTACAAAACAATAACTTTTTAACATCATTGGAGACAAAATAACATTATCATTAAATTACATAATTTAAATCTTCTAAACACTACAAAATTTAAATATTCCAAATGTCACCACAACTCCTTCCCAACTACAACCCATTAAACTCTAAATTTTCCATTAGCATTTTCAAGATTGTAGAGAGAAGTGGTTGAAGGATTCCAAGGAAAATTTAAATATTTATACTTCTTGCAAAATGAATGTAAAGATTTAGAAATTATATTGATAAATTTGATTGAAACACACTTTTATATTGATATGATCAAGGAAAGTACATAGGATTTCCAACCAAAATCCATGTGGAGAAGTCACACCCCAAAAGGAAAACTAGGCACACACATGCCACGGGATGCAAAATTCAAACGAACATAAACCAAGTCAAGAAAGTGACAACATGGAAAGGAGATAATTAAGTAGTTGTTGTGAACATGACGGTCGGTGGAGGAGGAGGAGAAGGTGACCTGTGTGAAACATAACCCCAACCCTTAGTATGTGGATCGAGGAATTTGGTGCAGGGCTCCCAACCATCACCCCGATCACGGGCCGACAAATCCTATCCGGTAGGAATTTCAAGAGATAATCAAGGAAATTTATCGGGGGATCTCCCACATTGTGTTATACATCGAGAGAAGGAATAACAACCAAAGCCACTACCACTATTATGCCCGGAGGGAGGAGCTCCTCAACGCGAACCATCATCGTGGGGATGATCCCCCAAGCCATTGCCACCAAGTCGTTGGAAAACACCACTAGATTTTCACCAAGGAGGGGAGAGGCTACGTCAAGCACGAGCACGTTGTCTTTAAAAATCTCCTTTACCATGAGAACGAGGCTGCAGAGGAGGGGACCAAAAAATTCCAATTCTAATCTTCCAAATTTTAGAAATAATTTTAGCACAAAAAATTCAAAATTTTGTTGAATTTTGCGAGAAGCATGGTTGAGTCCCCCAATAGAACAATTCTCCAAGTGAAAGGATTAGGGTGGAACAGATGAAAAAGGGATTGAATACACTTCCATGCAGACGAGAAAGCGGAAAAACCAAAAAAATGCATAAGAGACTCGGGATGCCGACATGTAGGACACAAGAGGGTTCACAACCCCAAGATTTTGGAGGCATTTTCCAACCGTAAAACCCCGTAGAGAAAAACCATAAAAATTGAGCCTTCTTTGGCTCAATAGGAGCTTTCCAAATATTGTAAAAGTGTCTCTTCCGGACCTGTGTGGGGAATTGATGTTTCAAGTCTTGTTTACTTTGTCAAACGGGATGTGCGAAGGAGCAAGGAGCTTGTAACCAAACTGGGGTTTGTAATAACCGAAGGGATTCACAGTGAGGTCACACCACCACCGAACCGGAGGAGAAACCCCAATTTTTTTAAGCATATCTTCGAGTATGGCATTATGAAGTTCTTGTATAGATTCTTTATCACCATTATTGAGACCAAATTATGCTTTTAGAAGGATCCAAGGTTTCTAAGAGTGAGTGGCCTTACTTGAAAATATCCCCAAGAAACGTGATGTCATGGTTGAAAATTTGAAGGCTCTTAATCTATGAGACCATCACAAAGGGGACATTTTGGAAATTGAGAACAAGAGCCCACCATAAAGATTGTGAATTAATGGAAAAAACCGGTCCTAAAACCATCCTCCACCCGGTTTAGGTGGGGTTTGACTAGTTCCCATGCCTTCTAGTACTTTTCATCACAAAATTTCCTCCAATTTTTACCGTGACTAGATCGAGTAACAAGCTTTACAAACCCAATTTTTTCCATGATTGTTTTCCAAAAGGAGTCCCTTGAAAATGCAATGACGAAGAAATATTTTCCAAGCTTTAGAACCTTCAAGCCCTCTAATAATCCATTTAACACTAAGAGCAATACCCTATAAACAAATGTCAATAAGCCCTAATCCACTAACTTCTTTAGAGACTAGCAAATGTCCCAAACCACTCTATGAAAAGATTTGTGACCATGAGAGTTATCCCATAAGAAATATCTAAGAAGATTTTCTATATTAGCATAAGAGGTCTTAAAGGGCACCCAAGAAGAAGAAGAATGATAAACATGTGTAGCACAAAGTACCTTGGAACAAATCTGAAACTTACCAAATGAGGAGAGAGGCTCGATGACCTAGTAAGAAATTTTTACTCAACCCATTGGACAACATAAGACCACATGGTAGCAGGAGTAGCTTGAAAAACAAAAAGGAATTCCCAAAAACTTAAATTGAACCCCATGTTGATCTATTTCCAATCATATCCTTCCAAATTAAGGAGGTATGGGATCCATAGATTTCCTATAACATTTTGTTTTTTTCCATTGAATAGAAGAACCAAGCCAAGGAAATAATATCAAACAAGGAAAATTATTGGTAATAGACTCTTCATTTTCGACAGAGTTATGAAAGAATCATCAAGAAAGTGACCATTAATCAACTATGACTCAAAGTTAGGAGATAAATTCCCTTAATAAGCCCCCTGTGAAGTACCCTTAGCCAACAGAGATAACTAAAACCCTCAAAGAACAAGCACATACATGCAGAACTAAGGGAAAACCTGTCAAATGGATCTATGAAGCTCAAACATATCAGAATGCACTCCATTGATGGTAAGCCTAACATTAGTATCATTGAACAAAATTTTGACAATCTGAACAAATCTTGGACCAAATCCAAGTGCTTGTAACATAGAAATAATGAACGCGACCATTCAACCTGTCATTGGCTTTTTCAAAATCAATTTTGATGAACAAAGTGCCTTGCGATTCGAGATTTAGGCGCAATCCATGCCTTCCCGTATAGAAATGATGTTATTCGAATGAACCTTCTTTTGATGAAGCTAGTCTACTCACTCCGCACAATGAGAGGAAGAAGATTTTAAATCCTCGGGGTTAAAGCTTTAGCAATTATCTTGTATGAAAAATTCAGCGGAGTGATCGAGTCTCCAAATGGTAATGAGTTCCGGATCACCAGCCTTAGGGATGAATTTGATATTACCTTGATTTATCAAAGCTCTAATGGAATTATTGGTCATGGCTTCATAGTAGACATGATGAATATCAGCCCAACAAGATCCCAAAGAAATTCATATAACTCACAAGAAAATCCATCAATTCCAAGGATTTATCAATTTTCATTTGCATAATAGCCTCCTTGATATCATCAAGATAGAGGGTGATCACGGGTAACTCTCTCGAGCCTTAGAAATTTTTCAGGGCACCGTTTGAATACATTGTAGCGAAGCCTCCTCGCTCACCTGGATTGGAAGTTTGAGCAGCAACAACACCATGATAATGGTGAACAAAATCCTGCATGACATTTGGGAGATCGGTGATGCGATCAATAATACTTTTGATTTCCGGATAGAATTGGAGGCATTACGAGGGCGCATGAAAGTGAATAAATTTTTGGTAATTCGGTCCCTAATCCTGAGCCATTGTAGTCAATCTCTAATTTGAGCCCCTCAAGCTTGATATGCTTCTTCCATATTGAATTTGTGATGCCAATGTGTCACCTCGGTTTGAAGGAGAGAATTAAAAGGTGAGCGGTCCAGAGCCACGGATTTCTTGAAAAAATTCCCGGTAAAATATTTATGCACCCTCCATCGAAATAATGTAGCATGCTTTCCAAATACATGAAGAAAATTTGTGACTCAGTAAATGGCATCCTACCATCAAACAATCCACCGGATGAGCCGCAGGGCACTTAACTGCATTCCGTATACACAATATGTGATCCACAGTCCTCTTGTCTGCAGCAGATGAGCAAGATTAAGATAAAATTGAGAGTTCTAAAATTTAATCAAAGCAAAGATTCCACATAATCTAAAAAAATAGGTGAATGATCGAGAGCAAAGTCCCTTCCCAGATAGAGATAGGTCTTTCAAGATTGTTGGAGAAGGAAAACAACCTTTGATCTAGGAGAAAATAACAATCAATCCATTTGACCACTCTATCATCACCATGGCATAAATTGGTCCAGGTGAACCAGGGGGAGCATCGAGGCATGCCAAAAATAGTGGTTGGGATCAAAAATTCCTATCTTGTTACACATGTAAAACTAAGCTTCTCTTTCCCCACACACCACCGCATAGGAAGATGTCCCACTTTATCATCTACGGACTCTACCATGTTAAAATCACCACACGACTCCAATGAGTGTCAAGCATCTCATCAACAAGCCACCTCTAGAGTAAATTCCATTCCACAATCATTAGAAGCATAAATATTAGCAATACCAAAAAATTTATTATACAAATAAAAAAGTGTCCACACATTCGAGGAGTTGGGTCATAACCCAAAGAAACAATAGAATGTTGCGAGATAAGGAGAGAGGATATTGATAACCCCACTTTTGTCGCTTGTGGTTTGAAAATGACAAATGGCACTCAGCTAGATAGTACGAGCAACAGAATGAAGAAGAAATCCAGCAAGCTTAACCTCCTGCAGACAGAGCACATGCATGTGACCAAACTTTTGACAATTGTCTCTAACCGTGTAACGACGGGTTGGTTTAGTAAGACCACGAACATTCCAAGAGAACACAATCATTGAGAACCATCAAGGTTCATTCTATATTCCTCCTCGAGGCCTCCCAGGATGGCGTATTTATTCACGTAAATGCAAAAGCCAATGATTTTTTAAAAAGGAACATAATCTCCAATTTGAAAAGGATGCCTCTGCGCGGGCCATACTCCTCCTCTAACAGAGAGGGGCTACAAGAACACTTTCACACGAGACTTGTGGACATGCATGTCGGGGTTCACCTCGAATAAGTTGTGATCTTATAGGCTTGGGTGCAATGGTGGACGCCTTGCATGCGAGGAGCGATTGAGCGGGGAGGGCAACCAATTGTTTTGCATTCGTGGCAAATGGATTTGAAGAAGACCCTCCCACGGCCAATAAACAGATGGCTGGGATTTTGAATTTTTCTTGTTGGTGACCATAGTCCAAATTTCTCACCGAGGAGGAAAATGGCTTAGGGTTAGCATTTTTCTTTTCATTACTTTGGTCGGGTGGAAGCATGAGTTGATGAAGCCATTAGTGGGCATTCACAAATCATGTGATCAGTGGATTGATAGTGAAAGCAAGTATTAGGCATGTTAATTTAAAGGACTCCTTGCGAGAATTAGGTGTCCCCAACCCGAATATCAATAGTTTACTTGAGTTCCTTGGCTAGGTCCACTTCAACACAATCCCGATGTTACGGGTGGGCCATATAAAACTTGTTTTCCTCATGACAGATGAACCGCCCAATGGGATTGATCGGTCTTCCAAACAACTTCATAGAGGTAAGGGGAGGCCAAGAAATTCAATACATACATGAACTTTAAGCTTATCATATTCAAAGACCTGAAAGTCATGCATCCAGGGGAAAAAATAACCAAGGTCCATGGTTCATAATAGCCTTGCAATGTTTAGGATTGTTAAAGGGAAACAGAAAGAAACCCTTAGTGAGATTTTGAACACCCTCAAGTTTGACACCATGACCTTGTCAGTGGTTTTGAACCCACTGTTTGAGAATACTCTACGAGGGGACACGACCAAAAAATAGGCAACTAAAGTAAAATATTCAAGCCATGAGAAATTATTTTCAAATTGCGAAAAATCTAAAACAACATCTGGCTCAAGAAGAGGAATATCACTACCTCTTCGTAAACCTTCAGGACAAACTTGTGAGCTCATTTCTTTCCTAATCTGGAGGATTTTTTAGATGTTGGAGATTTTTTAAACCTTCCTAAACCTATACCTCACTGCAGAGTGTTCTAATACCTTTCAGATGGTATACGAACTTTAGAATAGGAGTCCGAATGCAGATTTTATCGCCAATCAAATTTAAGGTCTTAAACGGGTCAACAGTGGTCAACAGTCCAATCCGGAAGTGACACGTGGCAGTTTGGCAAAAGGTGAAAAAGGTTAAAATTTGGTTTTTACCTCTGGTCTTCGACATACAAGGAAAAATCTGGTGGACCCCATTATTTATTAGTCGAGGGCCCTTAGCTAGGTTTGACACACTCTTTTATAGGAGGGGTTCCTTTTCCACCTTTATTTCACATTGCGATTATCATTTTTATGATTTTATATGCCACTTATTTTTCTAACTCTCCCAATATGGGATAATGTATTAGAGAGTTATAATTGTGCATTGCAAGGTGAATTTGCTCGAGCGAGACCTATTTTAGCTTGGTGGGGTGATCAACTCCCCACCGAGTTTATCACAGCTTTTCCCACATGATTCGAGACTATCTTATCTTCCTATTACCTTGGTAGATCCCATTTAACTCAGCGGATTATCCATATATCTCGGCACCCTTACTACTTGGGCGCAACGATCAAACAAACCACAAATCGACACTCAATATGGGTGGTTTAAACCAATGCACGTCCCAACGCATTGGGCATATCCCATACACCTAGGTGGATGGCTCGGCACCACATGGCACAATTAGTTCAAATATCTTGGCACTCAAACACATTGCGAATCCACTTGGCTTAGCCTCATAGGGAGAACAAACCCTTAATGCACATTGTGCTCGTGTATAATTAACCAAACTATAAATTGAAATTAATATCTACATATCTTCAAATGAAAATGTTAATTAAACAATGAACCATCAAGATAAGAGCTTCAAGGAAATGCTTCTTCAATGCATAAATGAAATTACATGCTAAGTTATTTCCTACTCTCTATGATTGTTAACTTAAACTATGAACCTATGAAGAACATAAGCAATCAAAGTGGATTGTTACTTGATCTCAAGGATTGAGAATCGAATCTCACGAAGAATGGCTATAAGGTCATCTTGGATCTTCCCATATTACTCAATTTTGAGTGAAAGGATGCAATATGGAAAAGCTATTTCCAACAATGGAGAATGGCTCAAGATCAAAATGCTTATAGTTTTCACTATTCAAAGCATGGTACAAGAAGAAAGGTAATGAGGGTTCTTTATATAGCTTTCCTGAAGAGGCAAGGCTAGTAAATTGATGAATGTGGGATAAAGGTAAAACAAGATTAGGAATGGTTAAGGTTTCTTTATAAAAGGTAATCTTGATTTAAAAGAGATTAATTTTTCATTAGTAAGTCACGGGAGTTGGGGGTGTTTTAATTAATCAAAGATGATTAATTAATAGGTATAGATAAGCTTATAGAAGCTAATTAGAGGAAAATTAGTATGATTTGTGGGATGTAAGAAAGGAATTTGATCCAATAAAAGATAATTTATTGATTTAGATTTGGGAGCGTAGTTAAGTAAGAATAATTAATTAACCCAAGTAGAAGCGGATATTAATTAACGAAAGGTTGTTAATCAACATCCTTAATGATAGAAGTCTAATTAATTAACGAAAGGTTGTTAATTAACGAATATGAAGAGGAATGTTAGCTAATTAGCGGAAAAATGCTAATTATTACAGAAATGATGAGAAAGAGGATAATTAGTGCACGTAAGCGTATTTTAGGTGTCTACATTTTCCCTCTTTGGGGTGGCGTAAGTGATACCACTTCAAAGATAGTAGACAAGTACAAAAGAATAATTTTTTTGAAGAGATAGAAGAAAAAATTAATAGAATGAAGGATGCCCCCTCAAGTGTCGATGAGGTGATGAAAGAGGGCGATCGACGATCGAAAATATGAAAGAATAGAATAGAAGAAGTAGAAGAATTGATCCATATTGCCCCAAGTTGTTTTTGAAGAAAAGTGTTGATAGAAGGAGAGTGATATAGAAGAAAAATGAATATGAAAAGAGATGGATGTAGCTATCATCTTGCTAATGTAAAAACCAACTTTATTTCATCATTTTGCTTATGATCGACATCATCAGTCCTTATTAAAAAGAATGAACAAAAGTGTAGTATGACATGAAAATCCATATACGAACAAATGTCCATTGCTAAAAACACCAACTTCGTGCAACATACAAAATGCAATGCAATACAAGAAAGTAAAATATGCCTAACTCCCTGCAACATACATAATGCAATGCAATACGATAAAGTAAACAAGCTAACCTAACAGAGAAACATAATGTAATGTTTTTGTTATCAAGCTTCGATTCCGACCTATGTGAATTAACGACAAGGGCTAAAAGTGGTGCCCCAAGCAAGGATACATGTAAGGGGAATAACGGAGGACACTTGGGTCCTATGAAAATCAATTATGCACTATGAAACAAGCATGCAAGCAACTTGTTGTGCCCCGAGTATAGACATAGTAAACAAATTAGCTTTGTTGATGGAGGTAGATCAAGATGATTTGCAAGTCATGCAAAACAACAGTAAGAACCAAAGAGCGATGTTTTGTAGGATGATTTATATTGTTTTTTATTTTTCTTGAAACATATTTGAATGTTTTTATGATTTTCAACATATTTGAATGTTTTTGAATTTTCTAACAGTTTTCTAAAGCTATGTACATGAAACCAAGAAATGTGGATGCCCCCAATGATAGATGGGATGTACAAGGGCATAATTCCACACATACGAGAAAGTGAAGATGCGACATGCCCTAGCGATTAGGTGGGAGTATTCAAAGATAAACTCTTCACATATAGAAGGGGATCAAGGCCAATATAAAATAGGTTCAATCATGAGGGAGCAAGGATGCCCCCAGCGTAAGCTGACCAAGAAACACATGAGAGAAAGGAAGTAGAAAATTTTCTTATTAAAAGGGGACAAAAGTGTCTACAAACATGGAAAAGAGGACATCCTATACATATGGATGTTCTAAATGATTCCGAAGAACACAAGGATGTTATGAAAATATTTAGAAGGAGGACGATAAAAATGTGATTAGCCCAAGGCACAAATCATGAGATAAGACGTGTTAAAGAAAGAGTTTGGAACACTTGGTAACATACTAATCTTGTTTACTCATCGAGATCTCGTGTGTGCTCATAGAAATAAATTGCCTCTTGAAGGAAAGATTTGATAGAGGCAATGCAAGTGAAGACACTAGCCAATGTGTAGGAATGATTTAGTTTGAAAGGTGATTTGTGAATAGATTGTGGAAGGAGAGTCATTCATTGCTTCATTGCCAGCCAGGCATCCATAGCCCCAACAGAGATGCATTTTGATTATAATCAGAACATTAATCTATTGTCAGTCAGGTGTATATATCCCCAGAGAGATTATTGGAAATACCCCAAGAGAGAGTTGTATATCAATTTATTTTTTCTTTTATCTTTTTTTTTTTGATTGATTGATTTTGATTCTTTTGCTTTACAAAACTTATTTCAGCTCTCTTGTTTTACAAGGGGTTAAGAACCATTGATGGCTTGATGGAAGGATGTGGAAGTGATTGTGATGACGACATTGGCTAGTGTCAAAAAATATGCCCAAAAATTCTTCCCAACAAGTTTATTATATGTAGATAGTGATAGGATCTCTAAGAGGTCAGTCGTTCTTTAATTTACTAAGGTGATGAAAGACCAAGGTCAAACAAATACCATAGAGATAAATGTCACAAAATGTGTACAAAATAAGCTAACCAAAATATCATCGAAGGGATGAAAATGGTGGATGACTTGCAGAGGAATATGAAAGAAAGGGAAGAAAGAACATCCATGCGTATGCAATACCTAATTGCAATGTTTGATCTTTATACCTTGATTTTTAATGTTTTTCATTTTTTTATTTTTTAAAGAATTTTTCAGTGCTTTGGGGGATTGGGACCAACCATGTCACTCTACGTGATAGGATCCAATAATGATGTTTTTGATTTCCTTGAAAAGGGAGAATAAGCACGTTTGTTTATCAAGAGTGATATTATCCCCGATCTCGATAATCATGGTGAGTTCACACTCAAAAAATGAATGATTTATTTTGAAACATGGCTTCTGTATGTGGGAGCTTGAGTTCCCTATCCATAGGTTTTTGCACTTTTGCGCCATACTTAATGGGTATGTTGGTGTGCATTCTGAATCGTGTTTGATTTTGAATTTTATAATCGTTTGAGTTGTTGGGAGCTTTGGAGCTCTTCGATTTTTGATCTTAGCTTGATAAAGAACTTGTCTGGGTTTCTTATAAGCTAATGCTTGACTTGTCTGATCCCGAGAAGTGGGAGAAGAACATGGATGTTTAGAATTGATGAGAGGAATGACAGTGGGCTTTCCACAATCATTGATAGCATAATGTGATAGATGAAAAGGATATGGTCCAAGAATTGAAGAAGATGGGCTACCAGGAGGTGAGCCATAGACAAAAGATGGAAGGCTACTTGGATGTGGCCCCAATATAGAGGAAGAAGGGATACTAGGAGGTGGCCCAAGAATAGAAGATGAGGGGCTACTTGGAGGTGTCCCATATATAGAAGACAAGGGGCTAGTTAGACGTGGCCCCAAAATAGAAGGTAATGGGCTACCCAGAGGAGACCCACAAGTAGATGATGAAGGGCTACTTGGAGGTGGCCCATATATAGAAGATAAGGGGCTAGTTAGATGTGGCCCCAGAATAGAAGGTAATGGGCTACCCGAAGGATACCCACAAGTAGATGATGAAGGGATACTTGGAGGTGGCCCATATATAAAAGAAGGCGATGGGCTACTTGGCGATGACCCAAAGTACAATTGCGATTGAGGAATTGTGATATGTAAAGAAGAATTGGGTGATGAGAAGATGGGCCATGGCTCAATACTAGACCCAAGTAGTTCATCACATAATGAAGAATGTGAGGATGGAATAATAAGATGAGGATCAAGTTGCATGCTCTTAGGCTCTTCCTTTGTTTCTTGATAAAATAAATCAACCTTTTCCCCACAATACGCGAACACATTGAGGTATAAAGAGAATCCTTTCTCGTAATTTGTTAGAGGGATATATTCATGTGCCCCTATAAATGTCATGATCGCTCCTTCGTTATGAAAAATTAAATCGGTATGAGTTTTTGATCGATCACAGGGGTTTGATTGGAAGAAAAAGTTCCAACTGGTGTGGAAGACTTAGAATATGTTTGATGATGATTGATAGAAGAAGATGACTCAAGAGACGAAGTAGACTTAGGGCTAGATGTCTCGTGAGTAGAAGAAGATGTGGATTTAGAATTGGTTGGTATAGGTTTCCCTATAAGACAACATTGTGGAGGAAGAATAGGAGGATTTCATATCCAAAATTCCGTAGATTGTGATGTAGGAGTCAACTTAGATGATTGACTAGAAGGACTTTGAGTCGCATGAATCTTCAAAGGAGGAAGGGTTCGTTGAGGTGACTGATAAAAGAGGTCCTACAAAGAAGGGGAGGATGGCAACTTAGGATTTGAATTGGATGAATGATAAAGGAGGTCCCACAAAGAAAGGGGGACTCAAAAATCACAGTAGAAGTATGATGAAGGAGGTCCTACGAAGAAGGGGAGGACCACGACTTAGGATTTGAATTAGATGAATCTAAATAGTAGTTTGGATCCGAATCATCAGAAGAATCAAAGGAAATATTTGGATTGGAATCCTCAGAAGAAGAGGAAATTTTTGGATTAGAATTAGAAGAAGAGTGGGGGAACCCAAATAATAATTTAGATCAAAAGTGTCCAAACCATACCACCGACTATGAGATGAAGGTGGGGAACGGGTTACCCGAATGGGTTCTCTAGTACAAAGAACCAAACATGGTTTAGTCATGATGGGCATATTTTGATGTGAACACCAAAATTTTGATTCTTTATTGTCGTATGTATAAGGGACCTTGCAATAATCAGTCATTGTTGGCATGTGTTGGGTTCAAAGGCCTAGACCTAGATTTTATGATCAAACTTCTTCAAAAGTGAAGAAGGTTTCATGTCTATTTGGAAAGAATAATGACAACCAACTAGAAATTTTGTAAAGATGGGGATGCTTGTGTGATTTTCTAAAAGGGATCTAAGAAAAACATACATCGTGATAACGTAATTTCGACAATCCAACAAGGTTTGGATAACAAGTTGCGAGTGTAAAGGATCAAAAGGATTATCCTAAAGGGATAAGTCAATATGAAAAATAAGATACAATCACACAATGTTTAGTTCTAGACCAATCAATCAAATGATGTACTTCCTAAGTCTGTTTCCAAATGGTAGTTGGTGTTTCAAGATGATTAAAAAATGTCACCACTTATGTCAAGTTCAAAGAAATGAACAAGGCGTAAGTAATAACAAGAAGTTAATGTGATCCCCAAAAAAGTATACTAAAATCGAGCTTGAATCCAATCAAGACCTATATCCCAAAAAGTGGCAGTTACGATTGTGAACAACACAACAATACCGCCAAGATATGTTAACCAAAATTTACGAAAAAGTAAGGTATTAATATCAAGATGATATTGATATAACACGCAAAAATGGTAACACTCAACACTTTTCAAAATTGAGGTAGTAATTGAAATTAAATTAGGGTTATAGTATACCAAGGAATTTGTTAAAGTGTGTATAGTGTAATGTCACAATATAAATATTTAGGCCAAATTTATGAGAAACAAGACGTAAATACTGAAATTGTAGTGACACGATATAAACAAAATAACAGTTCAAAGGAGAATCAAGGTGATGAATCAATCCTAATTATGATGACGATCTTGACTTGGGTATCAAGATCAAAAATGCTACCAATGATATGAAAATATCTCCACACACTTTAGATGTTTAACAACTCAATCTGCAAACATGGATGAGTGTAAACAGACACAAAAGTGGCGAATACAATTAATTAGCAACACAAGGGTAGTCACTCTTCTTCTAATAAAAAAGTGTCAAAAGAAAGTGAAGGAAGTAGATCAATTGAGGTGAAAAATGTTGGCCTCAGCTTCGGCAGAGTTTTGCCTCACCTTAAGGCAAGTGAAAAACTAAGAAAAATTAACACTTCACACGTTTCGTGATGAATAATGGTTCTCAACTCAAATTGGTTTTGAAATGGTCAAAGTTGGCTCCTAGTCAAAGATAACTTCCTATGCAATTCACTCAACTAGGTGTCAAAATTTATCTAAGAACTAGCTTGGTTTGCCAAGGTTTCCCAAGGATTGTCCCAGATTTACTTTACCCCCTTCAAGTGGGCAATAAATGCGTCCATCGTGTACTCTCGTTGGGGTCGTGATACGAATAACTTTGACGTTAAATCTCATGTGTATACTAGTCAAATAGGTGTGCAGAGCACTTCCCGTTTCATCCACAAGGTTCCCTCTTGTGTGGACTACTTTAGGGTTCCTAGGACCACCCCCATTGTTGTAGCTTAAGGCTTATGCCAAAGGGGTTATGTCCTAGTTTTAAGTAGACTGGCGTACCTTATCCGAACACCCAGAATCAAGTGTTTTGAATGTGGTGTGTTTTTATATTTTAGACTTAATGTGATTTAGTCGTTCATCGTTTGGCAACCTGCAACACACGTGTAGTTAGAAAAATTTGTTTCGAACTCCTTTCTTTGACAAACGTTTTTAGGTCATGCACTCAAGCGTTAGTAGTTCTCCAAGAAAATCACATTATTTGAAAGAGGATTAAGAGTTTCTTTTGATTCTCAAGATCATCCAAGTATGCAAGATAAGAGCATACATAACAAATAATCCAACTAAAAAGTAAAGGAAAGTTTTACAATTAATGAACCATAAAAAATATTGATAAATGTTCATTCCCTTAAACCAAAAATGAAAGATGAAGTTTCCAATTAACCAAATGTTAGAAAATGAAGACTAAAGTTGCTTTTGATTCTCAATATCACCCTAAGGTGCAAGAGAAGAGCATACACAAAATTTAGCCCAACTAGATAGAAATAGAAAACTTCAAATCAAATGACCATTAAATTTTTTTTTATAAAAGGTTCATTCCCTTAAGCAAAATGAATAATCAAATTTCCAAGTTGATTCAAATGTTAAAAAGATAGATATCAAAGTTGTTTTTGATTCTCAAGATCACCAAAAGGTGCAAGAGAAGAGCATACACAAGCTTTGGTCTAAATCAAGTAAAACATGGAAATACAACATTCATCAAAATATTAGACATATTAGAAAATGATCAGTTTCACAATAAAAGGAAAACCTGTAAGTTTTGTAAGTATAAATCTCAAATTTAAGTTTTCATTGCATAGTTCACTTCAATACCTTTATAACGCAAAAAATGGAGTCATTTCAAGTTCGGAAGAGAAAGTTATGGTCTTTGGAAAATGGGTTACGCATATGCTCTTATGCTCACAGGTATGTACTTAACATGTACTCAAAATGTGAAGAAAAAAACGTCAATTAATCAGTAGAAATGTCAAATTCTTCCAACCAAGATTCAATGTTGATAACCCATCACATTATTATATGAGTAAAAGACTCAACGCTATCAAACATTAACATTCACGATCAAAAACTTAACATTTTCAAGAAATTGACAAAACTAGCATGTAGAATGATGAAAAAGTAAGCTCTAAAAATGAAAACATGGAGAAATCTTGAAATTTTCTCACCAAGATTCAATTTTGACAACAACCCACCACATTAATATGTAAATAGAAGACTTGCACTATCAAACACTAACCTACATGCTCAAGAATTTAAGATTTTCAAGAAATTGACAAAACTAGCATGTAGAATGTTGAAAAATGAAGCTCTAAACATGAAAACATGGAGAAATCTTGAAATTTTCCCATCAAGATCTAATTTTGACAGCACTTCGCCTCCTTTATACCTACAAGGAAGACTCAACACATGCAAACTCAACAAAACAAGTTAAGAAAAACAAGTTAGATCAACATGTGCAAAAGAGGGTTAGTAACCAAAATTGAAACATAACTACAAAACTTGAAATTAAGTGCAAAGGACAATGGAGTAAGTCCCATCGGGTGTGCCATATGTGCTCATGTATAATTAACTAAGCTATAAATTAAAACTAATATCTACATAGCTTCAAAAGAAAATGTTAATTAAACAATGAACCATCAAGATAAGAGCTTAAAGGAAATGTTTCTTCAATGCATAAATGAAATTACATGCTAAGTTATTTCCTACTCTCTATGATTGCTAATTTAAACTATGAACCTATGAAGAATATAAGCAATCAAAGTGGATTGTTACTTGATCTCAAAGATTGAGAATAGAATCATATCAAGAATGACTACAAGGCCATTTTAGATCTTCTCATATTACTCAATTTTGAGTGAAAGGATACAATGTGGAGAAGTTATTTCCAACAATGGAGAATGACTCAAGATCAAAATGCTTATAGTTTTCACTATTCAAAGCATGGTGCAAGAAGAAAGGTAAGGAGGGTTCTTTATATAGCTTGCTTGAAGAGGCAAGGCTAGTAAATTGATGAATGTGGGATAAAGGTAAAACAACATTAGGAATGGACAAGGTTGTTTTATAAAAGGCAATCTTGATTTAGAAGAGCTTAATTTGTCATTAGTAAGTCATAGGAGTAGGGGATGTTTTAATTAATCAAAGGTGATTAATTAATAGGTAGAGGTAAGCTTATAGAAGCTATTTAGAGGAAAATTAGTATGATTTGTGGGATGTAAGAGAGGAATTTGATCCAATAAATAATAATTTATTGATTTAGAGTTGCGAGCGTAATTAATTAATAATAATAAGTAACCAGTGTAGAAGCGGATATTGATTAATGAAAGGTCGTTAATCGGCATCCTTAATGATAGGAAGACTAATTAATTAACGAAAAGTCGTTAATTAATGAATATGAAGAGGAATGTTAGCTAATTAGTAGAAAATCATTAATTATTATAGAAATAACGGAAAGACGATAATTAGTGTAATCATAACATTAAAGCATGTGTAAGCGATTTTAGGTGTCTACACACGCAATAACAATGCACACGCAATTCGGCAGCCTATAAATGGCTCGGCTAACTATTGTGAGGCCCAACAAAGGGTGGACATGGCCTAAGCCATAGTAATATAGGAAAAGCGGCCTATTTTTAAACATCTCAACTCTGTCCTCCTTACTCGCTAATGTGGGACTTTATTCCTATCCATTCACAAAGCGGTGGCCAAAATGGATGCGACATGACTCAAACCCGTGACCTCTCCAATGAAATTGGGTTGTCCCAACCAACTCATCACGGAGCTCGGATGAGAATAAAAATGAGCTCGTTGCATTTTGTTAACAAACAATTTGCAAGATTGTGCGAAGCGGAACATGGGCGGTTTGTAGAGATGTCTAATTTTGGAGGACTTCTACTCATAATTTTGCCGCAGATGTAAAAATGAAACTTCTTCATAATTATGAGAGGATCTCATAAATGTAATTTTTTTAAATGAAGTGTTGTATATTTTCTGATGTATGTGATTTTCCATCACATTTTCATGAGGAAGGTACTGGGAGCAAGCAAAGATCCTCGTTTCTGAGGCACCTAAGGGTCAAACCAGGTCTTGGTGTAAAAAGGGAAGTTACTCAAAATTTCATGAGGATTCCAGATATAGGATTTGATTTCATGTATTTTTTATAAATCTCCATTTGTATGCATTTTTTATCGCATTTGCAGGGGGTCACACTATGAAGACACTATAGGGGCCACGATGGACTTGGGAACTTTTTCTAGTAAATTGCATAGTTCCATGAGGTCTGGTATCAGCCCATTCGCAGGTATAGAGATCTATTTGTCATTATGGAAAGTTTAATTGTACTTCTTTAGACTTGAATAGATCGATTCTCTTTTCGAGAATCAAGACGTAGCCTTCGGGTGAACTTCGTTATCAATCTTGTGTTGTGGATTTGATTTCAGTTTGTGGATGTTAATTCTATTGTGAATCAAACTTTTGATGAGATAAAAATCAATCAAATGGATTTTAATTATTTGATTAAGCAATCATCATTACAAATGAGAAAATAGACTCGAAATTTACATTTTAGTATCCATAATCCACAATTTACAAATGAATGCACATTTCAATGTTATGATTAAAAATTCAGATTGAGGTGCATATTTTTAAAGGAATTAATCAATTTTGGAGTTTAAGAGCCATAAAATTGATGTTGAGTTCCTCAGATCCTTGGAAATGTTTATAAGTGAAAATTTACCTCACCCATTTTCGGATCATTTACTGCAGGCATGATCCTTTGAGCTCGCCGCCTACACTCGCATCAAGAGATGCAGACTAATGGCTACCGCCATTAAAATAGGCAAGCACCACCACCTAAAGGGTGAGAAAATCAATTAAACACAATAAATAGATAAATTAGTGTCCCTCCTTAAATGAAAAAGGTGGTGTGACAGACGTGGTACGATACAACGTACTCAAGCATGACACTCAAACCCTAACAAAGCACCCAAAACTCCCTAGTTGTATCATATTGATAAATTTGAAATAAAATTAAATTGATAAAGTTTGATCATAAATTTAATGTAAACATAATTGTTGATAAGTCAAATTCTACAATAATATAAATGTATACATGTATACATATTTAGTATATATTTTCAATTCATAAGAAAGATGTATATGTGTGTGTGTGTGTGTGTGTAGAGATATATATATATCTCGTGTGTGTGTGTGTGTGTGTGTGTGTGTGTGTACATAAATACACACACATGATCACTCACCAAACAAATATGATGACAAACACTAAAAAAAGACATGGTCCATTAAAAAAAAGTGTATTCAATATTTACCAAAAAAAAACAATTTCAAAGCCAATTTCACCCTTCGTATGATAACACATTTTAATTGACTCATTAATTGTTATAATCATTTTTACAAAAACAATTTAGTTATGCAATCATTTTTGTATAGCTAATTTTATTGATTTATGCAATGTTGCTAATGTATTGCGAGAAGGGTTTATTAGAGGCTTAACCTTGTTACATTTGCTTGTCAAACAAATTTTCAATGAATGAGTTCAATTTTTACACATTTCAAGAGAAATATATTGTTTTTTTCTTCCATTTCAATGAATGGGCTTAGTTTTTATAGAACTCATATTAGACAAAACAAAAATGATCTAAAATTGCTAATATCTAACAAAAGCCACATCAAATATTTCACTTGCTTAAAAACAATAATATATATTCAATGTATTTTTTTAGAAGGGTTAAATAGGAGGCTACAACTTAAGCTTTAAATTTAACATTCACTTATCCCTGTCAAACAAATTTTCAATGACCATGTTCAATTTTTAACAAATTTAATGTATTTTTTAGCTTAAATATTAACTTTGACAATCACCTATGCTTGTGAAACAAATTTGTAAATTTTTGACACTTATACAAGTTCAAGTGAAATATATTGTTTTTCTTCTTCCATTCTCTTCTTTTCTTACATATTGGACAAGAACAAAAATTATCTAAAATTTGTTAATTTTTGAAAAAAGTCTCATCAAAGATGTCACTTGCTTAAAAACCACAAATATATATTCAATGTATGTTTTACAAGAAGCTTAAGCTTTAATTTTAACAAATACATATGCTCATCAAAACGAATTTTCAAAGATTGTGCTCAATTCTTATACGATTCAAGAGAAATATATTATTTTTATTCTTTTCATAAGTTTTGAATATGTGATTAGTTCTCAACTACATGGAATGCTTTATCTCTTCCCATATACGACCTCAACACCTCAAGAGCCAAATGTGGAGTGTTTCCTGCTATGTACTACATGGAAGCGCCTAAATATGGAGTGTTTTTTATTGATTCTTCTCGGTTTTATCCACAAAACCATCTTCTAATAAGCCAAAAATGAAAAATGATTTCGAGGATGGAAAATAAACTAGTATTTATGAGGTTTAATCAAATATAAATGAAAATAAAATTATATTGTTTTTCATCTTCCATTCTTTTCTTTTCGCAGGACAGGAAAAAAATTATCAAAACAAAACAAAATGTAACTCAAAGCTAAATTGAACTTCAAATTTAAAAATGTAATTTCTAATCTTGACTTGCCAACATTCACTACAACCAATACTTGCCAATAAAAAATTTAACAAAATAATTCAACTAAAAATTAAAAAATGTGATTTCTAATATTTACCTACACCATCGCCAACACTTACAGAATCGCCAATACTCGCCGCACCCAACACCCAACATTCACCGCACGCAACAACCAACACTCACCGCACCACCCAACACTTTCTGCACCCAACACTGCAAACACTTTCCTAAATGTTCACTATAATTCCAAATTGACTTAAATTTTGGGTTTATAAATGTTGGATAGGTTACTGTCACTGTAACCCTTACGATCGTAAGTTGTACGAGCATAACCTTGGCTGCTACGTAGGACCGCGTCAACTTTCCTAGATCATGCG